>VONZ01000761.1:0-357263 GCA_012976165.1 Labeo catla
GGCTTACAAAGAAGTCAACAGTAATGGAGTCAGAGGTGGGTGAACCAGTTTGATCTTTTAAAGTGGCTAGAAAAGTTTCATACGTTTGAGCAGACTATTCCGTTACCATTTGTCACATTTGGTTTGTCCTGAGCCATTTCTCATTGCATCCTCTAGTTACCTAGAGGATAAAGAATGTATTCTTTTATTTCACAGTTAAAAGAAGCCTCAGATTAAATTTCTGTAGGGACAGGACTATCAAAACTGACACTTGTCCCTAAACCGTCTGAATTGTTTACTACAGATCCGATCCAGCGTGAGGCAGCTGTTGGAGGGTATTAGCTATCTTCATCAGCAGGACATACTTCATCTAGACATAAAGGTAAATGTTATGTAATTTGCTGTCATTACCGTTTCCTTCCATAAGTTAGCAATAATCACGGTAAGGAACCAATGTGTTGACTAGACTCCTCTTTTTTTTTCCACTCAGCCTGATAATATTCTCATGGCAGACCCTAGTAGTGATCAGATCCGCGTTTGTGATTTTGGAAATGCTGTAAAGTTCACGCCTGATGAGGCACAGTACTGCAAATATGGCACTCCAGAATTTGTCGCCCCAGAGATTGTTAACCAGACACCCGTCTCCAAGGCAACGGACATCTGGTAACGCACCTGGTCTCTCCATCACAAAACAGCTCTTGAACAAATCTGTATGCCTCTAAAGTATCATGAATATATTAGTGTCTCACAATTCAACTTTTTTTTTTTCTTGCAGGCCTGTTGGAGTTCTAACATACTTATGGTAGGATTATATAAATTGTGTCTGTTAGAATAAAATTATATTATATCATATTATTATAATATATTATGTTTTTTTTTAGAGTTGTGTTATGCATTTGTATATTTATAAATGTGCAATATTACATGATTACACAAGTAGCCGTGCAATATGGCTGTATATCGGCACATCTGTGATGCAGGCAGAGTGCTGTAGGTAATCACAGCATGCCGATATACAGCCATAACGCATGGCTACTCGTGTGATATTGTGTTATACAACAGTTCGACAGCACGAGCCTGTAAGTACATAAGAAACAACAACGGAGTGTCTTTAAAACCCTTTTTTGTGCAAACTACTTCCTTCGGATTCAAATTTCAAGCTTACAGTTTAACAGCTGAGCCAAAGCCTCCATTACTAATTCAAAAGCATCACTTTAGAGCTAGTAACGAAGGAACGTTAATTTGTTTCATTGAAAGCTTATTGTATTACTGCATTAAAAGATCACTGTATTATGCAGAGTATTCTGAGAGGGATCTCAGTCTTTCACAGCTCAATCTCATATTTACAATAAAACATTAGTTTGAATGTCCGCTGAGGAAAGCGATATCTTTGTCGTACTATCTATTCATTTGTTAAGGGTGATTTCCGATGACAGTGCTGCTCAGTGCATTTGTTGGCTGCATCTTACAAGGTGTTGCTGAAAGTAATTAAATATAATGTTATAACATGATGAGATTATGCCCTTAGGCAAAACTATTTGCTCTGGAACAAGTAACAGATTAATGATACCAAAGGCTGCCTGTTAGATTTACCCAAAATGAATTATATCTCATGTTTAACCACTATAGAGACATCAGAGCCAGCTGCAAACTTCAAAAGATCTGGCTGAGGTAAGGCTGCTCTTGGCAGATTCATGAGCGTTGAACGGCTGCTGACTCTCTGGAGCTCACATGTCCAAAAACATTGTAGCAAATTTTGAAATAGACATTATCTTTATTAACAAACCGCATATTCGAAACCTAAACAAGTACATTCTTACCCAAAAAACTCTTAAAACTACATTCCGTGACACAAAACAGTATTATTTATAAAATTATAGTGGATTTGGGAGTCCACCATGACACTCGCTGTGAGAAATACTCCAAGCAGATTCGAGGACCAGAAAGAACTGTTGTATAAAAATGTATATTGTATTTTTACTTATGTTCACCAGTATCTTATATACCAGTATCTTTAGGTAGACTTCATCAAACAACTCTGTTTTGCAGTCTCACTGGAGTTTCTCCTTTTGCTGGAGAAAACGACCGCAGTTCTGTTCTCAACATCAGGAACTATAACGTAGCTTTTGAAGAAAGCATGTTTACCGACCTCTGCCACGAAGCTAAGGGATTCGTCATTAAACTGCTGGTGGCTGATAGATTGTAAGTGGAATCTACGGTGCTTATCTGCTGCACCACACTCCTATTGGTAATTTATTGTGGAGAAGATTATTTCTACTGCTAAGAGCACTTTGTGTTAACTGGCAATTTATTTTATGTTGTTTTATCTGCAGGAGACCCGATGCTAATGAATGTCTTCGGCATCCCTGGTTCAAGGTAACAGCAGAGTAGAGGAGTAAAGACAAAATGCTCCTTTAGACCCATGGCTATCCAAACGTGTTATTTAAATGAATACAACCTCAAGTTAATTTTATGTATGTAATGGAAAGTTATTTACAGTGATTGTTAAAATACATTTTTTTTTTTAGACCCTGAATAAGGGTAAGAGCATCAGCACAGAGTCCCTCAAAAAGTTCTTGTCCAAAAGAAAATGGCAGGTAAGATAATATTAGGGACTTCTGTTCAGTACTTAATCCATTATAGATTATTTTACTATGTCATTGTAACGATGTTCACCTGTCTCTTTTAGCGATCTCTTATCAGCTATAAATCTAAGATGGTGATGAGGTCTATACCTGAGTTACTGGATGACTCTTCCAGCCATATTTCCATTGCTGTTCCACGACATCTGAAACAAGGCTCACCACCACCTTCGTCATCATCAGATTCGGATGAAGACATTGATGAGCTGCCTTTTATCCCAATGCCCATAAACACGGAATTCTCAGGTTCTAGAATGTCACTGACCGAAATTGTAGGGGATGATGAAATGACAGGTAGGCCGAATGGAAATGCTAAGAGGCCTGCTTCAAGCCATCAGAAGCCAGAACCCATGGAAGTAGAGACATCAGAGGTTGGAGATGCAGCCGCTAGAGGTAGAGCCAGGAAGAGATCTACACAAGAAGATGAAAAGGGCTCATCTGATGAAGAACCAGCAGAATTGGCCAAAAGGGCAGAACAGGCAAAGAGACCAATGCGCAGAGGTTCAAGCTTGGAGTCAGATGAGCCAGAGGGAGCACGTCGCAGAGGAGAGTTACGCAGAGGGAGCTCCGCAGACAGTGCCCTACAGCTCCACATCAAACCAGAGGAGGGCACCGAAGAAAGCTCTACTGATGGAAGTAGAATTCTACAGAAATCAGTATCTATGGAGCTTCCAAGGAGAAGCCCAAGTCCAGGAGCTGCAAAGCTCAGCCAGGAGGACTATGCCCTGAAATTGGAACTGATGAGGCAGAGACTTCTCAGGGGTGGCTCTGTAGACAACAAGATGAGTGGATTACGAGGCCCATTGCTGGAGACATTAGGTATGGGGGATGAGAAGCGCTTTGTGCGAGGGTCTCGCCTTGGTAACCCTCCGCTTGTCAGAGCGGCATCCAGCGAGTCACCTAGAGATGACATCCCAAAGACCAAGATTCTCCGCAAGAGTGCTTCCTTCAGCCAGGGTGATTCAGAGCCCATGCCCCTGCACCGACGAATGGGAGCACCTCTAGAGATCCCACTGGCACAAATAGAAGAAAGACGACTGCAGGAAGCTGTATCCATGTCTGCTCTCACAGAGCCAGTCAAGGATGCTCGCCCAATCACCCCAAAAATTAATACGCCAGAACCAGAGAGACGTGAGAAAGAGAAAATTGAGGAAAAAGAGTCAGAGGTCTACAATAAATCCGAAGAAGTCATTGTTGTGCCAAAGACTAATGCAGATGAAACTAAAAGTGTTGATGAGAAGTCTTGGGAGACTGATGCACAAGATATGGTCCAGAGCAAGTTAGAGGAGCCCAGTGAAGAGTCTGAAAAAGTGGCCGAAATTAAGCCGAAGACCCCCATAGCAGAGGAAACTATTGAGGAAGAGGAAGAAAGAGCGGATAAAGAACCAGAGAAAGAAGTGGAGCCTCCTGCTCCAGAGATTGAGGTTAAAGAAGTTGAGGATGATGTAAAGGCATCACCAAAGTCTCCAGAGGTTACCATTTCCACCAGCTCAATCACGGTGACCCCAACAGCTGCCCCAGCTACCCCAACTCCCAGCCCCCAGAGTGTTGTCTCTACTTATGTGACTCCATCGCTCCCTGCACGTACAGTGCTCCCAGATGGAAGGGTGTCTGCATATGCCAGTATCATGCAGACCATCATGGTACCATCAGTCCAGGCATCTAGCCAACCTGATCCTGTGCCTACACCTACACTAACAACCCCAACAACCACTCCACCATCAGTTCCAGTCTGTGCACCCATTTCCAGACACATCTCTGAACCAACTCTTTTGTCAACAACTTCATCCAAACCAGACCTTCACCAAACCACTGAACATCCTGCAGTCTATTCTCGGGTTGCATCAACAGAACATCCTCCTAAAGAGCCAAGTCCTCCTAAGACTCCCACTCGTGCCTCCCCCAAGCGAGAGCCATCTCCTGGAAGCAACATTCAGGACCTTGCATCTGAGGAGGTCTTTGAAGCTCGCTTCAAGAAGCGCGAGTCCTCTCTAACTCGTAGTCTTAAACGCTTCTCATTCCAGAAGGCTGAGGAAAAGCCCTCCACTGTTGCTCCAGAAACTGCCGAAGAAATGTATCGCCCAGGGCCAATTGGTGCACCTTTAGAATTTGTACCAAGGAGGTTGGAAGAAAAGTCCAAGTCAGTTCAGGATCTTCGTGAGGCGGAAAAGGACCCTGGGTTCATGAGAAGACTCTCAATGCGCTTGAAAAGGACCCCATCATTGGAGAGGCAGGAAGAGAAGCTCAAAGAGGAGGAAACTTCAGCACCCAGACGTCGTCTGTCCTGGGCACTGGGACGGAGGGGATCCCAAGAAAAGAAAGAGATTGAGATGGTGAGGTTAGATGGAGGTCCTGAATCTCCTCCAGAGCCTGAGTCCAAAGCACCCTCAGAGTCACCTATTCTTGCCATGCGCAAGAAGATTGGCAGTACCATGGCAAGCCTATCCACAAGGATTAGGAGCCACTCTGAGGACAGGAAAGACGATAATGAAATCAAGATGGAGAAGAGGACACCTATATTCACAAAACTGCGGCGTTCCACCTCAGAGGGTGGCAGTCTGAAAAGGATGGGTGTCCCACAGAACCAACTGGCTGTCCAATCAGGGAAAGGGACCTCATCAGAATCTCTCGATTCCATGTCAAGCATCCAATCAGAATCAGCTGTTAAAAGTATGCTAGGTTTTTTTAGTTAATACTCTAAATTTGATAATTCCTTCTTGTTGTTAAAAGGTCATAATATTTTTCCAGGTGCAGAAATTGACCGCAGATCACGATGGGATCGTTGGGGGTTGACGAGGGGAAAAAGAGACAAGACGGTTTCCCAACCAGACATCCCAGCTTCTATTGCCAGGGAGAATGGCTCTCTTCGCTCTCGCCAGTACACACGTCTAACATCTGGTATTGCACATTTCATTTCAAGAGACATCTATTTGATTGCATCCAGTTTCGTTATAAAGATTTACATATATCATGAGTGAATCAATTATGCATATGGACTTGCATTGGCACAGCTATGGGAGATAAATTATAGTCCCTGTCTCACTAATCTTTTCACTGATTCTCTCAACAATTAGACTTCCCTCCTGTGTTCCATATCAAACTAAGGGACCATGTTCTTTTGGAGGGAGATCCCGTCACTCTCAGCTGCCTCCCTGCTGGCAGTCCTCACCCACGCATCTCATGGATGAAAGGTCTGATTCAAATTGTAATAAAAGCTTCTGTAGGACTAAAGATAATATAATCTTACCTAAATTGAGTGCAATATCCTTAACTGAATATACTGGATTAAAAAAAATACTTTGCAATAATTGTATTATCTCAGTGCTGTAGAGATTTTGCTCGCTATATTGGCTTTGTTTTTGTTTTTTATCTGTAGAAATGAGTTCTTTCAGTCTTTTACAACATACCATGTCAGCCAATATGAAGTACCTTAAGAGTTTAAGAAAAAATATTAAGCACATATATTGGCATATTGTTATTTGATTAGGGGTTCAAGCACGTAATAATTGTTAAAATGGCCAAGGATCAGCAATCTCCTCGTAAAACTGATTGTGTAGACCAAACCTTAAGTTGTAGAGACTTGAAACTTGGAGGGATGGTAGTACTCACACCACCGACAATGTCACCAAGGCTCGCCCCAATCAGCCTGATGGGGTCGCTTCAGCGATCAAAAGTATGAAATCGCTTATAACTCCTAAACCGTCAGTCGCATACCCAAGTGTCTTGTGTCGTTGGAATCCTTGGCTTGATGAAATTTTGGGGTATTTAGGATTTTCGACTCGTCGCATAGGGACGCCAAAACGTTTGAAATGGGCAAAGCCACTTTTAGTAAAAAGCCTAAAACTCCTGAACGGAATGAGATATCTTCACCAAACTCAGACTACTTATGTAGGAGCTCAATCTGAGGTCAGAGGACAAAAATCCCGGATCTTGACCACATGGTGGCGCTATAAGAGGGAAAAAAACATAAAAATGGCTATACCTACGCAACCATTTGTCCCATCAACATGAAAATTGCAGTGCACAGTCTTGGTCCAAAGTGCCACAAGTGTCATTTGCGTATCTGAAAAAAAAAAAAAACATGGCCACAATTGGTCATTGAAGTTTGAGTCAAGACAAGGTTATGGAAGCCAATCAGAACGAAACTCAGTGGGCCTGTTTGACTCATGGCCCTAAAGGTCTGTGAGAAATTTGAAAGAAATCAGTCACTGGGGAATTTTTCATGAGCATAAACGATTGTACACTGTGAGGTTTTCCGTACATACACGTGATATTCATATACGATAGAACGTCTCATTCTGGACAACTTTGCCTCTAGAACCAATGCTGTCAATAAAATTGTTAAATGATTGAGAAGATGTTAAAAACCTACTTTTGCAAACTAGACCTAGGTTTTTCACTTAATTGGAAAAAAACACTGCAGCACAATTCTCTGAACTTTCTAGGTCAATAATTATCAAAAATAATGTTGAAATTTCCCGTTTGGTACGCTATAACGGGGTTGATTAAAAAGGGGGCCTGTCCGAATTTACCCAAAATAATAATCCTATAAAGCCTAAAAGATAACTCAAAACGTCACGAAAATTGGTGAGCACGTGCGACAGGTAATTATAAACAAGCATGCAAAGTAAGGAGATCAGACCACAGCTGGCGCTATAACAGTCATAAACATAAAAAAACATATTTCTATGGTAAATTACCTGGATTTCCCAAAAATGCTTTTTTAAATCCTTGATTTAAGTGGTTACAGGCTTGCTAAATAATATAATTTTCCTCATGTGCTTAAATGCCTTAGTTGCTTGAACCCCGGTAATTGCTGCTTGCAGCTATATTTGTTATTTATTTTTAAATAGGAGATAATCTACAGTCTGCTGGTCTTTATCACAAAATAAACATAGATAGGGTTAATATTAAATAAATGTACATGAAATTAAGTTTAAATTATTAAATTAAGTGATTTCTGAATTGTTGTTTTTTAATTATCCTTTAAATGTTTCTGTTGCACTAAACTATGAACTCTAGATGCATCAATAGTGATTGTGCTGACAAAACCAAACCTATTTATTTTTTGGCTATATATAGAAGGATCTTATTTCACCTCAAAGTAAATGTCACCACAAAGTAACACCACCAAAGTCAAAGTCTAAAATGTCAACATTAACATTAAAGCACAGCACCAGGTTGTGGCTTTGAGATTATGATTTTGGAAAATGTTAAAGTATCCAAATTAACATTTTTGCTTTTCAACTTTGTTTATTCTCAGATAAGAAGCCACTTGAGATCGACCCAAGGATGAACATGATATCCTGCCCTGATGGGAGACAGCTGCTGATGATTATGAAGACCACCAAGAAGGATGCAGGCCTTTATGAATGTGTGGCTTCAAACGCACTGGCCACTGTCACCAGCTCATGCGTCGTGTCCCTTGCTCGTAAGTTTAAAATGAGAAGCAAATGAGGAAGTAAAAGTCTGATTAGAAAGGAGAATAGAATACTGAGAGAACAAAGCACAGAAGGAAAAGTGCAAAGTTAGGGACACATTTAGACTATTGAAATTGTATTCACTTATGCAAAGCAACTTAATATTCCGCTGTGGAAAGTGTTTGTATAAAATTGCAGTGATGCAAAATAGATTTATCATGACCACGAATGAATATCAATATACTAGTCAAACTTTGAATGCTGACCATTTCTGACATCCGATTTCATGCATTACTTTTCATGCATAACTTGATGTGTCACTGGGCATGCCCATATTGCATTGCCAATCTCTCATTGAGAATGAATGAGATCTGGTCATTTTGTTGCAGAAAAGCACTGTCAGTGTGAAAACCTCTTAAGGGAGGAAATAAAAAGAGAAGTGCTTCAGTGCAGCATTCCAGAATTTCTCAGAAAAGTAAAGGCTAGAACAGAGATGAAAGTGGGACATGGTGAAAGAACAGTTCAAATTATTTTGTAAGAGTTAGTGCATAGCTCACAGCTAGACTCAGGAAGGAGCTCTTTTAGCCTTGAGAACAGAAGTGCCATTGGCTTTCTAACATCGTGAACAGGCTAATGCACTGCTTATCACTGTGCAAAGCTATTTTCTCCTAGAACAGCAGGCCATAAATTATTCACTCCTTTTTGTGCTTCACAAAGCTGATTAATATGGAAAGGTGACTTGCTAGCAGAGGTGCAAATATCATGTAGTTGTCTAACCTGAGACTGTTTTTTTAAATAATTTATTTTATTGTATTTGTTCATTTATTTATTCTTTTTTTTTTACATCAGTGTCTGAAATGTTAATATTATAATAGTACCCTTCACCTGCAAAGTTCCCACGGTCAAGGAAAAATATGGAAATAGCAAAAATGTGGAAAACCTTTGACTTTCTATAGCAAATATAAAGTTTTTTAGTTGTGTTCAGCTCTAAAAATAACTGTTTGTTAGTCCAGTTTCTATAAAATTACCTTTCAAAAGGTTTGGGGATGGTAAGATTTTTTTCCCCCATGTTTTTGAGAGATTAAAAATAAAGTAAAACAGTACTATTGCGGAATATTATTCCGATTTAAAATAACTGTTTTGTATTTCAATAGGTTTTAAAGTGTAATTTATCCTTGTGATAGCAAAACTGAATTTTCAGCAGCCATTAATCCAGTTTTTAGTGTCACATGATTGTTCAAAAATAATTCTAATATGCTGATTTGGCTTTTTAGAAACATTGTTTTCAATGTTGAAAACACTTAAGCTGCATAATTTATTATTAGGATACTTCGATGGATAGAAAGTTCCAAACAACATATTTAAAATGGTATTTTTGTTACATTCTAAATTTCCTAAAGGTCTCTTTCGATTGTTTAGTGATTCCAGAATAAAAAAACGTACTTACCCCAAACTTTTGAAGTTATTCCAAAGATAGATCAACTAAGAGAATTTCTAGTAGTAAATAATAAATATTATTTTGTAGGTCTGCCTAATAGTCCTGGGACTCCTGAGGTTCCTCAGAAGTATAAAAACACCGCTCTGGTGGTATGGAGACCCTCAGACACCACGGCACCATGCACCTACTCTCTGGAGAGGAAGACGGAGGGTTAGTGGACAACATTTATTATTTATTATTTTACTTTGACTGATGATTTGTAAAGTATATTGTTAAAAAGATTGTCAGCTGCATTCTCAGTATTGGTTTTAAATGCAAAAATTGCAATGTTTTATAACTGTAATACTATAGTATCTTGATTTTCCTACTATTAGTTTTGTCCATATGTAAGAAAAAAAACTGGAGGAGAATGTAAAGGAAAGACAGTTATTATTTCCTTCTGCTCTACTGCCCTCTTTTGGAATGGATGGGTGTTGCAACCAGTTCTTATTCTTTACATGTAACAATGTAATATCTATTTTTGTAGGTGATACTAACTGGCTGATAGTAGCCACAGGTGTGGCTGACTGTTACTACAATGTCATGGACCTTCCAACTGGTGCCGCGTACAGGTTCAGAGTGGCCTGTGTAAACAAAGCAGGCCAGGGACCTTACAGCAATCTGTCTGAAAAAATCGTCCTGGACTCAACAGGTGCACAAAAGTTTTGTGGTTCTCATTTATTTCATCCTGTTGACAGCCAATAATTTACTAAACAAAATCATTTTTATTTATGTCAATATTTATTCTATGAATTTTTACAGACACAAAATACACAGTTTGGACGCATGGCTTTGATATAATATAATATAATATAATGTAGACTACTATACAAAATTTATTTCTTTATTTATTTCTTTATTTTGTTATTTAATCACCAAATCATTATTAGATTGGTGCACTTTCTATTCTATTTCTATTTTATATACTTGTTTCCTTTTTTTATTTTATTTTTCTATTCTGTCTGCTTGTTTTCTTTTTATTTATTATAATTAATTATCCTCTAACACTATTTTTTAAATGTATTTTCTATTCTGTCTACTTGCTTGCTTTATTTATTATAAAAATTACGCTCTAACACTAGCATTCTGTATTCTTTTTCTGTTCTACCTGTTTTCTGTTTATTTATTATAAAAATTTACCCTCTTACACTAGCTTTTTATTCTTTCTATTCTATATACTTGTTTTCTTTTTTTATTAATTATAAAAAATGACCCTCTAACACTAGCTTGTTAAAATTTATTTTCTATTCTATCTACTTTTCTATTTTTATTATAAAAAATTACCCTCTAACACTAGCGTTCTCTATTCGTTTTCTGTTCCATCTACTTGTTTTCTTTTTATTAAAAAATAACTAATTTTACCCTCTAACACTAGCATTCTCTATTCTTTTTATATTTTAGCTACTTGTTTTCTTATTTATTAATTAACACTAGTTTTTAAAAAATATTTTCTGTTCTATTTCTTTTTTTATTTATTATTTAAAAAGTACCCTCTAACACTAGCACTCTCTATTCTTTTTCTGTTCTACCTGCTGGTTTTTTATTTGTTATAAAAAAAGACCCTCTAACACTAGTTTTTTTTAAATATATTTTTTCTGTTCTATCTACTTGTTTTCTTTTTTTATTTATTATAAAAAATTACCCTCTAACACTAGCTTTATTCTTTTTCTGTTCTACCAACTTGTTTTTTTTATTTGTTATAAAAAAAACCCTCTAACACTAGTTTTTTTTTTTTTAAATATTTTCTGTTCTATCTACTTGTTCTCTTTATTTATTTACTTATTTAATTATAAAAATATTGCCCTCTAACACTAGCATTCTCTACTCTTTTTCTATTATCTACTTGGTTTTTTAAATTTGTTATAAAAAAAGACCCTCTAACACTAGTTTTTTAAAAAAATATTTTGTTCTGTCTACTTGTTTTCTTTTTTTATTTATTATAAAAAATTACCCTCTAACACTAGCTTTTTTGTATTCTCTTTTTGTTCTATCTAATTGTTTTTTGTCTACTTGTTTTTTTTTAATTTATTTTAAAATTACACGCTAACACTAGCATTCTCTATTTTTTTTCTATTTTATCTACTTGTTTTCTTTTTATATATTATTAAAAAATCACCATCTAACACTAATTTCTTTATTATTTTCAATTCTATTGACTCGATTTCTTTTTATTTATTATAAAAAACATCTAACACTAGATTTCTTTATTATTTTTCTATTCTATATACTATTCTTTTTTATTTATTTAAAAAAAAACACCATCTAACACTAGATTTCCCTATTCTTTTTCTATTCTATCTACTTTTCTCTATTTATTATAAAAAATTACCCTCTTTTACTCTTTTTCTATTCTATCTTTTAATTTATTATTATAAAAAATACCCTTGTTACGTTACTGCATTAGACCAAGACCTGTTAAAACCAACTCGTGTTGGTTTTGATTGCTTCTATTGTTCTCATTTGTAAATCGCATTAGTTAAAAGCATCTGCTAAATGACTAAATGTAAATGTCTGAAGGGTCATGTGACACTGAAGATGGGTGTGATGGCTGCTTAACATTCAGCTTTGCCATCACAGAAAACAGTTGTTGTGATTGGTAGTAATATTTCACAATATTACTGTATTTTTGATCAATTAAGTGCTGCTTTTGCAAGACTTCATTCAAAAATACTCAAAATGTTCCCCACTTCAAACTTTTTAACAGTAGCTTTAATAGAATTCTGAATGGAACTTATGCATCTATTCAAATTCTTTTCAACAGCACCCCAAAAGTCCAGTGGAACAGTCGTTGTCAAAACGCTTTCGTCACCTCCGTCTCCTGCTCCTACAGTGGTCAAATCCACCATGACTTTACCTGCAATGAAGCCTGCTGCCATTAAACAGGCCGCAGCACCACCAGCGACTTCAGCGCCCTCTACAGTCCAGCCGGTAAAGCCTGTGTCTCCTCCTGCCGCACCTGCATCAGTTACGACACCATCCTCTGCCACCCTTCCCCCGAGTCATCGTACTGTACCTGATATCCGAACTCCATCCCCTAGTGCTCCCACCCCAGCTAAAGCTAAGACTACTCTCAACATCACTATGGCCAAACCCTCCCCAGCAACCCCTGCATCCCAACCTCCTCCTCCTAAACCCTCACCGCCCGTCGTTCTGCCCAAACCTCAGACCCCTGTCAATGCGGTCTCCCCTCCATCTCAAACTCCTCCGGTGTCCCCGCCTCCTCTGGTCTCCCCTCCGCCCGCTATCGGCAAGCCGATCTCCTCAGTGCCTATGTATGTCCCGGCCACCACCACAGCACATGTGACTCCAGTCACCCCAAACACGCCTTCTCCTGCCCTGTCACCACCGGTGGTGTTAGTTACAAGTCTGAGTCCCGTAGGGGAGGGTACTGGCACACCCAATCGTATGACTCCAAGTGGAAGAGCCACTCCTTCTGGACGCATCACTCCTACAGGGCGCAGGACCCCTATAGGAAAACCTGGAGATTCGACCCTAAGGCAGGGAGTCCCTCAGAAACCGTACACATTCATGGATGAGAAAGCAAGGTAAAGTGCAATGGCTGATCACTCTTATATTATAACAGTGTCACAAAGGAACTTTGTTATGGCTGTTTATTAAATCAACATCAAAAAATAGAATCAAAACAATGAGTAATTCGTAAAATGTCACGACAAAATAAATGCTTAACTAAAATTGGTTACTCATCATGTAAATGAGCTTTTGATGTAATTGCTGTTCTGTGTTGTTGACAGTATTATGCTCATTGTTTAATTGTTATTTATTTATTTGTTTGCTTTTATTATTTCTTACTTTTACTTGTTTTGTTTTCAAAAATGCATGTTTTATTATTTTTAAATGTTATCTTTTATTTTTTATAGTTGTTTATTTTTATTTGTCTATTTTGTTGTTTTGCTTGTTTGTATTATTTTTTTACTTTTGTTACTTTTATTTAGTTATATTTTATTTACAGACATGCATGTTTTATTATTTAATGGTTTAATTTATTTTATGTAACTGTGCATTTATATAATTGTTTATTTTTATTTTTTCGTTATTTTCAGACAGGCATGTTTTATTTATTTTTATTTCTTTATTTTGTTTGTTGTTTTGTTTATTTGTATTTTTTATTTTTGTTACTTTTATTTAGTTATATTTTATTTATAGACTAGTGTATAATTGTGTATTTAATTGTTCATTTTTATTCTTTTTTATTTTCAGGCATGCATATTTTGTTTTGTTATTTTTTCATTATTTTTATAATTGCATTTATTTTATTTTATTTTGTTTTATCATATATATTTGTTGTTGGATTTTATTTCATTGTATTTTACTTTGTTTTATTATATTATATTATATTTTGTTCTGTTCTGTTTTATTTAGTTTAGTTTTGTTTGTTTTATTTTGTTTTACTTTATTTATTTATATATTTATTGTGAGGAGACACATATATATATAATTTTTTTTTTTTTGTATATTATTTTTGTATTTTATTTATTTTTTTGTTTGTTTTACTTTATTCTTTTTTTTTCTTTCTTTCTTTCTTTCTTTCTTTTTATGGTGGCCCCTTGGTCCTGGGAATCTAACCAAGATAAAACCAAAGAGGGGGAAAACACTTAACTACATTTTTTATATAATGGCCTTAAAAAGTACACTTAGTTAGACGCTTAAGCCACATTTAAAAATGTATGAATGTTTTTTGGACAGTATTACAGAATATCAATCCCTTGTATTTTCTTCACCACAGAGGTCGATTTGGTGTGATCAGAGAGTGTCGGGAAAATGCCACCGGTAACCTGTACATGGCCAAGATTGTACCGTACGAGCCTGAGAGCAAGCAGACCGTGTTACAGGAGTACGACATACTAAAGTCCCTTCACCACGAGAAGGTCATGGCTCTGCATGAGGCCTACGTCACCCCACGCTACCTGGTGCTCATCTCTGAGTGCTGCTCAGGGAAAGAGCTGCTCTATAGTCTGATTGACAGGTCAGAGACTGCTATGTACTGATTGTCAATGTCTATGAAGTAGGTGCTTCTCAATGCCTGACATTGCTTTGCATTGTGTTGTACTACACAAACACTTGACTTGATTGTTTCTGCAGTATGGGGAAGTTCGGTGGTTGTGAACAAAGCTATAAGCAGTACTGCAAAATTATACTTGGTTTAAAGCATGGGAACTATCAAAATTTTAACATATTACAAACCTAAAAACATATTTAAGTGAAAATAACCCAAAAATGAAAATTCTGTTGTGATTTGCTCATCCTCAAGTTGTTCCAAACCTGTATGAATTTCTTTATTTTGCTGAACATGAAGATATTTTGAAGAATGTTGGTAGCCAAACAGTTTCTGGTCTCCATTGACATAGTATTTTGCTTTTTTCCCCCCATGCTTTGTAAATGAACAGGGACAAAGTTACCCACATTCTTCAAAATATCATATTTTGTAAGTAAAGTGACAGAATTTTCATGTTTGGGTGAACTATCCCTTTATTAATTCATAATTCAACATTTTAAAACATTCATTAAATAATCTTTTCAGGTTAATGATTATGCGTCAACCGATATGTGTTTTTCAGGGCCAAAATCGATTATTACAGATCGAGTAGACTGAGAACCGATATATATGTCTAGTGTAAAAATGTAAATTATTGTCAAAATTAAGAATATCAAGCACTAAATTTTTTTAAAATGCTTTTAAATTATTTTATTGGCAGGTTTTTATAGTTGTATTTATTTTTATTTGTTTATTTAGTTTTTTGTTTTGCTCATTTTGCATTCATTATTTTTGTTACTTTTTAGATGTTTTTTTTTTTTTACAGATGTGAATGCTTTATTATTTTAAAGTTTAATGTATTTTTATTAATTTGTGTATTTATTTTATTTATTAGATTTTTTTTTTTTAATTTACATTATTTTCAGACATATCTTGTTTTATTTTTACTTTTTTATTATTTTCATAATTATAAAAATAATAATGTTATCCACATTCCTCAAAATATCTTTTGTGTAAATAAAGTGACAGAATTTCCATTTTTTGGTTGAACTATCCCTTTAATAACTAACTAATTAGTTACAAAAAAAACATTAATTTAATAATCTTTTCTGGGTAATGATTAGGGGTCTACCGATAAGTGTTTTTCAGGGCAGATGCCAAATACAGGATAATAATAAATATTAAACAATAAATATTACAGATCGAGTAGACCGATAATCGATATTTTGAACTGATTTTCTTTCTTTAAATGTGTTTAAATTATTTGATCTGCAAATTTTTATAGTTGTATTTATTTTTATTTTTGTTGTTTGTTATTTTGCGTGTTTGTGTTCATTTTTATTTTTGTTACTGTTATATCATTTTAATTAATTTTTTACATTATTTTTAAACATATTTGGTTTTATTTTTACTTTTTATAATTTTTATAATTGTAAAAATAATAATGTTATCCACATTCTTTAAAATATCTTCTTTTGTGTGAGTAAAGTGACCGGATTTTCATTTTTGGGTGAACTATCCCTTAATCAATCAATCAAAAAAAACATTAATTAAATAATCTTTTCTGGTTAATGATTAGGGGTCAATTGATATGTTTTTTAGGGTTGATTATTAAATTACCGATTATTACAGATCAAGTAGACCGATAACCGATATTTTGAACCGTTATATATGTCTGGTGTAAAAATTAAAATTAATGTCAAAATTAAGAATATCATGGGCTCTAACAAAAACTTTCTTTAAATGCTTTTAAATTCTTTTTTGGCAAATCTGTTTTGAAAATGACCAATACCGATAACCATAAAAACGCTTAATATCGGCCAGGCCGATAATCGGTTGACCCCTATTAATGACAATTAAACATTATTTTCAATATTATTTTAATTTTCTCTGCTAGCATGTAGGTTATGAAGTATACCTCTGGTTATGATGCTCCTATTGTTTATCTGTCTTTCTAGGTTCCGATACTCAGAGGACGACGTGGTGGCGTATATCGTACAGATACTTCAGGGTCTGGACTACCTGCACAGCCGGAGAATTCTGCATCTGGATATCAAACCAGATAATATCATTGTCACTTATATGAATGTGGTTAAGATTATTGATTTTGGTAGTGCACAGACCTTCAATCCACTGTTCCTGAAGCAGTTCTCCCCACCCATTGGAACACTGGATTATATGTGTAAGACAAAACATTTTAATATATTGTTTCATATATTTTCTTCCTAAAATTAAAAAAAAAAATCCCAGAGCTTTATATGTTAAAAGTACCAAACTTGACCAAACATTCTTGCTCATGGTTCATTTAGGAATTTATGTATTTATTGTTATTAATTGTGCATTTCCTCACACTTTCTAATGTGTATTAATCTCTGCTGATTACTGAAAGCTCCTGAGATGTTGAAAGGAGATGTGGTGGGTCCACCGGCTGACATATGGAGCATTGGCGTATTGACTTATATCATGTGAGTGTTGTCCACTACAGCTCTGCAGTCTTTTGAGAGTAAATAGGCTCTGTTTTAATTTCATGTTGACTTTTAATGTCTGGTTTTCTATCTTATGTCAGTGGGGTCATATGTATTGTTACAGTTTGTGTGTTGTCTCTTATGTTTTGTTTTCACATTCCAGAAGCTCTCTGGAGCTTGTGAGCTGTCAGTGCTTGTGATTATGTTTGACATGAATGCTATTCTAGTGTGTAACTCGAAGCTTTTGTCATGCTGTACACCATTCAGGCTCAGCGGGAGACTGCCGTTTACAGAGAATGACCCTGCTGAGACAGAGGCCAGAATTCAGGCAGCCAAGTTTGACCTCAGTAAGCTCTACCAAAATGTGTCCCAAAGTGCCTCTCTGTTCCTGAAGAAGATCCTGTGCAGCTACCCTTGGTGAGTAAAACAGTGCTTTTTACTGGGCTATATGGGTAAATCTCAAGAAACCTGTCAAGACCATGTCTGGGACATATTTTATTTGAAATCAAAAGGAAGACTTTTTTGTGTGTGTGTAGTGGAAAGAAACCTTTTTTGCCTTTACATTATGCGACTTTAATTTTATGACTATTAAACACAATTCCTTTGCAGTTTTAATCAACATAATAAAAAAATATCATAGTAATGCACAAAAATGCGTTATTTAAATGTTAAATCATTTATACACCATAGTAGAGTTGGTCTGACTTTTTTATACTGATTTTAAGTAAATATATACACTGCTGTTCAAAGGATTGTGCTGAGTAAGATTTTTAATGTTTTTAAAGTTTCTTATTCTCTTATGCTGTATCTATTTGATCAAAAATACAGAAAAAACAAAGTATTATTGCAATGTACAATAGCAGTTTTCTATTTTATTGTACTTTAAAATATAATTTATTCCTGTAAAGCAAAGCTTTTAATAAGCTGATTTATCAATGTTGGAAACAGTTATATTTTTTGGGACCTGTGTTATTTTTTTTGGGATTCTTTGATAAATTAAAAAGTTAAAAAGAACAGTGTTTGTTTAAAATAGACATTGTGTGTTACAATATACACTACTATTCAAAAGTTTGGGGTCAGTAAATTTTTAATTTTTTTTTTTTATTTTAAGACGTTAATACTTTTATTCTGCAAGGATGTGTTAAATGGATAAAAAGTGATAGTAAAGACTTCTATTTTGAATTAATGCTGTTCTTTTTAACTTTTTATTCATCATAGAATCAAAGAAAAATGTATCACAGGTGCAAAAAAATATTAAGCAGCACAACTGTTTCAACAATGATAATAAATCAGCATATTAGAATGATATCTGAAAACTCATGTGACACTGAAGACTGGAGTAATGGCTGATGAAAATGTAGCGCTGCATCAACGAAATAAATTATATTTTAAAGTATACAGTAGTCAACAAATTAAGCAGATCAAAAAAGTTTATCAAAGACTACTATATTAAAATAGGAAACCAATATTAGAAATTGCAATGATATCAAAGAGACTCCATTATTTATATATATATATATATATATATATGAAGAGTTCAGATGCAAAACCAGCTAAATCCATCTGACATCTTTCTTTACAAAATGCATTTTTATCAGGCTCAGATGTATGGGTTTCTATGTAAGTGCCGGTACTTCTGATTGGGCTGAGGCTGCTATTTTAGCGAGTTTGAAGAAAAAGTATTTGATGGACGTATAATATGTGTCAAGAGCAGTATCTCAGTATCATTATCTCATTTTTGACCGAGATGGCTTTTAGCTGGTTTTGCATCTGAACTCGTCATACAAATATAACTAAGTTTTTACTGAATAAGTTACTAATAAATTATAAAAATTGACAATCAGTTCATTTAATTATAAATATATAATGTATATAATTGTACATACATCATATTAGTGTTGTATTATTTTATACTGAATTTAATAATAATAAAAAACATCAAACTTTTTAAAAAAAAGTTAAAATCTATAACTGCAAGTGAGGATCTAATTGGAATGAGACTGGACCGAGAATTATTGTAGTTTCTAAATTAATATTTTATATATTTTATGTGTGTGTATGTCAGAAATCTCACTTTCATTATAATAATGCACAAAAAATATGTTATTTCATTTGTTAAGTATTTATACATCATAGAAGCGTTGGTTGTACTTTTTTTGACTTAAAAAAAAAAATTGAAGTTTTTCTAAAATAGTTTAAAAAAATACTAATAGTAAGTAATGTTCATTTATTTATTTATTGCAATCACGCAGACACATATATTATTTGTATTTTCAAGTATTTGTGTATCATAGTAGTCTTGCTTGTATTTTTTGTTTTTTGATTTCAGTTAAAAAAAAACCTTTCTATTAAATAAAGTGAGACATTATTTCCAACAGTAATTAGAGTCTAATTAGAATCACTGTCGCCATTGATAATTATGGTAATTTCTAAAATGATACTTTTTTTAGAATGTAATTATATTATTCGGTCATAATAATTATTCTGCTTTGTGTGATGCTTGCTGTTAACTGATTTATGTATGTCTTGCACGGTGTGTTTCAGGGCCCGTCCTACAATTAAGGACTGCTATAACAACTCCTGGCTGCAGGACGCTTATCTCATGAGACTGCGGAGACAGACTCTCACATTTACCACCACACGCCTCAAGGAGTTCTTGGAGCAGCAGCAGCAGGTCAGGGCCGAGGTGGCAACAAAGCACAAAGTCCTTCTACGTTCCTACCAGAGTACCCCCCAAACCCCAACCACCCCTACAACACCCGGCACCCCTGCAGCGCCCGTCTCTCAGTGAGCACAGGACGTCCTCCAGAGAGATGAGAAGACGGCTCCGGGGTTCTCCAGGATAAAGGACAGAGAGAGACACAGCCTCAGGACATCCCAGCCCCTATAAGCTGCCCTTGGCGGGCCCTTAAGGGGCTGGTAAACGTGTGGTGTGTGTGTTAGCACAGGATCTTTTGGCCTCGACATCTGGGGTCAGAGACAAGAAACACACACTTGCATACACAAAACCTCTCGTCCAAAAGCGTAATGGATTTCAGCGCATTTACCTCTGTTAGCCAGCATGCACAGTGCAGTTGTGTTTTTGTCCAGGACGATGTCCTTACTTTAAGCTCTCTCGTCCAACACCTTTTTTCTTATGACTTTTTGACAAATCTATTTTAGCTGTTCTCAGCATTGGATCTCTAGCAGGTCAGGAACTTTGGACCCATCGTGGCTGAGAAGAGTGACTGCATTATTTCATATACAGAAATCAAGAAGACAGCGATCTAGTCCATCACTCGACGCAAAAAATATGTCAATGTGTAATTTTTTGTGGTGTCTTCCAATTGTGAACCAGGGCCTTGAGATTTGTGGAAAATGGTGTAAAATTTGTTTTTTGATCTAGTTTTTATGGCATAAGTAATACTTTTATTACAGCTAGTTGTTATACTGTAGTGACTATCAGTATATATGAAAACTACTGACTGAAATCATGTTGGGCACTCTAGTTCTGTCAGACGAGATGCTTTTTGTCTTTTACTAAAGTGTTTTGACCTAAAGTGGATTGGTTTTATTGTAATATCGAAAGGCCTCAGCTTTAGGGAGTGACTTTTTGCAAGAATTCCTGTTGCGTTGAAGCACATAAACGGTTTGGCTTTTCCTGACACCTAACAAATTCAAATTTTGATATGCTGAAGTCTTTGTTTAACAGCAGGAATGTATTATATATTGCAGATTTCAGTGCATACAGTAGCATACGCATGCATCGGTACAATTTCCTCAGTTTCAGAGAAAACTCAGTCCCTGCAAATGCAAGAGAACGGCCAAAGTTGGCTTTATGAGGAGATCAGCTGGTGACTGGAAACTACCTAGTGATCAATGAATGGAATGGAAATGTCTCAGAAAGTGCCATTTTTTTCCTGAAGCGACTAGAATATGTTGTAAAACATATGTTAGCTGCTGCATTGAAAGTTTATGAGAATCTTTAGTATATTATTTTCAAATGTTTTGCTGTAAACAAAAAGTCATTTATTTCCCTTTAAATGAGTAACTTTATGGTCAAATGATTATCATTTATCTTTGCTCAGTCTGATTTTGGTCTAAATAATACAAAATATATAAACTATATCAAGATTTATTTATATAATATATGTCTAAAAAAATCCAAAAAGCTGAATTGGTTTTATTTAAAGAGTATGAATGGGTGTTGATCTTGATTTGATTTTATTAGAGACACTGTTATATTACTTACATAGTTTGTATTATTTGGATTTATTTTTAAACAGTTTGCATCCTGTTTGGTGAACATAGAGTCACAGAGTCAGTGCTTGTTTTATTCCTTTGTATTTGTTTTTGTTTAGTTAATTTATCTAATGGACAAGTGAGTGATTCACATCCACAAAAAGTCAAATTCACAATACAGCAAACAAACTTGCAAGCTGCTAAGCAAAGTGAAAGAAATGAAAATGCTAGTATCAGGGTCCCAGCGTCATGGAAAACTTAAAATAAATAAAACATAAAAAAAATTACGTAAGGCTCGACTCAAATTTCATTGGATAGAAATTGCTCTTTGCGAGTTCAATTTTTACAACTCCTTATACAGTGATCACAACAGAAGCAGATATGGAAATCCATTGGTTTTGAGGTGTGGGAATGTTGCAGTAATGTCCTCATTGTTTTTAGCAAGTCCTACTGTGTCCTCATCTGACCACAGACAGCAAGTGATCACCTTTGACCTTTATCACAAACATAAACATTGGCTTGGTTACAAAGAACTGTATGCTTAGTGTTTATTGCAGTACTTACTATGAGGTTCAGTGCCAGCTCTCTTTTGTTTTCCATCACTTTGCATAAATGCAAACACTGGGTTTGTTCTTCTATCCAGTTTGTTTGTTATTTGTTTTAACTCGGGTTATTCAAATCAATCAAGCTTCTAATTTCAAATATGTTATGACGCGAGAACTAAAACCGAGAAGAAATGGAATCACAATAAAGAGGAACGAATTCAGACTCAGTATGTTGTTGTGAATAGAGTTTTATATTCTTTCATTTTTTGTGTGCGTGTGTGTTCTCTACTCTTTCAGTCATGCCGAGCAACCCTTTAATGTGAAACTAAATCGAGCTTTTCTGGAATGAATTATGTTGCACTAAAACAGTGACAATGTGGAGATAACATGAATGTTTTACAGTAGAATGAAGTGTGTATATGTCGAAAACATGACTTTTCATGAATAAAATCAGCTGTCAGCAATACTAAACAGACTTGAATTTATTATCATCATTATTTGAGTCATTTCACTGTCTCTAAGTGCATCTAATAGTCTAAATGTCATTAGGAGATGTCAGAACATCAACCAGATGCTGTTCAACAGGCCATTAGCTGACACTACATTCACATGCTCAAGTGGGACCGTTTAAATTTTCCGACTCTGGCTTTCCACCTGTGCACTCTTTCATTTGGGACCATTTGTTTCAGATGCTTACTTAAGAATCTGACATCACCACCTCGGGGGTCTTTTCACTACGGGTTGACTGTGTACAGCACAACTGTTCACTCTATCTTTTATCAGCCTAATTATGTCAATTCAAAAGCTCAAGATCCACAGGGGGGCAAATACTTTGGTATTTAAAGAGCTCCTCCACCCAGTCTCAAGATAGAAGACTCTCTGTAGACCTGTATTTATATGAGAACAACTGATTGGGTGTTGACCAACGCTATTTCTTTACCTTAGACTGATTCACGACCGTAAGCTTCTAATAATGTTTTTCATTTGAGTGGTTTGTTCGTCTTTGCGTCATTACCTCACGTCTGTACACAGGAGTCCCAGGTGGTAGGCTATATCGTATGTTGGTGCGGCAGCTGGTGGATCATTTGGCCTCTTTATACATCAGCTGGAATAATTAAACATCATTTTGAGAACAGTCTTAAATGGTGCATGATGGTAATGAAACGTGACTAAAATTGGATTATATTCAGTTTTAAATGTTCATCTGATTATAGATACGTGGGATTACACTGTACTTACAAAAGATTTGTATTTCAGAAAGTGAGCTATCTTGCAATCGTTAGATTTAATTGTTAAAGTGTGTTTTCATGATGCCTCATCAATCGGCCAAATTGGCAGCACTGGACATAAACATTGTCAATTGAACCAAACGAAACTTGCATATTTTGCTGATTATTGCTGCTGAAAATGGTCAATTATTGTCATGTTTTGGGCTGTACTAATTGGTCGGACCGGCAAAAATATATGGAGTACTATAGACTGCCAAAAGTTAAAACAAATCAAGGAGAAAAGTGCAAAAAAGGCTTGTGGTTGGCCAAACTGAAGCAGGATTTCCAGGGCAGGAATCTAAACAACATTTGTGTTTGTTCTTATCATTTCCGGTCAGGTAGGTGAAATATTGGGCTAATATCCTAATTAATACTGCTTGTATGTATCTTTAACACCTATTAACTTTAGTATATCAAAATATTGCGCCCTTTCCTGCTTACTCTGTCCTTCTCTATATGATTTAGCAGGTTCCACACATTTTTCCATGGTTTAGACAGCATAAATTAGCAGAACAATGTATTCAGTAGTACATTAACCGTGTTATCCATGCTGTTGTTTACATCCGAGCATCGCCAATATGGCTGCGCATCCGGTTAACTGGCCATATCGCGACGTAAGTGCAAACCCTATCGGTAGTGCGATTTACTGCAAAACTTTTTTTCCGGTTTGTCAGTACAAACTGGCAGACATGTTACTCACTTGTTCAGATGACATTTTCAGGTAAAACTTCTTATTTTGGACATACTTCCAAGACGTAGTATCTGTAATTCCTAAGTACAGTGAATATCCTACACGTACGCCTCAAGACATTAGATTCATCCGCGCTGAAAGACGTATGGATGCACAATCGTAAATAAGATTATTCCGCAAATAACTGCAATTGCAGGTTTCAAACAAAGATGGCGACAAAAGGTAAAATTTACGGACTGCAGCTTTAAAAAATTAAACATCAAATTCTTATTAATATATGTAAAGAAAACAATTCGTTTTCTAAACATAACGTTTTTAAGTTATTTACTATTTAAGTGTATAATTTGTGTTTTTTAAATACCAAAAAATTATGACCCCAATATTGCTGACATTAGCATTACATAAATACACTGACAAAAATGATAAACGCAACACTTTTTTTTTGCCCCCATTTTTCATGAACTCAAAGATCTAAGACTTTTTCTATGTACACAAAAGGCCTATTTCTCTCAAATATTGTTCACAAATCTGTCTAAATCCTTTTAAATCTGCCTTTTATTGTGGCCAGCCTAAGGCACACCTGTGCAATAATCATGTTGTCTAATCAGCATCTTGATATGCCACACCTGTGAGGTGGATGGATAATCTCGGCAAAGGAGAAGTGCTCACTAACACAGATTTAGACAGATTTGTGAACAATATTTGAGAGAAATAGGCCTTTTGTGTACTTAGTTCAGCTCATGAAAAATGGGGGCAAAAACAAAAGTGTTGCGTTTATAATTTTGGTCAGTGTAATTTTTATTAAAATTAATATATGCTACCTGTCAAAAGCTTGGATTTGTTTATTTTTAAGTCTCTTTTGCTCACTAATACAGCATTTATTTAATCAAAAATGCAGTAAAAACAGTACAATTGTGAGATATTACAATTTTAAATAACGAAATAAATAATTTTAAAATGTAATTTATTCCTGCGATGCCAAAATTAATTTTTTAACAGCCATTACACCAATCTTCAGTGTCACATGATCCTTCAGAAATTATTCTAATATGCTGATTTGATGCTTAAATAACATTTGTGATTCATATTTTCTACGATTCTTTGCTAAAATTCTAAACAACAGTATTTATTTAATGTTTACTTTTGTAACATAATTCACCCACTTTTAATGCACTCTAGCTGAATAAAATTCACTTCATTCTAAAAATTCTCTCTAAAATCTTACTGCCCCAACAGTAAGTCCAAAATCTACACCACAACATTCTAGGATGCACTTTGACCATGAATGACCCTCAAGTCCAAGAGGCAGTTATCCACAACCAGCTTCATAGCGAGAGCACTGTGAGTCACAATCGCGTATAGATGGAGCTCTATTTAATGCTGTGTGCCTCAGCTGAATGTAACAGCTGACCTTTGATTTGTCGTCTGTATGAATGTGCACCATTGTCTGTCTAATTCGAGGAAAGAGCTGCAATAAAAAGGGCCCTCCAACGTGTGTCTGCAGGAACTGAAAGATGTGGTTCTGCTGGAGGGCAGTGCAGTCCTTTACAGACCCCTTCATCCTCTGGTCAAAGACTAGAAAACAGCTGAAAGATGGACCAACATGTACCAATATGTTTTTGAGGATCCTGATGTTGAGGCCCTAGTCATGTGTGAAGCCATACTGGATGACCAGAGAAGATACACAGTGTCTATAATGTTTTATATTGACCTCTTAAATCAAAAAGGAAGTGCTTGACATGTTAGCTGATGAGTGTTACATAGAAAATACAGAACAAATATACCTTAATGGGGTTTATTTTGCCTAGTAACCTTTTCCTTAACCATTAAAATTTAAACCAGCAGACTCAGGGAAGTATAACATCCTCCAAGCAGTTAAACAGACAAACAGAGACACAGGTCCTCTTGTCTCTAGTCTTGTGGTTTATTGTCTTCAACTCATGTCCTTTGTCTTCAATAGACAGCAAACAGTGATTCCTCTATGTCACTATGCTAAAATAAAGGGCTTGCAGAAGACTTCTTTACCCTGTTGCATCATACTGGATATGCACATTTTAAGGCCTGTAACCTATCAACATGATCAAAACTTTGCTGAAAAACCTGTTGTACACAATCTGCTACATGCCTTCTGTCGTCGACTGATAGTTTCAACGTTTTAGCAAGTAAAATGCTTTTTCAGTAATTCTAAAAATAGCCTTCTTAAGGTTGTGGCACACATGCCTTTTTAGATTTTATATAAAGTAAATGTAAGAATAACTTTTATATTGTTATAATATTTCAAGATTACCATGTACTGGACTAAAGCAATTTATAAAGCAAGTTATAATCATCTATTAAGACATTATTGGGATATATAGAGTGAAAACTATTATTTATGTGCAATTTATGTTAAATAGTCTGTTCTATTGTTATAAAGATCTCACTGATTTAAATGACAAGCTATCAATTTGATGTTGGCCACCTGACTATCAGCAATTATTAATCATTTAAATTAAATTAAATTAAATGTAATTTAATTTAATTTAATTATTTTGTTTTATTTTTTCTCCCTGCTCAGGGAGAAATAAAATAAAATGTAAAAAAAAATGAATTCATTTTAATTTAATTTAATTAATTTTATTTTATTATTTTACTTTATTTTATTTTTTGTCTAATTTTTTTTTGCTCAGTTTGGGTCCAAAAAAAAAGCATAGGGTTTCATTTAATTTTGGCCGTATAACTAATTATTTAATTTGGCCATATAACTTTTAGCAATTGCACCTAATTAATTTATTTTATTTAATTATTTTTTTTTCATCAAATTTTGCTTAGTTTGGGTCAAAAATAAATAAATAAAAATAAAATAAAATAATATGGTTTAATTTTATTTCGGCCATATAACTTTCAGTAATTGCACCTAAATTTTTATTTTATTTTGTTTTGTTTTATTTTTTCTCCAAATTTTTTGCTTAGTTTGGATAAAAAAAGTATAGGGTTTAAAAAAAGTCTATACTTTTGAAACATTATAAAGCATCATCAACAGTTACATTAACAATTTAAGTTATCCAATACATGAATGAGAAAAAATAAATTGATCTTTAATCAAGATTGTGTATATTATATAAATCATTATATAAAGCATTTTTAAATTCAAAGCATCATGCATATATATTATATGTGTGCTGTTCAAGGCAACAAAAATCAACAGACTTTGAAAGACAACTACATTTAAATCAGGGAAATACAAGGGCCATGACCACACTGAGTATCCAAAATATAATGTGGTCGATCATTAATCAGTTTAATTCTTAAACTTTTACATGTTGTTCCCGTGATGTGGTTACATCCTTGATCTCACGCATATAGAATGGCGCTAAAAATGCTCAAGATGAAAAAAAAACGAGACTTGTAATAAAAAAAAGACTTGTGATATGACAAAAAAATCTTCTAACTCATAATCTGGAGGGTCTTGCTCATGCTTTCAGTGAATGACTGTAGACTGTTAAGTGTAGTGTGTCATGAATACCAATGATGTAAACTTTGTAATCAACATGACAGAGTGCGCGAACTTTGAGGACTCTCCCTGAAGACGGTCTCAAGCCCCCCGCGCTCGCAGCTCAAACCAAAAAAGTTCGCAAGAAAGTTGTCTTACTTGCTAAAACATAGAAAATACACACGCATTCATTTCAAAATCATTCACGCCTTTCTTCTCATGATATATATTACCTGTCGGACGTTAGAAAAACTTGTTTTAACTCAGAATCGAGCGCTCGCTTACGCGGAGGCCAAGAGATCTTTTAAACTTTGTTTGCGTATTGAAGTTTGTAGATTTTAAAGGGGCAACGCATATTAATCAGGCAGGAGTCAGAGCGAATAAGAACACTGTACAAAAGTCGGATTTCTTATCCATTTTAAGTGAATGGGTTAGAAAAAAGACATACTCCGTTTAAAATATTTATTGGTGTACGTTTATATATATATATATATATATATATATATGTGTGTGTGTGTGTGTGTATATATATATATATATATACATATATATGTATACATATACATATATATACATATATATGTATATATACACATATGTAAAATACAATACAAATCAATAAGTGAACCCCACCAAAATTATAAATTAATTTACAAAGAATATTAAAATGTAACATGTTCCTTTTGAATATACGAGTATTTTTTAATATAAACAGAACGTTGGACATTAAACCTGCCATACAATATTATGTATATTGTATTATATTTTTAATGTATATTAAATTATATTTTAATTTTGTTATGTTTGCATACATATAAAATAATAATTATTGATGTACAGTCATTTACTAACTTTACATAATTTATAATAATGCGTGCAGTACAATAAACTTTATTTGCGCTAAAATGTTTTGTGAGGCCACCTTCCTGTTGATTATTAAATGTTGCTTTTCAACAGGTTGATGCTTACAAATGTTGATAAATACGCTTGTTTTCCTTTTTTTTCCTGATTCGTAATATATTACGCATTTATAAACTTTTAACCTTTGAAGTGGCTTTTATAGTTCTGTCTTGCCTCAGTGTCGTTTCCCCTTTAAGAAGGAGGGTGCCTTGAAACCGTCGAGTTCCATGTTTGTATGTTGAAATTGAGAGCAGAGCCGAACTCCATGTTGTGAAAAGTTATCATCTAGGAACTTAACTTTTTATAATTATTTTTATTTAATTTTCTTAATGTCGTCTAACTTATAAAAGCGTAGATATCTCATTCGGCCTCGTATAGTGTCGCATTATGAATGTTCTTAAGCGGTAAAAGTCTTTTGCAGTTTTGGGGGCATTTGCAGGGAGTTTTTTTCCTTTCTTTTTTTCAATTCAATCGTAGCCAGCGGAAAGATTTTAATACGGAAACCCTTTTTAAGTTGCGATTTTACTGGCTTTACGGATCTCATGGACCACCCGTCCTCCTCGATCATCACGCAAGTGAGCAGGGATGAAGAAGCCAGTGCTCCTTTACGGGACAGAGGTGAGTTGAGAGAAAGTTTGGAGTCGGCACATGTCAAACTCTGCGCGGCGGCCGCTTCATACAAACTTTCATTACGTCAAAATGCCGCATCGACTCGACTTTATGGAAGACTCAATGTTCAATCGCACATTTCCGCACATGAAAACACTACAAAAACATGTGATATTCAACTTTCGGAAGGCTGGTGACAGTTGATGCATCTTGGGGATGAAGATCAAGCCCATTCATTATAATAGTACAGTGCAGATCCATTACACACAGTAGCTTAATTTGCATGCCATAAACTTAAGTTTAATTAGAAAGCAACGTTTACTTTTATTTTTTTTTTATATAAGTAAGGGCTTTGAAGTGGAGAGGGGGCGTGTCCATGATGACACTCTTCACTGACGTTTGAGGGAAGGCTGTAGTTCTTGTTTACTTTGTAGTGTGCTGTACTACATCGTCTAACCTGTCATTTTATGCTTATATGCGCACGTAACCTATAATGAATGACTCCGAGTCCCTCCTCAGGTGACAGGTTATCACGAGAAAAGATTGCATAGTGTAGTCATTGTTTAGTAATGGCAGATTGCTAGCCTCTCTTATCTCTGATTTTCAGATTGTGTGTTTTTGCAGTGGTGTTAATGCAACAATGCACAAGAATGGTTGTGTTTACTGTCTTAACGTTGTATTTTGCTTGAATGTGCAAAAGATTCATTAAATGATTAAGGAAGCACATGTAAAATGGAATTGCTATTTGGTAAAAGTTTGGACATGCTTTATTGAGGGCGTTTTTTAACTTTTTTGCAATAATCATAAAATCATCAAAATTATAGAATCGTAAAACTGGACGTGGTGGAATTATGTAATTCTGACTTCAAGCAATAAAGGCTTTCGATGACAAGTTTTTAAGATCATGCAAAATGCATACAGTGAGCTCTCCAAACTTTTGACTGGCAATATTATTGAAAGGTCATAGGTTATAATGTCACAGTAAGCAAGATAGGCCTTTGCAGGTCAAAGGCTGGATGCAAAGTGAGTCTGTAATCAATTATTTGACTTTTCAGGAAAATATGAACAACTTTGGCTACAACTTTTTACAGCAAAAGTCTCTTGTAGCTATTTTCTGATTGTTGATTTATTAAAAAAATATATATATTTTTTCCATTTTTTTTTTTTTTTTTTTTTTTCCACATTTGAGATGTTCCAGAAAATGTTGACCAAGGCTTACATGCAGTGTTGCTTATCTGCTGTCTGTGATTGCAATTTGTGTGATGTAAGCTAAATACTTTTTGAGGTTTTCAGCTCTTGAGAGCATGACTTCCACATTGCTAATCACATCTAGCTATTTTTTTTTATTTTGTTTGCTCAGCAATGATGATATTTATACCCATGCAAGCAGGAAATAATATTTATTAAGATATATATTTAATTAAGATATAAATAAATACATAAATGTAAAAAAATATTCTTAATTAAATATATATCTTAAAAAATTAAGATACTTAAGAACTTAGTTTATATTACAGTTTTTGTATAATTGTTAATAATTAATTGATTTATTTAAAATATGAATTCTGATTTCTTATAATTCATTATGCTATAAAATGTTTTATAAATCAGATAGTTTTGGTCTTTTTCATACATTAGAATGTGTCACATTTATTTTTTTTCCTGAATAAAAAATAACTATACTGTACGTATTTACAGTGATTTACAGAAGACAGTGTCATAAATGTCATTCAGTGCTTCTTGTGCCAAAATAATATTTGCCACTATTTTTCAAATCACTAGGTTTTACCCATTTGACAGTAAGAAATTTTTTAATCATTTAAAATATAACAAAATTTAGTGTGATCATGATTACATTTTCCTTCAAAGAAATAGTTAAGAAATAGTTTTGCTTTAAAGGGATGCCCAAAAATGAAAATTACCCCATTATTTACTCTCCCTCAAGCAATCCTAGGTGTATATGACTTTCTTCTTTCAGACGAATACAGTCTGAGGTATATAAAAAAATTTCCAAGCTTTATAATGGCAGTGAATGGCTGTTGAGATTTTGAAGTTCAATAAAGTGCATCCATCCATCATAAAATGTACATATGGTTTCAGGGTGTTAATAAAGGCCTTCTGAAGTGGATCGATGCATTGTATAAGAAAAATATCCATATTTAAAACTTTATAAACCACAAATCATGGGGTAATTTTCATTTTTGGGTGAATTATCCTTTTAAGCTTATGTTTTAAAACTAGCTGAAATGTTTCAGAAACATTATAAATGTGTTTGAATGAACACAAGTGTGCTTTCTGAAAGATGACGACTACAGTGAGAGCCGGGGAGGATCTCTTCTACAGGCTAAAGCCATAGCAGTCAGCCTCACTGCTTGTTTTTCCAACCGCTGTGTTTTTCACCAGCACTCCTTTTTCCTCTCTTGCGCACACAGCGATGGAGATGGTTTACAGGCCTGTGTTTTTGTTAGAGATTTGATGAAAACCACTCCCTGTAGCAGGTTCAGTACAGTGCACAGAGCCTTTCCGTCTGTCTTAGCATTTCATTTTTATGTATTAGTTATTTGTGCTTAAATCATAAAATCTCCTGTTGAATAAAATGATACACTGGAATATTTAGGAAGATGTATTATAGTTAAATAAGGGGAAAGCCTTTGTAATGGGCCTAGAGAATGTTGCAGAACTAGGTAGTTACATCTTCCGATTGCCCCAATGAATGTAAAACAAAACAGATTGTTATAAGGCGAAGTATGACGTGGCTGAAAAGGAATCAAGAGCATGTACTGACTGTACAGCCATGTGTGATATTAGGTTTCAGAGTCACTCTTTAAACTCTGAACATCGCTTACAAAACCAGTGATTTTTCCTAGCAGCGTTAGACTAAAAGAGACTTGTAGTGATAATCTGTCTGGAACCTTTAATAAGAATTGGCTAATTTAAGCTTAAAAAACTTAACTTGAGAAAAAGTTGAGAAAAAGGTGACCTTATGCAAATGAGCAGCAGTGTCAGTGAGTACAGGCACATGGATGTATATGGTAAAATATTGGTGCAGGAAAATCCATGTCAGAAATTGTTTATATATACATATAATAAATATATATATATATATATATATATATATATATACACACACTACCAGTCAAAAGTTTTTGAACGGTAAGGTTTTTTTTTAAAGAAGCTCACCAAGTCTGTATTTATTTGATCCAAAGTACAGCAAAAACAGTGCAATTTTAAATTATTTTTACTATTTAAAATAACTCTTTTCTATGTGAATATATTTAAAATGTAATTTATTCCTTTTATTTTAAAGCTGAATTTTTAGCTTCATTACTCCAGTCACATGATCCTTCAGAAATAATTCTAATATTCTGATTTGCTGCTCAAAAAACATTTATTATTATTATTATTATTATTATTGTGTTGAAAACAGCTGAGTAGAATTGTTTTCAGGTTTCTGTGATGAATAGAAAGTTCAGAAGAACAGCATTGATCTGAAATAGAAATCTTTTGTAACAATATACATTTCTTTATCATCACTTTTGATCAATTTAAAGCATCGTGCTAAATAAAAGTATTAATTTCTATACCCCCCACCCCTCAAAAAACCCCAAAACAAAACAAAAATTATACTAACTCCAAGCTTTTGAATGGTATAATGTTACAAAAGCTTTTTATTTCAGATAAATATTCTAATACTTCTATTCATCAGGTAATCCTGAAAAAATATACTCAACTGTTTTAAATATTCATAATAATAATAATAATAAATGTTTCTTGAACAGCAAATAAGCATATTATGATTTCTGAAGGATCATGTGATACTGGAGTCAAGATACTGAAAATGTAACTTCGATCACAGGAATAAATTAGATTTTAAAATATATTCAAATAGAAAGCAGTTATTTTAAATAGTAAAAATATTTCAAAATTTTACTGTTTTTGCTGTGCTTTGGATCAAATTAATGCAGGCTTGGTGAGATGAAGAGACTTCTTAAAAACATTCTTACTGTTCAAAAACTTTTCACTGGTAGTGTGTAGTTTATATATATATATATATATTTATAACTGAGTTCCCCAAAATAGATTTTATTTTTTATTTATAGCCACTTATCATTTGTGATCAGATTCATGGTTGATATGTGGGTGTCGCCTGGGTTTAGGTCATGTTTTCATATGTCCCTTTTTTGGCCTCTCTGTCAAAAGTGCTGCCTCATGAATCGTGGGAAGACTCAGTAGCTTGAGGAGTACATGAGTCAAATGACGCTTCTGTGGTCTTCAAGGCGAGGACTGTTCGTGAGATCTTTTTACACTTTCATTTGTAAACATGGTTAGAACTTCGTGTTTTTTCTGAAAGGGAGGTACGCTAGTTGGACCACATCAGAGTAACTCAATTAGTGCTGTAGCACATACAGTAAACATGATAGCGCCTGCCATCATGTGTTTGAGTCCAGCAGTATAGTTCGGTTCTTCATGTGTGGCTTGTTTAGACATGCCTTGATGCTTATAAGGAATCCATGGATTTTCTTGTCTTGAGTGTCTGCACTCTCAATTTAGCAGACAATATTACTACTTTGAGGTCATGTCGTAATGGTTGTGTTTACAAGTTTTGTGCTCTTGAACGCCACTACAAAGTCATAATTGCAAGTAGGAAACTCTGGATTTTCTTCAAAACACCTCAAACTCAGAAGTCAGTCTTGAAGGATTGTGGTGAAAGCAAATTGGTGTTATTCATAGTATATTGTAATGGTGTATGATGTTTGTTTGATGATTGTTGACAGTTCAGTTTGTGCTCAACAGTAAGGCTTTTTGGACTTTACAGGTTTTTACTTTTCCATAATCATGGCATAATGCAAAACACTGCTGCCTGGTTTACAAATTTCAGCTTATTCTTACTAGTGCTTTACTGACAGTCACAAATTATTCTGGCATTTTGGTCAAAACTTCATCTGTGCTGGCTGACTGGATACTTTTAGTTTGTTGACCAGTTTAAATAAGTGCAGTTTGCATCCATGATGTATCACAGAATTCCAGATGTTTATATTTTCATGGCATAAAAACACATGCAGAAGATCAGCAAATGTACAGTACCATTGTGAATTGAGAGGAAATCTTTATTCTTCAAAACTAATTCTTTAACTGGGAAAATAAACCAACTGTAAACATCCATTAACACAAGCCAGAGACACTGAAGATGAACGCAAAGAGGAGAAAATAGAGGGTTTGCACTTACGTCATGATTTGGTCAGTTACTGGATGCGCGGCCATATTGACGATACTAAAATGTAAACAACAGCATGGATTGCATAGTTAATGTACTACTGAATACATTGTTCTGCTAATTTGTGCTGTCAAAACAACGGAAAATTATGTGTGGAAGCTGCTAAATATATAGAGAAGGACTTAGTAAGCAGGAAAGGGCGCAATATTTTGACAAACTAAATTTAATAGTTTGTAAAGGTACATATGAGCAGTATTAATTAGGATAATAGCCTAATATTTCACCTACCTTACCACAAATGATAAGAACAAACACAGATGTTGCCAAGATTTAAGATGTGGCCAACCACAAACACCTTTAGTTCCTCAGACAGTTTTTTGCACTCTTCTTCTTGATTTGTAATAACTTTTGTCAGTCTATAGTACTCCAAATGTTTTTCCGGTCTGAGCGATTAGTACAGCCCAAAACATGACAATAATTGACCATTTTCAGCAGCAATAATAAGCAAAATATGCAAGTTTCGCTTGGTTCAGTGGCATTGTTTACGTTACGTGCCGCCAGTATGGCCAGTTGATGCATTGTAAAAACACTCTATACTGTAAAAATGCTGTAGCAGGCAGAGCAAGATCACTGTTCACAATATGTGAAATATTGGAAGAAAATCCTAAATACTGAATTGGAGGTTTATATGAATGTATCTCTGAGGGGAATTAACTAACTAAAAGGTTAGTTGGTATTTTTTTTCATCTTACCTCTGTATAATGCACATTAATGTAGTATTCAAAAGTGTTCAAGTACAGTCGTTCAAAAGTGAAGCGCTGCTTTGTTTACAACGTTAACTAAGGAAACGCTATATTGCTTCTGTTCCATAAGCGCCACCTGCTGTCAGAAAGTGAATTTTCGCTTTCATCTCAGCCCGTCTGCTGTTTGTTTGGTGCAGATATGTTTTATGTAGCATCATTTCAGAAAGCGAAGATCAGATTTTGTTTTTGCATGAAATTTTGAAGTTATACAATCTAATTTATATCGAAAACTGCTCATGTAGCATGTTTGTTTGGATTGTGATTAAAACGCAGTGGTTCTGCAACTGTTTCATGCATTCTAATCTATATAAAGACACAGTCAGGGGAAAAACATGATAAACTTTGAAACCACCAGAATCCTTAAAAAAAAAGCTGTGATACAGATTTTTGGTCAAACCGCCCAACACTAGTTTGTATGGATTTAGTGTTGTTAATGAAGAACAGACAGATAAAGCTTGTTAGAAAAACTGCTCATTTAGCTGTTTTTTTTAATTAATTGGATTTTACAGGAAAACTGTGTGTGGCAGCACAAGAATCATAAAATGCTTTGAAAAACATTTACATTTATGCATTTGGAAGATGCTTTTATCTAGGGCTGTCACTACTGATTATTTTGGTAGTCAAGTAATCAGATAAATATAATTCATTTCTTTGTAGTAATAAAAATAGACCTAAGTGCACAATAGCTTTTAAAATTACTTCAAATAGACATAGCAATGGCAATAGGGCAATAATTAGTTCCAACAAGGTATTAAAAGCAAGTAATATGGTTTTATTTAACAAAACTGTTAAAATACGTAGTGCATTATAAACAACAACCTAGAGCTAAAGTAAAATACGCATTATAACAAAAACCTGCATGCGGCAGGAATCTTTACTGCGGAATCGAATCCTTGTTTAATATTGTCCAAACAATAATTCAAATGTCCACTTAATCTTTAATATTTGACCATTTTTTTAAATGCTATGGCGACTGTAAGTTCTTGAATATGTGGACATCACTCATCAAGAGTGAGGGTCTGAGCTTTTATTTTGAAATTGCGATGAACAGTTAGCATATTGAGAAAGATACCAATGTATTCTCCTGTGTTTGCGTAGGTTTATCTTAGGCAGGTTTACCTTAACTGATTTACCTTACAAAACTAATTTGGTGGCATTCACAGTTGAATGTTATAATAAACCCAAACTCACAAAAATATACAGAGATGCAGTTTGAGGCGCTCCACACATGCAAATGCTAACAGTTCTTGTGGAGCAGCACGATTTCTTAACACGGGCAAAATACAATCAAGGATTTTTTAAACTCAAGTACTCAAATTGAATTGGTGAATCATGACAGCCCCAGTTTTATCCAAAGCAGCTGACATTGCATCAAAGTCTACATTTACTCAGTTCATCCATTCTCTGGGAGTGAATGACCCATGACCTTGGTGTTGCTAGCGCAATGCTCTACTGTTCAGTGCACTTTATTTTTTATTTTATATTTAGTTGCAATCATTCTAAAATAGTTCAATAAAAAAAGTGGAAGCAAAGTTGCATAAAATGATGAAACTTCACATGGAAAGAGTGCAATTCTTGCATCTTAAGGAATAGAATCCCTTTTAAATCAGTGCATGACTGAAGTCTTTTCCTGGATACTGGAGTTAGACCAAACTCTGACTCTGACGTGTCACGTCTGGCCGTACAAACACCCGGACCGCTTGCATAATTCAGTAAGCGTCTTCTTAACAGCTTGGTCTTTGAGCTAAAGAACATTTTAGTACCTGGTTTAATATATGTGTGCTGATTAATGCACCGACATAGAAGATATGTCACTGGATGATGTTGTTTACTGAGGCTTAGCTTTTGGCGTGACCCTGTGAAAAGCGTGCCAAGACATTGTCCAGGACCATCGGATACATTTTCGGCACAGAGACGCAGCACCTGTTCACCACTTTGTTATAGTACTGTATTTTTAGAAAGGCCGAGCTTCAAGGCCGTGTCCTAGTTGTTTCTCCATGTTTGGGATTGACAGCAGCCATTGGCAAGTCTGCTTGCATATGCCAAATATTCCTAATATTTCAAAAAACCTTTTTGTTATTTCCTGTCTTGAAAGGTGTTACGGCCTCAGCAAAGTGGGTCAGTGGATGTGGTCAGTAATCGGAATCCCTCCCTGTCTGCGAGGCAGTGTGGATTATCTCGGCATGGTGTTCCCAAGCCTTGGCCGTTCCTTACCTGTTTTGTTTGCATGTGAAACGTGATCTGCCTGATGGAAGTCAGAGGCGGGACACAATGTAGGCTCAGTGTGGGCCTTCCATTGCCTTGCGGCGGCTCTTACTTCACTTCCTCACACTTCCTGTTCCTATTTTGGTTTGGCCGGGCACCGTGCAGCAGAGTTACGGGCCAGAGATATGGCTGCATTCCAGAAAGGGTGCGCGAGAGGGAGACAGGGAGGGAGAGTGAGTTCAATGGGGCCCCTGGAGGGATTCTCATGCTCTCCGAGTTTAATCCAAGCGGCAAGACTGTCATTTTACGATCTGCTCTGTTTGTCTTGCGTTTCCTTTCTGGTACTAGCCACTTTGTCATTAGCTAGTGGGTGGGTTTGACCCCTTTTAGCAGCTTCTGGATTTGTTGAAAACTGAGGTTTAACTAGTTTGTTTAATTCAAAACATCGCAAACATCGTACTTATAATATTACTACCAAATACTCAACAGTGAAACTAAATAATAAAAAAAAAAATTAAATGAATAAAATGTGATTTATTTATTTATTTATTTTTATGATTTTTAACAGGTACATTATATTACATGCATGCATACATATTACAATATATATTCAGTATATTCATTAATATATACAATACTGTTTAAATATATGGAGTCAGTAAGTTTTTTTTTTTTTTTTTTTAAATATTAATACTATTTTTCAGTAAGGATCCATTAAGTTGATTAAACATTACTGTAAAGATATTTACATTGTTTCAAAATTTTGGTAACACTTCACTATAAGGTGTCATTTGTTAACATTAATGTTACATTTATGAACATTTATTTACAGTTATTACACTATTGATTAATCTTGATTGATTAATCTTTGTTAATGTTAGTTAATAAGAATACAGCTGTTCATTGTTTGTTCATGTTAGTTCATACTGCATTATCTATTGTTAACAAACACAACTTCTGATTTTAATAATGCATTAGTAAATGATGAAATTAACGAAGATTAATAAATGCTGTAGAAGTATTGTTCATTCTTTGTTTGTGTTAACTAATGTAGTTAACTAATGTTAACTAATGAACCTTATCATAAAGTGTTACCAAAATTTCTATTTTAAATAAATGCTGATTATTGTTTTATTGGCCAAAATAGGCTTTACTTTAACAAAGTGTACTTGGGTGATTCTATAATTGTAGGTACATTTTGACATATCAGAAAGCTAAGAAAAAAACTGTTTACTAAAAGAAATTCTTCTTGAAAACGTATTAAATTTTAATAATTCAGTGCTTGCCAAAAACAAGTTACTTCCTTTTTTTACTTTTAATGAAGAAAAGATGACTTTATGGTATTTGTCAACTCTGTTACGGACAAATTAGGCAATGTGTAGAAATAACAATAAATCATAACAGGAAAAATTCTTCTTGTTTCATTAGACAAACAGTCCTTGAACACTTGAAATTGAGATAACGTTTCACCTATGCATACCTTAAAAATAAAAAATACATGGAACCGTCCACTTTGAGCAAATATTTTTTTCTTTAAAAAATGTATTATATACAGTATCCAGTAACAAGAAGAAATGTCGTTGAAATATTATAATGGTGCAAAAATATCTCAGTAATGTTTATGAGATTTTAAACAACAATTTTATTGTTTTTTGTGAAAATAGTTGACCCTTTAAGTAACAGAATTGAGTGTTACACTATTGTCAGCATTGTTACTCTACCTTGGCAACAGAGTTTGACAGTAACAGAACTGGCAATTTTATTTGTGTGGGAAAGTGACATAATTTCCTATATCTTACATATAGGTAGTTCTACCAAATTAAAGGCAAAGTGTGGTACGGTAACATAGTTGACGCAAGATTTATGGACACACATTTTTATAAGAAAAAAGTTATTTTTAAACGATTTTAGAATTGCGTAAATGACTATTTAGGGCTTTTATAAATAAAATCAATGAAATGTTACCAAAAGAAAAGAACAATAAAATATTAATTACAGCGATTCATGATGTAAAAAATACACAAATTTGGACAACAAGAAATCATGATGACACTTTTTACATAAATTATTATATTGTTATGGACTGTAACATCTTGCAATTCATAACAATTAGTAACACATCATTAAAATAATTAAAAATATAATTATTTGAAAAAAAAAAAAGAGTAAAAATAATGACACCAAATGTATCTGCCATTATAGAATCACCCACTTATTTGTTGCAATGATAATATCTCTAGTTGGTTTCTGTTCACGTGTTATTTTGATATTTAATTTTAAAGGTCCTGACACCCTAGTCTCTGTAGAAAAAAGTGGCACCAATTTCACACTATCCTAAGTTAGTCTAATCCCTTCATTGAACTTGTGCATGTGTGCAAGGTTGCCGAAATCGACTGCCCTTCCCCTCCGAGGGGTGGCGTGAAACAAGTTGTGAGTTTGTAACATGGGATCGCATGTCACCCTCGTAAAGTCAGTCGCTGAGTGGCCTCTGTCCGTCGGGATTGGAATAGCATGGGGACCCTCTTTAAAGGAGACCTAGATAACTATGTGGATGGAAACTAAACCGGGTGGGGTGAAAAAGTTGTAGCCTAATTATCAGCTCTGGAGAGCTGAAGTGGATTTAGCCCTTTAGGCTCATTATAGAACACCAAGGAGTCAAGTTCTCCATATAATTGTCTCGGGTAGCTAGTCTCTGTTTGATCTCTTTCTGTTTACAAGTTCAGGTTTGTTGCTCCAAGCCTAATAGGTTACAGCTTTTCAGTCTTTCATCATAGTGTCCATCAAGGTATCATATGTACAACAAGAGATAAACATATGTTTGAGCCATTCCCTCCTGTCCCCGCGCCGGGAACACAACAAAGTTTTGTTTTGCAATTCCGTTTATGGCATGGTCTATATTTGTGTAGAATGCCATCGCTAACCACTGTCAACAGCTGTCCGCGGGCACTATTTAAAACCCTCTGATGTGTAATTTCAGAGGAGTCGTTGTGAACTGGTGGATGCGGTTTCTTCACAGTTCCCTTCACCTGCCCTTTTCTACACATTTGTAAACTTGCCACTCTCGTGTCCTGTGCTGGGATGCAGGTGCGATTGCTTAGCGATGTTTTACTATTACGACCTGTCAGATTCTCCGGATATTTACAGGGGGTCACATGAACGGTTAGCATGCGTGTGGTACGGTTGACAAGTCAATGTACATTTTATGTTTGAAGGTCAACAGACGTGTTTTATATCCCGATGATGGGCTGGCAGCCCATGGTATATATGTTCCTTGGGTTAAGTTTGGTTTTAAGGGCAGCTTTTATGTTGTAGGACATGTCAGACTGAAAATAAATCTAATAGGCTAATCTAAATTTAAAACAAAAACCCAGCCTTCGGTTTCTGATATTGTTGTTTTACCGTCACAAACTCAGTGAAACTACTGTAAGTTCTAACTAACGGCTCGGTTTGATACGTGAGCTTTAATTTTGAATTTTGAATGGCATGCTAATCTTCCCTGTTGACAGCTGCCTTGGCCGTTTTGGCCGCAGCCTAATTTGTCAAAGATTTTGTCTTGCAAAGTCCAGCTTTCGTCGCTGTTGTTCACTCTTGTAAGTTGCCCAGGACTGTGCTGCTGCCCTGCGCCCAACATAGATTCATAATCACGTGGATTTCCTGTAATGTGTCACTATTCACGGATACTATGTCTCTGTCTGCTGTATTTGGTGACAAATATCTTGCTTATTAGCAACAGTATGCATGAGTAGTTTGAAATATTTTGTATTCAAGTACTCTAACACTGATCTGCAAATTATTTAATGCCAAGAACCCCTGAATATGATGATACCCTTTGCAAATCAAGGTAGTTACATATTTTCATGTATGAAGGCCCATTTGTTCTGTTTAAGGATATTATTAAATAATTAGCTTTTTTATTTTTACTGTACTGATGCCAAATCAAACTATGAAAATATTTATGTAAAATATTCCCAGGTGATAAATAAGTGCACTTACTTAAAGTGCTCTGTTTTTTGACACAAATTTTATATTTAAGGTTTGGGACACCATGAATATGAACTAAAATGTGATTTCTACATACAATATCTGCATAAAAATGTATGTAGTTACCACTTATAGTACTCTTGAACCTGTCTTTCATACACTAGTAGGTTTAAGTGTACTACAAGTGCTAACTAAATACATTTTTAATACAGAGATAGTATGTTAAAAGCACACTTAGATGTTCTTAGGATTATCTTAAGAAGTACTAAAGAATCATTTAGTATACTGTATTACAAAATTAGTGTGTGAAAATAGAGCACATTATGTACATTATGGAAGTGTGTGGGTTAACTTATTAAATTTTTTTTCTTCTACTGCTTTACGGCTTTAGAAATTCTTAAATTCACTTTTTTTTGGGCAGAGCACTATTGCAACCCTATGTGGAAAAAAAATAGGCTAAAATTAAGTAAAATGCGATATTGCAGAGATGAAAAGGACAATCAATTTGTACTATTTTAGTAGTGCTTTACTGGTTGACTAGTTAGTTTAAAGGGGAAAAGGGCATGTCAGACAGCTGTTTTGCATACTTGTTCTGCATTGTGTTAGACTTAAAAGCATTGTTGTATGTTGAAGCTCAGATTATGGAGTAAGTTTTGGGGAACTCATGGGTGTGGCAGACATGTGTTTCCAATTAATAAGTCCTCCACTCCACCCTTTAAGAAGTCCATAGACGTTGTTTCACTCTATACAGTTAAAACACCAGTTACGCTAAGGCTTTCAGTAAAGGATTTTACATCAATCTAAGTTTGGCCTTAAATGAGCAATTCATTTCCAGAACAAAAATTGACAGATAATTAACTTGTCATCTAAGATGTTCATGTCTTTCTTTTTTCAGTTGTAAAGAAATAGTTTTTTGAGGAAAACATTTTTGAGGATTTCTCTCCATATAGTGGACTTCAATGGTGCCTGTGATTTTGAACTAACAAAAAGTTAACAAAACCTTTTTGAACTTTTTTGAAAACTAACAAAAAAAGCCTCAAAAGGCTGTAAATGATCCCAGCCAAGGAAGAAGAGTCTTATCTAGCGAAACGATTTATATACTTTTTAACCTCAAATGCTCATCTTATCTGGCTTTGCGTGAACTTTGTGTATTCTGGTCCAAGACAGTTAGGAAAGTTTTGTGTCACCATTTGACCTATTTTTGTAAAGGGCGTTTGATTTTCTTTGCATGTTTACTTTGTAAAAACTGGGTTGGTACTTCTCCAGCGATGTAGGACAATTTTGAAGTTGGAGAAGAAAATTAAATGGGAGTTTTTCGACCTACCCTAACTGTCTTGAACCGGAATACACGCAGAGCTAGATAAAATGAGCATTCGAGGTTTAAAGGATAGAAATTGTCTATTTTTTTTAGAAAATAACTGATCGTTTCAGTAGATAAGACCCTTCTTCCTCGGCTGGGATTTTAGAGCCCTTTGAAGCTTCATTTAAACTCCATTTTGGAAGAAAGGCATAAACATGTTGGATGACAAGGGGGTGAGTAAATTATCAGTAATTTTTTTGTTCTGGAAGTAAATAACTTCTTTAATTCAGGGAACAGTGTTACTGCTGAATCGGTCAATTGTGAATTTTATTTTAAGGTTGTCAATTATTTTATTTTGATGTTTGCACTGTATATATGTAATTTAAGACCAGTTATAATGAGTATAAGCTGTCGGAACTAGCTGGGTGTATTATGTATGCAAAGATATATGACTGTGAGCAGCAGGGTAGCTGGTGTGATATGATTGCTTCTCGTTTCCCAGGTACCCCTCCGCATGCTGCATCCTCTTCGAAGAAACCCCGCAGTCGTGGCATTTTCCACAGTCTCTTCTGCTGCCTCTGTCATGACGAAACGGATCACGTGCCCGTCAATAACAACGCTCCGCTGCTGGTGGAAGAGAATGGAACCATCTCAAAAGTAAGAGTTATTTCAGTTTTGCTAACTTCATATTTGCTGCCGCCCCGCCCTGTACTCTCTAGAGTTTTCTGAATACTGGCCAGCTCGTGGTTAACACGGCCGAGAGCCACATGATCAGCTGTGATAGTGAGGAAACCAAAACCTCAAGTTAGCTTTTGCGCAATTCTTTCCTGTTTACGAGCTCTGTCAGTTGAATATATCATGATAAGAATTACTCATTTGTGCTCACGTAGAGACCCTAAATTACTCGAAATGAGTGGTGTTACTTTATTTAGCAAAGAAGTAAAGCTGTCTTTATGTCTGTTCTCATAATTCCCAACTAATTGAAAGCTGATATGAAGGTATGTTGAAAGTTTTGCCACTCATAATTGCATTGAGCTAATTATTCAAGGGAAAAAAAGCATAGCGGTGAACAACTACGAGCAGATCGGATGTCAAGACGCTGTAGGTGTCGGGTTCAGATTTATGCCTTACTTCAGCTTTTTATAGTGATTTGATACACCAGGAGTTATTTGTCACGTCTCTGAAGCACCAAAATAAATCGGTAGGTGTCCTGAAGGCGGGCTGAGTGCAGGGTTCAGTGGAGTCTCAACCCCTCTGTCATGTCAACGTGCACATTGCTGCTGGTGTCTCAGGCAGGCTGTGGGCTCAGCGAATCCCTTCAGCCTTGCGAGCCTTCTCTGCAAACGCAGATCTCTGACTCTACTTGCAGGCTCTCTGGAGAAAGCAAACCTATGGGAGAATGTTTGGACTGTTTCCCTTCTTCTGACCTCTGCCAGTGCTTTGGAGAACGGATGTCTTTTGTCGAAAGCAACATTACTAAATACTTGGAATCCTCTGCCTTTTTTAAAAGCCAGCACTCTGAAGTAAGCATGCCTGCTGAACTGTGCTTTGGCCATTCTGAGGTCTCTGGACAAGGAGATCCTAAAAAGGAAAACCAGGAACGTGTTGCAGAACTGTGCGCAGAAGAAGAAGCACTTATTGAATCTGCTGCACACCAAAATGCCATCAAGGCTGATGGACTTTGCATTGAAAATGGTCAAATCAGTGGTGAATTTTCAGATCAGTCTTGCTCATCTGGATACGACTCTTTGTTGGACAGCTGCTCTGAGCACAGTGAGTGTTTTGAAACAAGCAGTTCTTCAGTTGACTTGGTTGAAATAAGACAGAACGACGAACTTAGCATTGCACTTGAGCCGAGTGATCAAAGTGAGATATCTGAACAAGATGCTGAACAGTTAACTTTATCTGAGATGAGCCTAGACGATTGTGAGTCTTTTCAACAAGATGATGTAGAACAACAAGATGATGCAGAACAGATCTTTTTAACTGAGATGAGACTAGGTAATTGTGACTCTTTTGAACATGATGAAGTACTGTTAAACCCATTGGAGACAAGCTCAGATCTTTATGAGTTTATTCCACAAGATGATGGAGAACTGCTAACTTCATCTGAGTTTAGCCCAGACTGTTTTCAACAAGATGATGCAGAAGAAATCATCTCATCTGAGATGAGCCTAGATGATTGTGAATCTTTACCACAAGATGATGCAGAAGGAGATCTTTGTGATTCCTATCCACAAGCTGATGTTGAGTCCTCACAATTAGATGCTTCAGATCACGAATGTGATTCTGAATGTGATGCAGAATATCAGGAACAGTACAGCGAGTATGAAAACAGCATATCTGAAGACAACCTATCTGATCAAAACAGTGTAGTTGAACTAGATTCTAAAGACTGCGAGACATCTACACAGTCCGAACTTAACAATCAAAACACGCTTGATAAATACCATGCCACACATTTCGAATCCCCTGAACTGTGTCAGGACTCTAAAGAAAGTAAGCCATCTGACCACTGTGTGTCCCTTGAGCACACACAGCTTACTGGGCAAATGTACACCGCTGATGACAGAGTTCTTCTAAACAGCCTAGATGGTTGCACTTGTTTGTCGAAGAACTTTGATTGTAGTCTGACCTTTGATTCCCCAACTGAAGGGTATCAAGGCTGTGACCCACTTTGTGAACACAGCGAATCCCCTGTATGTTTTAAGACTTTAGAACAATGCACAAGCTGTGGAACTTACTTTGAGAAATGGGATGTCCGTGAACAATGCACTCCCTCTGTGCCCACTGACCATTCTGAAGGCCCACATCCAAGCAGACTTGAAGAAAAATGCCCCGAGTCTTCAAAAACACACAGCTCTGTCTTTCACAGCCCTGAAGTAGCCAAAGAAAATTTGCCTAATCATAGGAGAACTCAGGTTAGGAAACCCGAGTCCGATGCCATGTTTTCTGGATCAATGGAAACCTTTGAGGCTCGGTGGCTTTCTCAATTTCTTACTGATCTTTTGAGGCACAATAAAGAGGCTTCAAGTCTTGCTGTTGAAATCAGTCAGTCGAATGAAGAGGTAGAAACCCCTGAAGTTGTAGATTGTAAGCATGAAGCTCAAGGTTTGGATATCTGTAGGAAGCTCTGCAGAAAGTGTGACGAATTGGAGAACGGGCCTCAGTCTTTTCAACTTGCTGATGATGAGAAGATAACGTTTGAACGCCACTCGAATTTGGACATCTCCCTGGATGCAATGACCACAGCAGCTTCAGACGAATCGAGCGAGGAGGAGTATGGTGACTGCATGGATGGTAAAAGTCAAGGTAGCTCTGAAACCGAGTCTTTCAAAAGTTTTGTTGAGTCAGAATCGTTTGAGATCTTCTCAGATCAACCATGTGAGAAGGAAAACCTCCTTGGAGAGGATGACGAGTCCTTGAGTCACAATCTACATTCAGATGAATACTCTGATGAAGATAATGACAGGAACTTCAATATGTATACACAGGAAAGGTTAGATGCTTGTGAAGATGCATGTGAGATTGATTCTGAGCAACAAGTGACAGGAAAGGAAAGCATTAAAACATATGCTGAAGCTGTAGCTGTTGGACTCCCAGTTGACCCGGGTCAGATCCATGAATGTGCCAAACCAGATGAGGTCCATGAAACTGAAGATTATGAGCCTGCTTTTATGGATGAATGCTTCTCGTTGTATTCTGAGGGCAAGGATGATGAACCTTCCCACAAAAATGGAGAGGTCATTGATGCTAATATGGATGTGCAGGTGTCCTGTGTTGCAGCTGTTGAAGGTTATGGACTTGAAGAAGTGGTTGAAAATGCTTTTGATGGTGGTTCCACAGAATTGTGTGCTGTGAAGGACACACTTCAAGAAGGTGGTACTTCAGAATCACCTGTTGAAGAAAGTATGTTGGTCAGTCAAGATTTAACTGAAGATACAGAAAATGCACAAGATCTCAGTTCTTTGGTTGAAATTGATGGAAACAAGGAGGCGGATTCTGACTTTGATGAAACCGATGAGGCTCATGGTCCTTGTTGTGGAGAGATTGAAACTACTGAAGATGAAGAAACAACCCTGTTTGACTTTGAGAATGTTGTGGGATGTTCTAAGGAAGGTAAAGAGACCCCAACTGCTGATCAACTGGTCTCTTGCGCCTTTGAGGAGCAGTCAAACACAGAGACTAGCTCTCTTTGCGTATCAGATGGTCAGCAAGAGACCTATACCGTGCCTAAAGACACTTCTGGGCTCCTTGATCCTCCTGGAACAGATGGTCTGTCTGTGGAGAACCAGAAAAATGAAAAATTAGAGGAGCTTATACATCAGGTTGCAAGAAGTGAAGCATCTGAACAAGACACTTTATTAAAGTCTGACCAAAAAAACAGTGAACAGAGTTATTCTTACGATGAGAGTGATGTATCTGAAGATGAAGAATACCCAGAGGACTGTGATTGTGAATTCTGTCTACCGCCCACAGATCAGGTACCTTTTTCTTAGGGGAGACACTAGCTAATTGATTTTAGGAGTTTAAAACATGGTTTTCAGTGTCATAATTGTTTTGAGTTGCCAGACGTTCTTGCCAGCGTGGTTTTTGCTTCACATTTTAATTAGTATGAAGTCAGTAGCAACGGAACTAAAATAAGACACCATGCTGGGTTCTGATTCCATGTCATATGTTATGTTATTTAAATCAGAGTCATCTGTACTCTCTCCGACTTGGTAATGAATCCGGAAGAGCCTGCAGGTCTTATGTACTCATTCTGTAAACGTAGGACAGAGTCGGTTTCACTGTGTACTTTTCTGTGAAGAATTGGTTGGCCAGCAGCTTTGCAATCCCATCCCAGCTGCAGTCAGTCACTTGATCTTCCTCTGCTTATGGAATGCTAGTGCTAAAAGAGCTACCTTATGCCCCCTTATGGATACTCATGTCTATAACTAATACACCCAGTTTGGGATGGGCTGTTATGATCAAAGTCTTGTCATGGTGTATTTACATAATGCAAAAGTTTGGAGTCTGTAAAAAACAAATATATATTTTACTGTTTCAGCTGCACAAATGTTTTCAACATTGATAATAAGAAGAAATATTTCTTGAGCACCAAAGCAGTATATAAGAACGATTTTTGAAGGATCAAGTGACACTGAAGAGTAATGATGCTGAAAATTCAGCTTTTGCATCACAGAAATAAATTACATTTTAAAATATATTAAAAAGAAAACAGTTCTTATAAATTGTGATAATATTTTACAATATTACTGTATTTTTGATCAAATAAATGCAACTTTGGTGAGCAAGAGATTTCTTATTGTGTGTGTGTGTGTATATATATATATATATATATATATATATATATATACACTACCGTTCAAAAGTTTGGGGTCAGTAAGACTTGTAATAGTCTTTAAAGAAGTCTCTTATGCTCATCAAGGCTGCATTTATTTGATTAAAAATATAGAAAAAAAACAGTAATATTGCAAAATGTTTTTACAATATAAAATAATGTTTTTATTTTAACATACTTTAAAATAGAATTTATTCCTGTGATGAAAAGCTGAATTTTTATCAGCTGTTACTCCAGTCTTAAGTGTCACATGATCCTTCAGAAATCATTCTAATATGCGGATTTATTATTAGAATGATCAATGTTGGATAATATCAACAGTTGTGCTGCCAAATATTTTTTGGAACCTGTGATTTTTTTTTTCAGGATTCTTTCATGAATAACAAGTTTAAAAAGTACAGTGTTTATTCAAAATATAAATATTTTATAACAATGTAAATGATTTATTATTAACTTTTAATAAACTTTTAATTATTAACTTAATACATCCTTGGTGAATAAAAGTATTAATTTCTTAAAAAAAAAAGAAACAATAAAAATGTACTGACCCCAAACTTTTGAACGGTAGTGTATATATATATATATATATATATATATATATATATATATATAATTATTATTTTTTTTTTTAGTGTATATAAATATTTTTTTAGTGCAGTAAATCACTGCACTCAGCTGATACTTAGGGTGCTTAAATCAGTAAAAACTGTAATTACTTCAAATGAAAAACTCACCTATAAACTTGATCGGTATTTTTTGTTTTTTATTAAAAAGCGCAAATGGATCATCAGGATCATCAACCGTTTTTTTTTTTTGTTTTTTTTTAATAAACCATTTAGTAATTTGACTTTTTAATGGTCCAGTGAATTAAATATATATATATATTTTTTTTTTCTGTCATTTTTCTGTATTCAGTTTTTTTGGAACAACAAATTAAAGACAAATGAAAGTGTGACTAATACCTGGGTTCAAACCTCAAACAGTTAAACTAGTATTATAAAACGGATATTTATTTTAAATTCTCTTTAAATTCTGTTCAGTGTTTTGCATTTTTTCATGTGATTTTTATACCCCTCACTTTTTTACGTGTGACTTTATAGCTCAAAATAATGTGAAGCAATCCTGTCAACCAATAGAAACTCAGGCAAACATCTAGAATATCAAATAAAATCTTTACCACTTGACACATTTTACTGTCCACCATACAGTACATACCATCACACCAGCCAGCCCTACATATATTACTCATAAAACTAGAGAATAAATTGTTTTGTATAGTTAACATGCAATTTCAGTCTGTATATTTATGATATTGACTGTGACATAAGAACCTATACTGTATTTTCTACTGTAAAATAGCTTCTTGTTGTAAATGCCAACTTAGCTACTTATTTACCAGTATCCTTGAAATGTTTATTACAGGTCCCAGCCAAACCACTTCTTCCACAGATAAAGTCTAAAGACGTAGGGAAGATCTGTGTAGTCATTGATCTGGATGAAACACTAGTCCACAGTTCATTCAAGGTAAGTCAATGTGTTGAGCCCTCTTTTTGCTTCACTTTATAGCTAGCAGCGGGTGTGAATAAACTATATGTCACATGTGCTGTTGGCAGCCCCAGTACTCATATCATGGATATGGGATACACTTGACTCAAATATTATAGATAGATATATAACACCATTGCATGCATTCACATCATGAACTCTAAAGCTTAAGTGTGTCATTTATCTGATGTTCTCATGTTCAGGCTTGAAGTTATAGTTAGCTTAAAAAAGCAAATTATGTCATCATTTACTCACTCACCATCATGTTGTTCCAAAACTGTAAGACTTGCTTTCTTCTGCAGTACTCAAAAGAAATATTTAGAAGAATTTTTGAGTGTTTCCTGTCTATACAATACAATGATAGTCAACTGGGTCCAGTGTTGTTTCAGACACCACAGACTTAGATTATATTGACAAAAAAGAGTTGGAACATCAAAATATTACTGCAGAAGAAAGTTTTGCAGGTCAACATGAAGGTGAGTAATGATGACAGAAATTTCATTTCTGATTGAATCATCCCTTTAATGTGCATAAGCAACTATAAGTAAGTTGATTTCTCTGAAAAATATACAAACTATCATGCTATCATGTTTAAGCAGCCTGACCAGCAACATAAACTCAACCAATGGCTTTAGTTTGAGAACTGACTTTATGTTTGTCCAACAGCTGGTGAGAGGGTTCGGGAAACATGTACGTAGACTGTATAGCCAGTATGAATTTTTGAAATACAAATTTGCTTTAAAATGTCATGAAACCCCTCTGTTTTAGCACCTCAGATTTGGAAAAAAAATTCAAGAAATGGGTTTGTAAAGGTGTGAAAAAGTGGGAATGAGAAGTGGAAAGTAAGAAGAGGGGAGGAAACAACCAGTGAAACACAGACCTACAACACACTCATTATACAGACAAATGAATATTAAAATATGAGCAGAAAAACAAACAAACAAACAGCTAGGGCTGCCCCCAAATAGTCGACTAACTGTTAGCCAGAGGAGAGGAGGCTTGGTCGACCAAAATTGTATTAGTCGTTTAGTCGCAGAATAAATAAATCCGTGACGGACAGATTGTTAACGGCTGGTCTGTGTGGTAATACAGTACATCGGGCAGGACATACAAATGCTCACCTATCATTCATCGACCTCAAATATGGCTTTTCATTTGAAACATGAAGTAGTAGCAACTTTTCACGGCTTCTCAATCTAATGTTAACCTAGAAAAATGTGCGCTATTGAAGTGTCTGTGCGGAGTGTGGAAGCTGAATAGTAGCGAGCTTACTGCATGATAGATGGAGGCACTGGTGCACTCACTTGCTCTTAAAATACTCCGTCATTTTTGGTCATACAGATCAGAGTAATACATATTTTGAATCTGTAAAGACTCTACATTTATTTGTGTGCACTCACAATAACAACAAAACATTGCGCTTTTGTAAAATGCTGAAAGCAAACAGGATGCACTTTCTGCCATCTCGGTCTCTGTGAACTTGCGCGCGAAACTCACAAACTCTGTGTAATCTTACTGTACAGACACAAAAAATAAATCTATAGAGAGTGAAATGTCTACTTTCAAATAAACCAAATGGAAAACAAATATTCTGAGATTATGTAATCTGTACGAAACATGCATACAGGCACATCACTACTCTGGAAATGACGAGTCAGTGTCGCCGACTTAATCTCTTAAGATGAAAACAAAGCACTGGTTTATCAGTAAATTATTAAAATGTTAATGCAACCTTCTTTCTGTTTTTCATTCATAATCATTACTTTTGCCGGTGTGCTGTGGCACGTTTTTTTCATGCAAATTATGTATGCAATTAAAGGCTCATTATTGTGATTTAAATGGTTTATTAATAAACGTGCAATTAGTCGACTAATGCTTAAAATGAACGACTACTGGTCGACCAGAAAAATCTGTAGTTGAGGGCAGCCCTTACATACAACAGAGTTAGTCACCTTGATAAGCCTATATTTTAAATATGTAACCCAATGATAATGAACGCTAAAGAAATCTAATAATTAGAGACTAACAACTATCATGAACAAATCAAATACGTTTTGATAACTTATCCTTTGAAATATAAACAAATAAGCATTATACCTTTACAGAGCTATTGGTCTATATGAAAAATGAAGAAGTAAGGTCAGTAATATTTTCACTACGTTTACTGGCACTACAGTCTCTGAACAAATGACACGCATCAGTTTAATGCAGAAAGAATAAAGGCACTGTTGCTTTTTTGTCACACATTTTTGAGTTTTCGGCCTGTATCCTTAGTCCCTTTCACACAGCAATCCTGGTAAATTGCCGTAAAATTACCAGTATGACTGTACCGGTAAATACACAAATATGCTGTTTACACAGGCAACAGCATTTGGGCTTTTTACCGGCAAGAGCATTTGGGCTTTTTTTACACGTCAGCACCAAAATGCTGTAAATTCTGTGATGTCAGTTGTCGGAAACTGTCCTTAAAAGCTGCGCTGTTGTCTTAATATGTTTATATCTGCAGGCTAATGCAATGGTTTCAATGTAATGTTCAATGTAATGTAAATAATATTTGGATTATAACCGAATGCAGTGTCCATCACAACATGCTTAACAACTAAGAATGCAATAGGAAGTTTATTTGCAATTTCATCTATTGCAGAATTGCCTCCATTCTTTTTAGATACCAGACTCAAGTTATTTTCCAATCTTCAGTTAGCAGGGATTGTGCCAGTATAAATACAACTAAGCTTATTTGAGTCAGAGGAAAGCATCAAATTGTCTAGAGAAGTGCAGTATGCTACTTTTGGTTGAATTATTCTGTCTAATGGTGCCTTTTCTGTTTGTTTTTACACGCATGCATGCACTTTTCCGGAGAAATGTGGCATTCCCCGATTTGACTCTTTATGGAAGAATTTTTTTCTCCCCACTGCATGACATCATAAACGTGCTATGTGCACAATTTCGGGAAAGCCAGGAAGAAAAGGAATGTTTTTCTCTCGGGAGTGTCAGCAGCGACACTGTTCTAATGACTTTGACTATTCACAATCAGAAATTGAAGTATATTTTAGTTTAAATATAAGCTGTTTAAAAGTAGTTAATCTAAAAATAAGAATTCAGTCATTATTTTTTATTTGTTTAAAATGTTTTTTTTTTTTCTTACAGTGGTAAGAAAACAGTTCCTAGTAACCACAAACTCCAAAAAGGACCAAAAATGATACCAGAACTTATATATATATATATATATATATATATATATATATATATATATATATATATATATATATATATATATATATATATATATATATATATATATATAGCTTACCAGCTACAGTCATTATAAACTGCTAAGTAAAGATTTTTAAAAATGAAATGAAAATAGCTAAACAGCAGAAAACAGCATTCAGTTTTGAAATGAGCTGAGAGCTAAAAAATAATGACAGTTTTCCTTTTGGTGGTGAACTTTTCCTTTCAAAATGAGTCAGAAGTAAAACAAGTGTGATCTTTTAGCACAAGGCAGCATAATGTTACTTCTTATGCCACATCTGTGAATGTAGGTCACGCTGTACTGACATCTCTATAACGCATAAACGTGATTATCCCAACATTTGAGATTGAGTTTCTAGACCTATCTAAAGAGCGCTCCTAGGGTCTGTGGCAATGTTCTAAATAATGACTGGAGCCTGCTGGCTGTTTACACGTTTAAAAACATCTTAGTCATTGATTCTATCACCTGCTTATTTTTGCTTAACTTATCTTCTTCAATCAGACTTATTGTGCTTTTTTTCTTCCCAGCCGGTGAACAATGCTGACTTTATCATTCCAGTGGAAATTGATGGGACAGTACATCAGGTGAGCATAACTTGTTCTCATACAAGGGTGTGCAGTTGAGGGCAAAAGTTTACATACACCTTATTTAGTACTGACCTGAATAAGATATTTCACATAAAAGACATTTAAATATAGTCCATAAGAGAAAATAATAGATGAATTTAGAAAAATTACTTTGTTCAAAAGTTTACATACGCTTGATTCTTAATACTGTGTTGTTACCTAAAATGATCCACAGCTGTGTGAGTCCCTTGTTTGTCCTGAACAGAAACTGCCCGCTGTTCTTCAGAAAAATCCTTCAGGTCCCACTAATTCTTTGTTTTTTCCGGCATTTTCGTGCATTTGAACCCTTTCCAACAGTGACTGTATGATTTTGAGATCCATCTTTTCACACTGAGGACAACTGAGGGACTCATATGCAGCTATTACAGAAGGGTAAAACGCTCACTGATGCTCCAGAAGGAAACGCAATGCACTAAGAGTTGGTAGGTGAAAACTTTTTGAGTTTAAACATCACAGTAAATTTCTGGGAAACATGTAAGTATCTTCTGTAGCTTCTGAAGTACAGTACTAAATAAAAAAAAAAAAAGTTTAAAGTAAAATTAGGCAAAATCAGAAAAAAATTACACATTTTCATTCTGTTCAAAAGTTTTCACCCCCTGGCTCTTAATACATCGGTTTTCCTTCTGGAGCATCAGTGAGCGTTTTAACCTTCTGTAATGGTTGCATATGAGTCTCTCAGTTGTCCTCAGTGTGAAAAGATGGATCTCAAAAGCATACAGTCATTGTTGGAAAGGGTTCAAATACACAAAAAAGCTGAAAAACCAAAGAATTTGTGGGACTTCAAGAATTTTTCTTCTAACATAACATGCATTTTGTATGATCCCTCTTATTTTGGGAAAATAATTACCATTTTGCAGATTCTGCAAGGTGTATGTAAACTTCTCTCAAGTGTATGTATATTTATATTTCTGTATAGTAATTGTAACAAAAATCGTGACAAAATATTTTTTAATATAAAAATATGTTTAAAAATATTTGTACATTTGTACCCAATTTTAGAGGTAATATTAAATATATATAGAGCTGAAAAGAAGCATTTTCAGTTCAGATTTATTTGTTTTTCATTAAATATTGTTTGAGAGCAGTTTTATAGATGACTTTCCAGTCCCAAAAATATATTTTGTATATTTATTTTTTCCTCAAATTGTCCACGGACCCCCTATAACCCTTTTGCTGACTCCTTGCTGTTCCCAGACTCCAGGTTGAAAGCCATGGATTACAGTGTTTCATCAAAATAATGTATTGACATGTTTTGGAGAATTGCAGCCAATCATAGCCCATTATACACGTGAATACACTGGTGACTCATAAGCGTTTAAATAAATCCATAGGCTTGTCATTACTCATGGTAAATGAACGTTTTATGTTTCACTTCTGTTCTGAGTGTGTGAAACTGTGATAATCTGCAGTGACAGCTTTGTTGATCATAGTGTGAGCATTGACATGTTTTCCTGTTACTTGCTTCCTGTGTACATACATTAAAAATGGTGTGCAGTTGTCCCACACAGAATAAGTATTTATTTAAATGCAACAATTGTGATGATATGTCAAGAAAAATAATTGGCATGTAAGCTTCTTTAATCATGCAGTCCAGGTTAACCTGTGACCGCTGTTTGTGTCTACTGTTGCCAGTGTTGAACAGCGCAAACCTTTTCTCTTGTTTACGTATTGCCACTTAACTCGGGTCTGCTACCTGACAGTATCGTTGCAATCTCCGCTGATGGGTCAGAGCAGCAGGTGGCTATTTCTGGGTCCTGACGAAATGGAGAAACCCTGACAGGCTTCTGAGAAGTCACTGGCTATCAATCTGTCCTCAGAGTGCGTCTCCTGTCTATGACAGTACGATGCCTTGGCCCTTTAAAGGCCAACGGCCCCAGTTACACCACGAGACTGAAGACGTCTGACAGGCAAGGCTTTTGCCTGTTTCAAGTAATCCAGGATAGGCTTGTGATGTCCGGAAAGCCTATTCGGGATGACTTGGTTCAGGAATGAGACCACCAGCTTCATAAACCAGCTTGGCTGACCTACTTATTTGCGTAAAGCAACCCATTTTATTGCTTCTCTTAAAACATGGGTTTAACGTTCTATGATCACATAAAAATTGTTATGTGACGCATCATATCAAGACACAGGCTAACATAAATCTTATTTATTTAGTAATGTATCTTCATGAATGTGACTCTGAGTGACTGTCACTGACTCATTAATTCTCATATTCTGGCTTTCCCCCCTTCAGATAGTAGCTGAATTGAATCCTTTGAAGTAATGACTCATTTTTTTTAACCGTTTTTCCTCCATCTGCCTTATGAATGTAGGTGTATGTGTTGAAGAGACCTCATGTTGACGAGTTCCTCAAACGGATGGGTGAACTGTTCGAGTGTGTGTTATTCACTGCAAGCTTAGCCAAGGTGAGAAATGCAAAAGGCTTTTTGCACCATGCAAGGTATTCAGCATGAAGTTTATTAATAAATAGGATTTAACAGCACTTACTGTATGTGTCTGTTATATAGATGTTACAGGGTTCAAACTTTTGCAGGACGTTTGCAGACCTGTAACAAAATTAATTTATTTTTATTGTCTCTTAGCGAGTGTAATACATTTATTTGATCTGTTTTCGGAAATATTATTTGTTTTATTTTTTAGTCAACATTTTTTTGTATATTGTTTATTTGCTGTTTGTTTTTTTTTTGTAAATTCTATCTATCTATCTATCATCTAAATGTCTTTTTCACTGATTTGTTTTTTTTTTACGTTTTACTCCATATATATCTTAATATATCTAGATAGATATATTAAGAAGAGCAGAAGAGCAGAGAGACTTATATATATACACTACCAGTCAAAAGTTTTTGAACAGTAAGATTTTTTATGTTTTTTAAAGAAGTCTCTTCTGCTCACCAGTCCTGCATTTATTTTATCCAAAGTACAGCAGAAACAGTACAATGAAATTGAAATATTTGTACTATTTAAAATAACTGTTTTATATTTGAATATATTTTAAAATATAATTTTTCCTGTTATTAAAGGTACATTTTCAGCATCATTACTCCAGTTTTCAGTGTCACATGGTCCATTATTATTTTTTTTATCAATATTAAAACAGTTGAGTACATATTTTTTCAAGATTCTTTGATGAATAGAAATATCCAATGATTAGAATTTATCTGAAATAAAAAGCTTTTGTAACATTATAGACTATACCATTCAAGCTTGGAGCGAGAATATTTTTTTTTTATAGAATTGTAGAATTATGTATAGAAATTAATACTTTATTTAGCAAAAATATTTAAATTATCCATATTTAAAACAACTGAGTACTTTTTTTTTCAAGATTCTTTGATGAATAGAAATATCCAATGATCAGAATTTATCTGAAATACAAACTTTTGTAACATTATACGCTATACCAATTCATATTCAAGCTTGGAGTGAGTATATTTTTTTTTATAGAATTATAGAATTAATTATAGAAATTACAAAAGATTTCTATTTCAGATAAATACTATTCTTCTGCACTTTCTATTTGTCATAGAACCCTGAAAAAAATTTTACTCAGCTGTTTTCAACATAATAATTAAAATAAATGTTTTTTTGAGTAGCAAATCACAATGTTAGAATGATTTCTGAAGCATCAGGTGACACTAAAGTAATAATGCTAAAAATTCAGCTTTGAAATCACAGGAATAAATAACATTTTAAAATATATTCAAATAGAAAACAGTTATTTTAAATAGTAAAAATATTTCAAAATTTTACTGTTTTTTGCTGTACTTTGGATCAAATAAAAGCAGGCTTTGTGAGCAGAAGAGACTTCTTTTTTAAAAAAAAAAAACTTCTTTAAAAATATACAAATATTTATAGATTTATTTATATAAAAGTTTTCTTTCCCTAGTCATCACAAATGACTTAAACCTTAGAAATTCACTGGTGTGGGAGCCCTAGATTTTAGAAAGGTGTTTACATGTTTTGTTCTTGATACTTGGCACTTTTTAGCCCCTTTGTCTAACCGTGTCCGTCACATTACCGGCATTCTGTTTTTCTAGTATGCTGATCCCGTCTCGGATCTGCTGGACAAGTGGGGAGCTTTCCGAAGCCGTCTTTTCCGGGAATCTTGCGTGTTCCACCGTGGAAATTATGTCAAGGACCTAAGCCGTCTAGGCAGGGACCTCAACAAAGTCATCATTGTGGACAACTCGCCAGCCTCCTACATCTTCCACCCAGACAATGCTGTACGTTACTGCCTTCCTTTGTTCTTTTGCACATATGCCTGCTTGGGGTCTCACAATATAGCTTAGCTTGCTAAACCTTGTGGGAATTTATTTGTCTATTGTTTGTCGCTTTGTCCCAGTAGGCCCTATTCATATTATGTTCGCTCTTTACTCTGTCATGTTCAGGTACCTGTAGCCTCCTGGTTTGATGACATGTCTGACACAGAGCTGCTGGATCTCATCCCTTTCTTCGAGAGACTGAGTAAAGTGGATAATGTCTACACTGTGCTGAAGCAGCAGAGGACTACTAGCTAGCACGACACTAAAGGCAGCTGTCAATATGGGGCCAGGGAGGCTGCTGGGCTCGGAGCACCACACTGCTTCCCCCTAACAGGACCAGCCACTAGCTCAGTCCTCATCACCTACCCAGAATTCCATTCACATGATGTTTGATAGAGAAAAAGAAGTCGAATGACAGAACTGTGAAGGACTGCTTTAGCTATTATCTGCATACAATAAGAAGCTGATTGTTTTAACACTCAACTGCGTGAATCCCAGGAAAGCGGGAAAGGCCGTATTTCACCCTGAAGTCAAAGAATGCAAACTATATTTTGCTTAAAGAAAAGCATGACATTATTTTGACAACTAAGCACATTCCCTCAGATTTTTGCCGTAAAAATGCAAACTTATATTTACTGTAATGTGCAAAATATATATATATTATTTAAATTGTATTGTATTTATACATTATGGTTGTATTTGTTGTACTGCCTTTAATTTATGCTTCTTTATGCAAAGTACTGTATTACAGTAATGTAATGAAAATCACCATTGTGAATAATAATAGAATTTACAAAAAGAAAAAAAAAAAATCGCAGAATATCCAGATTTATTATGGTAAAAATGAGGGACAAATTGTTTAATTGTCATTAATTTTTCAGTGCAAAAAGCTGTTTTCTTTATGCAAATATTATTTTGTATTCATTTTTCTTTTGATTTTAGAGCGAAATGTGGCCTATGCATGTTTTCGTGCGATTCACCCTAAAAGTGTTACTCCTCCTTTGCAACTCTTTCATTTTCATGGTTGAGGGAAGCCTTGTTAAAATGAAACAAGTTGATTGTCCTCTTCGTTTGGAGTTGAAAAGTTGTTTTTTTAAGAAAATGACTTCCTCTTCTTGGGTTCACATCTTGAGTTAAACTTCCCTCATTCCCTGTGTTTAACGAGTTTACTTCAAGATCTCAAGTGAGGACGAAACAATGAATGGCAATCACATGGAATAATATGCTGTCTTTTTTATCTCCCATCTTTTTCGGACTCTAAAACAAGCATTCATCCATTTATTGTTCAAAAATCATGTTTTTTTAATCCCTCCTTCTCCGATTTCTAAATCAGGTATGAAAGAGTCATGATGCAATCAGCCAGCACTTGAAATTCAAGTTTCACAAAGCGACAGATGTAAGAAAGGGAAATCGGTCGGGCACACGCCGTGCCGCGCGGCCCGTTTTCACTCCGAAGGTTAAGCTGACGCACCTTTCGAATCATATTCAGTATGCTTTATTTTGTCTAATGCGAGGTCATTTGCCGTGGCCTTAAAATTACTGTAGCAAAAATTCGTCAGACAATATCAAAGTGGTCTTATTTACAAAATCAGAGTGTCTGATACTGTATAGTTTTAAATTCATAACAGTATGCCATTTGTGTGTTTGTATTAATCAAAACGAGTAAAGAATACTGGAATCAAACCTTGATTTGTCAGTGGAAACAGATGTTCAACTTGTAATGCCTTAACTCTCCATTAGATCACTAAGCTGTCAGATGGTTCATTGAGAAAGTGATTTGGGCATTGGGGTAAGCTTGCCGTACCGTGGACTGGAGAGCCCCTGTTAATGTGCAGTTGACGTGCCGCCTTGTTAGTTGCCATTTAATATGGATGGTTTTCCTTATGGGGATCGTATACTTGCTCAGCACTGAGTTGATTGTTTTGCAAGTGCCAATATTGATGTTTCGAGACATAATGGTGATGTTTGTGTGTCCGGGAGAGAGTGGAAAGATGATGTTATGGTTTTTAATACTGGTGTTTTGTCCATTTTTCAGTGTTTGACTTTTTAAATAGGTTTGGTGATGGCCAGACATTTGCCATCTCTATATTTGTGATATTAATGAAAATAGTGCTGTGCCATGGAGAAAAAAAGATTTTGTTATTCATAAAAGTTTAAAGAGCAGCTTGAGTGATTTTTTATTTTTATTTTTTTTTTTTATTTTTTTTGATTCTTTAAAAAGCACTTTTTTCTCTTTTGTACTTGAATCAAACCCTGTGTTTTATACCTGTATTATTTCCAGTAGTACTGGATGTGCAGTTCAAGGTTTGTGGATACATTATTTGGGTTGTCTTTTAAAAACGAGTTAACTAACATCAATATGAAAGTCTTTAAAGGTATCTTTACCTTTCTGAACAACAACAACAAATGTAAAAGTGTTACATAAAACCCACTGTATCTAATGTCCTGACAAAAGCAATTAGGAAACATCAATGAACTTCAGCCTAAATGTAATAGGTACACAAGTACATCGAGTCTTTCGGCATGTGTGAAACTGATGATGCGGTAGAGAACATGTTATTGAATCGCAAGTCTGACTTAGTACATTCTCCGAGGTCTAACTATTCATCAATCTCAGTAGGACTTCTCACACTAGTCTGCTTATGCAACAGGACCAACCCAGGCCCATGTTTTTCAGAGGTTATGTAATAGCCTTGGTAGTGCTTGTTTGTTTTGAATAATACGTCGTCTTTTCAATATTCTCACAGATGAGGGGCCATAAATGCACTTCGCTTAATGTGCAATTGTTGAATCAGAAACGTGTAATATTTCTTTGTTCTTTTCCTGAACAAAATGTGATACTGTAGTGGTTATGTTTCAGTGCTTGTAGTGTTGTTTCTCTTTTATTATCTGCAGTGAGTAAGTAGTTCAATATGCTCCACAGCAAGTCTTTTTTAGGTACTGTGGGCGTTATTAAGACAAATGAAGACTAGAATTAAAAACTTATTGCCTTAAGAAAACTTAGGTGGCGCCGATTGATGTATTTGAACGTTCATGGCTCCCTCTAGCGTTACATATAGAAATAACAATACAACAATAACAAGATGAAGTGTGCTATTAAAATAATCTTTAACAAAATGTTAATACATTTAAACAGACAATCAACAATTTAATTTAAAGTGAAAATGTAATATATCACTTAAAATAATTTTGAGCCATCAAACAAAACTAAGTCACTACTTTTAGATACAGTGATGCTGCTGCACTATAAAGATACATAGTAGTACTTTAAACTTACACATTAATACCTAAATGTACAAATGTGACTTTGGACCACAAAACCAGTCTTAAGGGTCAATTTGAAAAAAAAAATAAATAAATAAATAGATTTATAAAAAATCATCTGAAAGTTAAATAAATAAGCCTCCAAATCTGGAATCTGAGGGTGTAAAAAATATTGAGACAATCGCCTGTCCAAATTAAGTTCTTAGAAATGCATATTACTAATCAAAAATTAAGTTTTGATATATTTACGGTAGGAAATTTACAAAATATTTAATGGAACGTGATCTTTAATTAATATCCTAATGATTTAATAAAAGAAAAATCGAAAATTTTGACTCATAGAATACCGTGCTAAGACTGGTATTGTGGTCCAGGGTCACATATTACCGTTCTGAAAGGGTGACAGTTTTGTGCTTTTCTTAATGCAAAGATATCCTTTGTTTCTAAACCAGACTTTTATTTTGTTGTCTAATTAATATACTTTTCTTCTTAGCCTTTTTTCTAAAACTGCTTATAAAACTACGGTTCTGTGATGTGGCATGTAGTATGTAATTTAAAAAATACATTTACGTATTATGATTCAGACAACATTAAAAAGTGATAGGTCGTCAGGAACAGAATCGAGCAGTCAAAAGAAATTGTGTCAGGCAATGGAAATGTGGTTTTAACCATAGACATATATAGTGAGTAGACGCCACATCGACCGATACTCCCTACTGGGGCTGACGAGACGTGGGGCCGCCATCTTGGACCGGTCACCCGCTCCACTCAGTGTAATCTGTTTGGCAGGTGTAATGAGCTGTCAACGCATTTAATTAATCATACCTCACGGAATACCGAACTGATTTTCACGCGGTTTTGCTGCAAAGGTCATAAATGTAGCTGTGATACATGACACATGGTTTGGCGTATTTTAATATTGATAGTGAGCTTAACAGTAATATAATGAATATCTCCGTTCCTGTGATAGTATTGGGTCTTTTAAGAGGGTCTAAAGACTTACAACATGGACTTAGTTCATTAAGCACTTCTAATGCGTTATGGTTTGTATAGTTTTATTCTATTTTCATTTGGCTGTTTATTAATTTGACATTGTTGTTCATTACTGATATTCTCCTTAATGTAGTCTTACCATGCTGTTATTATATTTTGCTTGAATTGACATTGTTTATTATTGCTGTTTTCCCTCATTTTCATTGTTTATTTCATTATGCTATTGACTGAATTGACGTTGTTCATTTTTGCTATTCTCCTTATTAGCTATAATCTGACCAACATCTCAATCTGTTCCCTGTTAAATTTAAGTATTATATTAATCCAAAAAAATGCATGATGCTACTGGGGTGTAAAGTCTTTAAATCGGTGCTCTTTGGTCACGGGAATCTTTACATATCTTCAAAAAAACTCATCAAACCAAGGCTTAAAGGCTTTTTATTTTTTCTACTAAGAAGATTTTCGAGTGCCTTGGTTTGATGAGTTTTTTTAAGTATTATATTGTTTTGTATTTATGTCACTTTGGACAAAAGCGCAACCATAACCATATGAGGTGTAGGCTATGATAGGAATTTTGCAAATCACACACTATAAATATGATAGAGAAGCAGAAACAGATAGTTACGGTAAAGGTATTTTAAAAAGTTGAAGAAACACTATATGAATATTACATTAGAGTCTACTTGGAGTATTTCATTCTCTCTCGCTCACACACACACACACACACTAAAAACCCTGAAAAAGGACTGTAATCCCCCGAGCCCTGCTTTCGATGGTCCGCTGATTGGAGCAGGAATATCCTACACAGTGTTCAGGCATGTTCTCTCACTTCTGCTGCTGCTACGCGATGTAATCAGTTCCACAGTATGCCCGGTCCAAGATGGCGGCCGCATTTCTCGTTTCTAGCAGCCAATGCGGCGTCTATGTTTATTATGTCTATGGTTTTAACGATGATAGAGGTTAGCCTACAAAATTAAGACAAAGCAAGTAAAAAAAAATTCTGGTTGTGACCTATGAAGTTAAATTTAAAGGAATAGCTCACACTAAAATGTATATATCTCTACATTACCTCAAGCCATTGCATTTCCAAAGAAAATCATACCGTTTTCGAACAGGGTAAGTAGGCAAATTAAGACTGTCATGTCTGTACTTTCCTTTCTGGATTGTAGTACCAATAGATGGCAGTGTTGAACTTGAAGACGGACATTTTTTTCTGTAAGAACTGGTGTAGCCATATTGTAAATGTATTGTAGCCACATTGTAAATGTTATGAGTCAGGCTTTCCGTCTCATCTGCATCCAGCTAGCTGTACAAAACAGCTGGTTTTGCTGCTTGTTATTGCAAATTGGTGTCTTACCAAGGTATTTTTAATGTATTTTCTTAATTATGAACACACCAGTTTGTAGTGCCAACAGTTTTACTGTTGTCTGCACGTTGTTATTCTTCTCGTTATTTTGCACTAATGTCACATTATCCGGATGCGCGGACATACTGGCGATACTCGGATGTAAACAACAGTGTGGATTGCACAGTTAATGTACTACGGAATACGTTGTTCTGCTAATTTATGCTGTTTAAACCACAGGGAAAAAATATGTGAAAGCTGCTAAATCGTATAGAGAAGGACTTAGTAATTATAAAAGGGCAAAATATTTTGATAAACTAAAGTTAATAGGTGGTAAACATACATATGAGGAGTATTAATTAAGATATTAGCATAATATTTCACCTACCTGACTGTAAATGATAAGAACAAACAAATGTTGTCAAGATTCTTGCCCTGGAAATCCTGGTTTAGTTTGGCCAACCACGAACGCTTTTTGTTTCTCAGACAGTTTTTTTGCACTCTTCTCCTTGATTTGATATATAAGTCTTTAGTACTCCAAATGGTTTTCCTGGTTTGACCGATTAGTACAGCCCTATACATGACAATAATTGATCATTTTCAGCAATAATTAGCAAAATATGAGTGTTTTGTTCCATTCAATAGCATTGTTTACATTTACACAATATGGACAATTAATGACATGTTGAGAAAACACCCTATAGCCAATAATGAACTGGAGGTCTCACCCATTGGCTTACTTCTGTGTTGAGAAAAAAAAGAGAGAGAATGGAACACTCCTCAAGAAAATTCGTTTTCAACTTTTATTGAAAGATATTGATAAACAAGAAAAAAATTGCAGCTCTTTGTTTGGATATTTCAGTAAAAGGCAAGAATTGTGACATACCTTCTGATTACAACAGAAGCAAACAGCTAAAACTCTCAAACCATTTACATTTATTTGTAAATGTTTTCCTACTTTGTAAAATGTCTGTATTCAAGAATTCAGTGTATTCGTTATATATGCTAAAGTTACTTTCCGTCCCAAGCCCTCTTTTGATCATCTTTGGCCCTGCACATTTTTATTACATGCCTTAACCTCACTTTAATCTGCATCCCACAAAACAAGAATTAAAAAACAACACAATGGATATCTATACAAGGATATACAGTAGTACACAAATTTCAAAATTAAATACCAAATTACTGTGCAAGAAATGTAAGTCGTAACAATATGGGTGAATTACGTGTCTGAGCGTCTGGCCTGGTGTACTTTTTTTTTTTTTATAAAGCACAATGTGTTTGATCATAAATTTATAAATATTTAAGAATTCTTTTGTAATGGATTGTAAACCATGTAGAGCAGGATATAATGTGTAAAACATAGCATAAAAGCTATTTCAAATTTGCATTTCAAATAAATTAATAATAGACCTCTCACTTTCAGAGAGTTAGTAGTTTCATCATTTCTTTTTCCATTGAGTATTTTGCACTGTAAGTGCTTATGTGTTGTTTCTCATTGGTTACCTGCCAAAAAGAAAAAGAAAAAGATTAATAAGTCAGCAGTCACTTGATAAACCCTTACCCTCAGCTAGATATCACTGTAAATCACATGGCCCATGCTATTAGTGTGTATCAAGTTCTTATTAAAACAAGTCCAGACTCCATGTCTAAGAATAGGCATTAAAAAACATCTCCTATTCAGACTAAAGGTAATAACATACAGTAGGCCTACTTAGACCTATGTACATTATATAAACATGTTACAAACTTTTACGTGGCAATATACAAATATGCATAAAATCAAAATATATAACTTACTTTTGACTTGCAGTTGTGCAGTGCTTTTGGCTCTCCCTATGATAAAGCACACTGTGCCGTTCATGTCTTCAGATGTTTGTTTGAGAGTGAGCCTATGAACCGTTCCCATTTTCTCCACCACAACTTTAGGACCAGGGTGCAGTGTCTCCCCATTCAGGGTCCAGGTAGGTGCCTTGGCCACAGGCAAAGAGACTTCACATTCAAAGCATGCATCTGCAGGAGCTGTTACATCTACATCCTGCAGCTCTCGCACCATCATGATTGACTGAGCTGTTTCAACAGAGAGGAAGTGCCAATCAAATTGGAATGTTAAACTGTATAAGTTATGTACTGTAAATGCAATGTTTTTTTATTATTAACAAAACAAAGTGAAACAATGAAGCAGTTCTGATATAATACTATTAATATTTCAAAATCAACTCAATATTCAAGATGAGCAAAAACAGTGTAAGTAACTAAGGTGCAGGTTTTTGTACTATATGAAACCAACATACATATTAATGTGCAGTTTTTAAAAACTTAACAGAAGCCTTTTTTTAGGAATAATTAATAATGAAATACCTTCCTTTATTTTACTTTGATACAATTCTCCAGCAAGCGTAGCCTGTAAATGTAAAAGGGAGACATCGCCATCTGCTGGTTAATCGTAGTAATCGCAGAGAACTTTTGGCGCCTTACAGTTGAGTGACTGGTGGCTGAGGGTAAGTTGAACGCCGCAAGTGGGCCAGAGATTTTTTCGTCTAAAGTGCTTAAAATGCGCAAACTGCATAAGCATTTTTCATGTATTTTGCGTCGAATAATCGCTCGAATTTTAAGACAATTAGGTAATTTCTCACGAGACTAGGCGTTGTGTGAGACATGATTTCATGAAGTAAGAAACTCGTTTGGTTTTAAATAAGAACGGAACGACATTTATTGTCCTAAAGTTCTCTTCTAGAATCTAGCAAGTGACGTTAGACATAATAAAAGTAGCATATCATGTTTTGTTAATTACATATTCAAGTAGAGATGCCCTATATTAAACTTCTGTCCAGTACAGTAAGATGATGGTTATTTGGTTAATAATTGATCCATGACTGACTTAAGAAGAAAAGCAAACTATATATGTATATAAGTTGTCCTAAAACCAAAACAATACCCGTTCTTGTCTTTGATTAACTTTTTTGATCCACTTCAAATGTTGACGACGGTATATAGTTATATGTGAATATATGTTGTGAATCCAAAATTCAATTAAACCATATAATATATATGTATGTATATGTATATATGTATGAAGAGTTCAGATGCAAAACCAGCTAAAAGCCATCTCGGTCAAAAATGAGATAATGATACTGAGTGAATGCTCCTGACACATATTATACATCCATCAAATGCTTTTACTTAAAACTCGCTAAATTCCAGCCTCAGCCCAATCGGAAGTACCAGCACTTACATAGAAACCTATACAAAGTAGCCAGAAAGATATGCTCATTTTAAAGAAAAACGTCAAATGGATTTAGCTGGTTTTGCATCTGAACTCTTCATATATATATATACCCGTTCTTGTCTTAGGACAACTTTGGAAATTTTTTGATCCACTCCAAATGTTGACTACTGTATATATATATATATATATATATATATATATATATATATATGAAGAGTTCAGAAGCAAAACCAGCTACAAGCCATCTCAGTCAAAAATGAGATAATGATACTAAGTGAATGCTCCTGACACACAGTTTATAGTATACATCCATCAAATACTTTTACTTCAAACTCGCTAAATTCCAACCTCAGCCCAATCAGAAGTACCAGTACTGTTAATTGCTAATTTTAAAGAAATACGACAGATGGATTTAGAGGCTTTTAGAGGCATCTGAACTCTTCATATATACATACATACATATATATATATATATATATATATAATTAATATTTGGCAGAGATACTGCTGTATGAAATATGGAAAATTGGATACAAAAAAACAAACAAACAAACAAACAAACAAAAATCTAATTATTGAGAAAATCGCCAATGTATTGTTGGCTATTGTTACAATTTGTGGTCCAGGCTTATATTTTCTATAAGAAAGCCTTGTTATTATTAAATCTAAATGAACAACTGACTGACAGCTCAGGTAACTACAGTTTTTTTTCCCTTCTTTTCTTTATTTTCTATTATCCACATTTTTCTTATGGTAGTGGGCACAGGCACTTGTGAATTTGATGGGTTTATTTTTTAAATTTCTTTCTTTTTTATTGTCCACCTTTTTCTTATGGTAAGAGTGGGTGTGGCCATTTGTAAATTTGATGGGTTTGGCTTCCCGTCTCATCCACGTCAAGCTATTTTTAGCTGTACAAAACAGCTCGCTCGCTGCTTGATATTGCAAATTGGTGTGTCTTATAATATTATTTTAAAGTATTATCTTAATTATGAGCACATTGGTTTGTAGTGCAAATAGTTTTACTGTTTACTGCACTTTGTTATTCTTCTCGTTATTTCTGTATAGTGGCTAATGAACCGGAAGTCTCACCTATAGGCTTACTAAGGTGGATATGACAGTTCGCACTGAACTGCTATAATGCTATAATTGGTGTAAAAGGAGTGATTTTGCCTCACCTTCAACAGTTAGTTTAGCTGAAGATGTGTAATTTCCAACTTGGACACTGTAGGTGCCCTCATCCTCTAGCAACACCTGCTGAATCACAAGTTTTCGATAGCACCCTTCACTGCAGATCTCAAAGCGCTCTGAGGGTAGGATCACATTTGGGCCTTTATACCAGCGAATGCTGCAACGGGGATTGGTCACAGTGCAGTCTAGTATGACGCGGGTTTTTTCCAGAGCGGTCTTGTCCTGAAGTGGTTTCACAATGTTTGCTGGTAGTGCTGTTGAGGTGAAAAGTTGTAGCTTTGCGTCAGAGATTGTTCTTGACACGGCAGTAATTTGCACAGAATGATAACCAACGTATAGATGAAACAATGCTTGGAAAACTACTTTCTTTGGCTGTTGGTCATTGCTGCTTTCTCACTTGTCGGGACAGTTTAAATACCCAAAGTCTGGTTGGCCACATTTCAAACCAGTTTGAAATGTCATAGCACCTGTGACCTATCATCAAAGGGGCTGACAAGCTTTGGATTTGTAGTGAATGCTTGACTTAAACTAAATACAGACCTTCCACCTCAAGGTAAGCTGTAGTCTCAACATTCTTGGCAACAAACTTGATCTCTCCAGAATCGTCTTCTTTAACATTGCATATGAGGAGGAAGTGCTTTTTCCCTAAGTAGAAAGAACATGGTTCAGGAAATTCATGATCAAAAAACTGATTTAAATATTCTCTAGTCAATTTTTGGCAGAGGGCAAAGTTTAGCAACAGGTGCTGGAATAACCTTCCTGACGGATCTTAATGGTGCTGGTTGGTTTTATCTTCTCGCCATTCTTAAACCACTCTCCGGGCACATCATCCAGGGACACTTCACACATGAACACTGCATTCTGACCTTCTTGAATATCCAGATCCTCTAAGCTTTGTAGTATCTCAAGCTCCCTCTCTGTTGAAATATTAATAAGCATAAAAGGCATTGCATAATTGTACTCATTAAACCAAAGAAAGGGTAAATGCTTCCCGTTACTTTAAAAATTTACCTCTGTACCAATAGATGGCAGTGTTGTACTTAGAGTGAATTACTTCATAAGCAGGATTTAGATTTAAGATTTTTAAATAATCAGTACTACCAGGAAAGTATATAATCTGCAGATAAATGTGGTGAAAATCTAACAGGCTTTCTGTTATTACCATAGATATCCACTGAACAGGATGTTCTGGCATCCCCAGCATCGCACACATATAAACCAGAGTCTCCAATCTCACTCTTAAGTATCTGCAGAAAGCACTTTCTTCCCATCGAGTAAATGCGATGATTTTTTCCTGGTTTAAGCTGAACATCATTCTGAAAGTAGAAGACATCTTTATTTGTGGATTTTTTTTTCACGGTTGGAACTTTTACGTGACTGCTTTTTAATTTACTGCAACAAGAAGGTTTTCTGAGGATGTCGTGCAATTTTACCTTTGTCCACTTTACGTCCACGTTGTGGCGTGAGAGCTCACATTCAAGGGTTATACCAGATCCCTCTGGTTGCCTGATATCCTCAAGCTTTTTCAGAATTGATACTGGAATTTCTGAGGAAGCAAAGGAGTATTGTCAGCCTTTTTGAATGTTAGATATAAACATTTGATTAGGCAAAACGCTATTGTTGGATTTGATTTAACATTTAGCAGCTTATCGACATCTTATCAAAGCCGGTCCCTATTTAGTATTATTATTTTATCAGTTTCCCTTTGGTTGCCCCGTTTGACTTTTGAGATCACATGAGTCAACTGTGTACGTATCAATCTGTCTAGTACAACAGAAGCTTATCTGTTAACCACACCTCAGCTTTGTGCCTAGAGGACTTTGAGATGAGTCCTTTGTTGTTGTGGTATTTACATGTTATTGTCATCCTCTGTGACAGCTCTGTGACTCCAAAGGATAAGCTCTATTGAGTGACTTGGCATAGAAGAGATTACCTTACACCGGCACCTTATGCTTGTGAATGTTTGAAATGTTTCAGTAGCTGTAGTCTGATCATGTGATCCATATCTTTTTATATGTGTAACCTGACACATGGTAAGAGCAGTAGCAAAGCTGTCTGTCCATGCCATTGTACTGTCATCAGCATCTGAAATTTAACCAGTTTGTGACTTACATCATTGCTCTGGACTGTCTTACCTCCTACGACTTGTTGATCATGGCCAGTTTCCACCCCTTATATGTTAATTGTTGCCAAAGCAATTATGAAACAAAATATAGATTATTGCAAGCCTGTATTCCTCGGTGCTATACGTGAGTATGAGTATATGCGTGACCTTCATAGTGTATTTAGGGACTTTGGATATGTATTTCTGATTGTTCTGAGTGTCCGGTAAAGGGATATGTATAATGGGTGGCTAAATTTTACAGAATTCGTAAATCACTTACAGGTGATTTGTGTAATTTCTGCACCACTAGTTCACAAACAGGTTTTCTATACCAACTCTTAAATAACCGTTCAAAATAAGAGCTGTCCTGCCTTGAACTAAGCCTGTAGTTGATGTCAGGCAGCTTAAATAAACAAAGTAATGTTTTAAAGTTGCCACACACCCACATAGAACTCAGCCTATAAATGACTTAATTTTAGTTGTCTTTTCACTTTAAACTAGGTGTTTTAACACTGAATCCCAGATAAGTATTTTCATCTAAATGTCTACAAAAAAATCACTGAAAGATAAATTTACTTTAGAAGCAACCCTGTGTAAGATACTAAAGAGGTCATTTTTAAAAAGATTTATAATGTTCTGTAAGGTCCTCTTGGAATGTTAGCAAGATTTTTACATCAAAAACCACAATCATTTAGTAATAATTTGTTAAAAATGAATCAACAATAAAATGAAGTGAACAAACTAACAGTCTCTTACTGACAAGATCTGGAAATTCCTTAAAAATAACGTTAATCCATGCTTTTGTAATTTTATTCGAGTGGCTCAATGCAGTGCAGCTAAATGCAATAGAACCCACTATAATCAGTGATTCTGTCTACACTGGATACGGCTAGCGCTCGTGTCAGAAATAGAACGAGACACTAGTTTTCTGTCTGGGATTTGTCGTATTGCACTCTCTGTGGTGTAAATGTCATCTAGTGTAGACAGAATCAGATTATAAATGGTTCTGTTGTCTTTAGTCGTGTCAAGTCATGCCACTTGCACCCAGTGTAGACACAGTGCAAATAAGGCTTCACAAGGAAGGCAATGACTGTTTTCCCAGAACTTGGCGTGGCACAACATCTTGTAATCCTTATAGGTCCCTCTTGTATTTGCTCATTTCCTAATACATGCTTGAAACAGTAGACAGGGCTAAAGAAGCAATAATGTACAAGTAGGTGTTGATCTTCTGCAGAGGCAGCTTTTCATCGCATTATGATGTCATATTGAGACAAAATCTGAAACATGTCATTTTGGCAGCTTGGTTTTAATAAAAAGCTGTTTTTGGACTAGGGGTGTCATGATAAATTGATCTCTGGAGTCGATTCTGATCTTAGTTTTTACCAGCAGATGGCACTCTAGGCTGGTTTTTAATTGCACGCTCAAATACTCACAAAGAGTGCTTGTGGGTTCACCTGAACGGAGTATGTGAGCGGAGTGGAGCGACAACAATTTCCCCTCCGCGCTCCGTGCATTTTATAACCACTCCGCTCCAGCTCCGCTCCGGGTTCACCGTTTCCCGCTCCCGCTCCACTCCTCGCTCACTGATACAAGAAACACCGCTCCGCCTTCGCTCCGCGTCTAAACTATATCAGTACGTTTGAAATACCACAGTTCTGTTCATAACGTATATTAAAAGAAGAAAGTAACAGAAATAAAACGAAAGTATAGTTTTAAAGTGGCTTATTGGAACACTAGTACGCAAACTAGTACAATTGCTGCTTTTTGCAGTGCAAATGTTTGTGATTAAAAAAAAATAATAATAACAATACGTTTCGTCAGTTATTTTACGTACAGATCGCTGCATTTCTTATAGATTTCTTCTCATTTGAAATCGGATATACAGATGAAGTACCACAGTTAGTTTACATTTGTTTGAATGAATTATTACATCACGCTTTCACTTGAAAATATTCAGTATCTTGAAAGAACAAACTAATTCATTGACAGCTATAATTTTCTGCTCATGTCCATTGCCGTCATCCTAGTTTTCACATTCTTTATAATTTGAGTGATTCATCTCCATCAAGCTAGCTAAACAGGCTATGTTTAACACGTGAATTCTTGCTATATATGCAGTTATATTATGGGTCGTTGTCATGAATTGTACTCGTGATGGAGCGGTAGCGGAGCGTTCTTGGAGCGAGTAAAAACCACAACGCTCCGACTTTTAAAATTTCCGCTCCTCACTCCATTAAAAATCACACCGCTCCACTCCGCGCTCCGCTCCCACTCCACTCCGCTCACATACTCTGCACCTGAATAATTTAAGTGGTTAAATGTACTTGCACCTCAGCCTTTATGTTTTTATGATGTGAGATTAATTTAAGCAGCCCACTATGAACACACTTTGCTTGAATTCGCTTCAGTCTTTTCAAACCTGCTGAATAATTATTTTAAGTTCAAGTGGTGTGTTTGCGCGTGTGTAAGGAACCGGAAGCAAGCAGAGTATGGCTGTTTGTAAAGCATGCAGTGGCATCTGCTGTTAAAAGCTAAGTTCAGAATCGGTTCAAGGGGGCATTGCATTCGGAAAATTGGAGAATTGATCCATGGATCGATTTATTGTGACACTCTTAGTTTGGACTGAGAAGGACGTTTTTATAGTATAGTGATCTCCTATGTCTAAAGATCAAGGAAAATATGATTTGTCAATGAATGATCTCTTTAAGACTGATTTTCATAGAATGTGTTTTTAACAAGTGCATTTTGTCTTACTGCACTTGCAGATTTTTACATAGTTTTAATATCTTATGCTGTGTTGCTTTTCTACTAAATTTTTCTTGTTTTCATGATTTTAGATATACATACACTACCATTCAAAGGTTTTTGAACAGTGAGATTTTTCATGTTTTCTAAAGAAGTCTCCTCTGCTCACCAAGCCTGCATTTATTTAATCTAAAGTACAGCAAAAACAGTACAATTTTGAAACATTTTTACTATATAAAATAAGTTTTCTATTTGAATATAGTTTAAAATGTAATTTATTCCTGTCATTTTAAAGCTAAAGAGTTTTCAGCATAATTCACATGATCCTTCAGAAATCATTCTAAAATTCTGATTTGCTGCTCAAAAACATGTATTATTATTGTTATGCTGAAAACAGCTAAGTAGAATTTTTTCAAGTTTCTTTGAATAGAAAGTACAGAAGAACAGAGGAACATTATAAATGTTTTTATCATCACTTTTGATCAATTTAAAGCATCTTTGCTAAATAAAAGTATTAATTTCTATCATCCCCCCAAAAATTATACTGACTACAAGCTTTTGAATGATATAGTGTATAATGTTACAAAAGCTTTTTATTTCAGATAAATGCTGATCTTTGGATCTTTCTATTCATCAAAAAAATCCTGAAGAAATGTACTCAGCTGTTCTTAATATTGATAAAAATAAGAATAAGAAATGTTTCTTGAACAGCAAATCAGCATATTAGAATGATTTCTGAAGGATTATGTGACACTGAAGACTGGAGTAATGGTGCTGAAAAGTTAGCTTTGATCACAGGAATAAATTATATTTTAATATATACTCAAATAGAAAGCAGTTATTTTAAATAGTAAAAATATTTCACAATATTACTGCTTTTGATGTATTTTGGTTAAAATATATAGAGGCTTGGTGAGCAGAAGAGAATTCTTTAAAAAACATTAAAAATCTTACTGTTAAAAAACTTTTGACTGGTAGTGTATATATTAATGGATAACAAATTTTCAATAACAATTTTAAAACCAATGAAGCTGTCATTTTTTGTAGTGAATAAAATGACAGTACATCAAATCATGATTAATTAAAACACTACACAAACTTCAACACCTAGAAAACCAAAAAAGTATCTGCATACTCTCTTCTCCGAGGTGAGTATCTCCAAACCTGAACTCCAGTTGTCAGATGACAGTCGGAATGAAAGCTGATGATGTGGACATGCAAACTCATTTTGTTGTTGCTACAACTGGAACACAACAGATACATTTACTACAGAGAACAAAGTTTATGGTTGCTTTCCTGGACAAGCCATGACCCGCAGCACTAATACAGTCTTGTGAACGTTAAAATTAAATAAATAAATTAAAGTTTGGTTTGTTTTTTCACCTGTGCCCCTATCGTATGCACCCAGAGCACTTAGGATCACTCTGTAATCAAGTTTGAAGCTGGTTGCCTTTTTACTGCCATTACAATATGTAGATGAGGACATTTTAGAACATTTCTCCTTTTGTGGGCCAAAAAAAAGAAAGAAGGACATACAGTATTAGAACAACACTGAGTAAATAATGTAAATAATGATTTCATTTTCCTTTTGAGTTTTGCAATCAAAACTGTTTTGATTTGCACAGTACCTTTAACTTCCAATCTTGCTATTGATCTGACGTTGTCAACAGAGAATGTGTAGGTGCCCGTGTCATCCAAGGTCAGGTTGGAGATGGTTAGGCTGTGTACTCGTCCTTTTGCAGTCATACGCAAGCGGTTGTTGTTTTTGAGAACGTGCCCACCCTTCTGCCATACACCATCCACATTGCTATGCGACAGCTCCACCTCAAAAGAAGCCGTCTCCCGTTCGAAAGTCTGTATCTCTGTTAGACCTTTCCGAATCTTGATTTTTCTTGCTGTGTGAGAAGCAAAGGTGAGAGTATAGTCCAATGGTGATGCAATTAGAAATCAGAGAGTTGTTTGGAAAAGAGATTAAGATGAAAGCTAAAGGTAATAAAGAGAAAAAAATAGAACAGCAGTTGTTGAATTAGCTGGCACGGTTTTGTCCGCTTGGTGTTAGCAATACACTAAATCCTGCCTTCGATCAGAGCTATGCCAACATTTTTTTAGGTTTTCCAAAACAGACAGACAGACAGGCATTCCCCGTGGAAAAGAGGGGTTTATTTTAGAGAGTTGGTGACACCACCCTAGATTTTGAAGGCCAGTGCATAAATTTAGCTGCAATGAAAACAGATCCAGATTCATAGTTGGTGCCAGGAACAGCCAAAGTGCAGACTTTCTCTCATCACTTGCTCATTTGCACAACACAGCTTCATCGTCTTGCCCTAGCCTTAAAGAAATGCATTTCACTGGGAATTTGGTTGTTTTCTAAAGAATAAATGAATTTAGATATTGAAAAGCTTGTTTGATAAGATGAAATTAGATTAGCTGTGAGTAGTGCCACATGAAACTTTTATGCTCCTCTCATAATATCTTTGTTTCACAGGCAACTAAGAGGAATTAAAAGGTTACTTAGCCAGGACCTTCTACCAGCTCTTGATCCAGTTCTCATTTGGCACGCTTAATTAAATTATCATAGTTCTTCTGATCTAATGTCAATACAGAAAGCTGTTCCCAAGGACTCAGTAAGTAGTTTGCCAGTCACCTGTTTGCTGCTGTCAAACCTTGGAACAAGTGTCATTAAAGTAGCTGCCTCTTGCTCGCATTACTCTTGGTCACTTGACTCAGTTTAAGATGACAACATTGCAACGGGGAGTAATGAGGGACCATCACCGTAAAGTAACGCTAACAACAGCACATGGTAAGAAAGAAAGCAGCACGTGCAGACTCACGTTCCACAGTGAGCTTGGCTTGTGTTCGGTCATGAAGCGTTTCACAACTGTAGGTGCCCCGGTCTGAAAGGGTGAGCTTGTGGATTGTGAGAGAACGTTTTTGGCCGTTCTGCTTCAGGGTGAATTTGGACCCTGGATGTATAACCACTCCTTGTCTCATCCACTGCACCTCTGCAGTCTCATGGCTGACCTCCACCTCAAGCGTTGCCTCACCAAACTCCTCTGCAACCACCGAGTCCATGCACTTCGTGAAAAGCACCTGTGCCTCTGAATACAGATAGGGTTAAATGATAAGATCATTCCCCATAGCATTTTTAACACTTCAGAAAAATCAAAAGCAGTGAGCGAAGCCAATGAGAATGTCATTATTTCTTGTGCTTGAAGTACACCACCTCACTCTACATTGCTATGTGCTGTAGTAACACTTGTCTCTGTCAGTTAAGAGTGGAATTCTAACTGGAGAAGCTGTTAAGCACAAGCCATCATAAGCACCTTTTCAACAATTCAGGCATGTCTGAAAGGGTCATTATTAAACGCAAACATGTTGACATGGCATTAAAGACCTGCACAGGCTCTTAAAAATACACCACTCTGCACTCCAAAAATTATTTTGTAGAAAGTTACCCATTAGTTAAATGGTTACTTCATAGTAGGGCTGCAAAAAATCAAAATGAAATCACAATCGTGATCAGGCAGAAGCTGCGATTGTCATGTATCTTTCAGTGAAGCACGGTTCTGTGATCAGCAGTAGATCTTCATCCGAATGCCAGAGGGCGCTCTCGCGCAGAAACTACAAATACGCCCGAATAAGAAACCCAGGAAATGCCTATGGCTGCAGCTGAATAAACAGAAGATTTAATTGCTTTTGTTGATTCAACGCGACTAATAAACACATGACTATGACAATAAATGGTTTATGTGAGTTCTTATTATTAGGGGTGCTCCGATCAGGATTTTTGAGGCTGATCGCCGATCACAGGAAACTGTATCTGCCGATCTGATCACCGATACCTGTATTTTTTATTTTTTTATTTTTTTTTAAAGCCTCCTATTAATCATGTAGAATTATTTATAGAGATACTCAAATCAGGATTTATAGACACTTATTCAGGGCCTGATGTTTTTTTGAGAGAGAGAGAGAGGGAAATTTTTTAATTTGAGGGGTGGAGGGGAGCATTTTTTTTTTATATATATATTTATCTCACATAAATGTTTGATCATGCAGTGCATTTTTGTTTTTAGAATTGTGCAAGTATTGCACAATGGCTTACACGCAGCACAAGTCTGATTTCCACAAACCCATTTATCCATTATTTTGATTTCAAATCCAAACACTGTTATTGAAAATACTTTTTCAGCATATTTACCGCAAACAATGCGCTGTCACTTTAATTCTGCGGCTGCAGCACAGACTCCGTGCGGAAACGATCTCTACACTGCTGTAGATACACCGGTGCTTAACCTATCAGTGAACTACAGCTCTGTGTAGTAAATGCTGCTCCATCTGAAAGCAGATTTACTGCTGATTACAGAACTGGATTTACTGACAAAATGTGCATGGAAATCGCATTTGATTAATTGTGCAGCCCTACTTCATAGGTTGATACTAAGAATACATCATATGTTGAATTGATTTTTACGCAAAAGAAAATCAAGTAAAGCAGTGAAATAATGATGGATGGTTCTACCTTGGACCTGAAGGATAGCTCTTGATATCACACCTTCAGCCTCGGCTGTCAACTTGCAGCTATCTGAGACTTGGCAGTTGTTGATATGCAGCATATGGCATAATCCATTACTTGAGATGTTGAACTTTGCATTTGATGAAATTGGCTGGCCGTTCCTAAACCAGGCCAACTTTGCATCCTCTGGAGATACCACACACTTAAATGTTGCGTCTTCTCCTTCCATGACAGTTATGTTGTGTAGCTCTGCAATAAACTCCACAATGCGAGGAACTTGGGACAAGAAGAAAATGAAATTGACATTACATTCCTGGTTTCAGGTTAAAGGATTAGTTCACTTCCAGAATAAAAATTTACTTATAATTTAATCACCCCCATTAAATTATTAAGGAAAACGTTCCAGGATTTTTCTCCATATAGTGGACTTCAATGGTGGCCAACAGGTTGAAGGTCCAAATTGTAGTTTCAACACAGCTTCAAAGGGCTCTACACGATCCTAGCCGAGCAATAAGAGTCTTATCTAGCAAAATGTTCAATCAGTTTCTAAAAATATAACAATTTGTATTCTTTTTAACCACAAATGTTCATCTTGCACTAGCTCTGCGATTCGTATACGATACAAAAAGGTAGGGTGGGGTGAAAAATTCAAACTCATTTCCTCCTCCAACTTTAAAATCATCCAACATCGTTGTTTTACCTTTTTTTGTAAAGGGTGTTTGACATTCTTTGCATGTTTGCTTTGTAAACACTGGGTTGGTACTTCTGTCTACATCACGCATGGACTTTCCAATGTGACTAAGTAATGCATGAGGTCAAGCTAGTGCAAGACGAGCATTTGTGGTTAAAACGTATATAAATGTAATTTCTTTTTTTTTTTAAACTGACCAATCGTTTTGCTAGACAAGACCCTTATTCCATGTCTGGGATTGTGTAGAGCTCTTTGAAGCTGCATTGAAACTGCAATTTGGACCTTCAGCCTATTGGCCAATACTGAAGTCCGCTATATGGAGAAAAATCCTGGAATGTTTTCCTCAAAAACCTTAATTTCCTTTTAACTGAATTTAGAAAGACATGAACATCTTGGATGACATAGGGATGAGTAAATTATCAGGAAATTTTTATTCTGGAAGTGAACTAATCCTTTAAGCTTCATGCAGATTAACACAAATCCTTTGGTAGAATTTAACTTACTGTTGACCACTACAGTAGCTGATGTCCTTTCATCTTTAGATTCACAAGCATAATCTTCTGCATCATCTTCTGTGACATCATGTATTGTCAGGCTTCTCACTCGACCCTCAGCTCTGATTGTAAAATGTCTGTTTGGCGCAATCTCTTTGCTGCCCTTAAGCCACTGAACATCTCCTTTTGACTTGTATAGTTCACATTTTAAAACCACATCACTACCTTTGAGTCCCACTACGTTCTCAAGTGGTTTGGAGAATTTCACCTTCATTGCTGATTAGGAAACATTGGAACATTTTACTGGAGACCTTTTGCAAGCAGTCAACTTATTAGTGCATATAACATTTTGTAGAGTTGTAGAATTTCACAGCCCATTCCCTGGTCTTACCTTTAACTTGGATGCTGAAGTGCATCTTGTCAGATCCCACGTGACACATATACTCTCCAGTATCACTTCTCTTAAGTGGGTTAATAGTGAGGTAGTGGGTGTTACCATCACTTGTTGTGTGGAAACGATCACCTCTGATTGGATCATGACCCCTCTGCCATTTCACTGGGGCATTTGCCCTGTTAACAGTGGCACGTAGTGTCACACTGTCTTCTTCATAGGCTGAAATATTAGTTCTTTCATCTTTTTTGATGAATTTGAATGGTGGTTCTGTAAAAAAGAAATGGTATTTAGTGATTTTAAACACAATGTTTCAACTGAAAGTGTTTTCTTTGCTATGCTACTGGTAAATTTACCTTGAACTGTTAGCCTAGTTATCATTTTGTCATCAATGGCATCACAGAGATACTCTCCAGAGTCAGATGTCTGAAGTGCTGATATCACAAGCTTCCTCATTGTGTCTCTGCTTTCAATGTGTGTGCGTGAATCCTCTTGTAGTAAACATCCATTGCAGTACCAATGGACTATAGCATTTATTCGCGATACCTCACATTCCAGGATAAGCTCATCTCCTGTCATTAACATGTGGTGTTCTGGCTTCTCTGAATTTCCAACAATGGACACTGGAGCCTCTGAGAAAAAAGAATTAGTTATTTTTGTAAAGCACACTGTCAGAAAAAGATGTGCAAAAATATTTAGGGATACAGCAGCCAATGGGGCAGTACCCTCAAAGGTACGGTGTACCTTACTTACACCTAATGGTAGGTTAGATACAGTTGAGGTCAAAAGTTTACATACACCTTGAAGAATCTGCAAAATTATTTTAGTTATTTTACCAAAATAAGAGGGATCAAACAAAATGCATGTTATTTTTTATTTAGTACTGACCTGAATAAGATATTTCACATAAAAGACATTTACCTATAGTAAGAGAAAATAATAGTTTAGTGTAGTTTAAGTTTACATACGCTTGATTCTTAATACTGTGTTGTTACCTGAATGATCCACAGCTGTGTTTTTTTTTGTTTTTTGTTTTTTTTGTTTAGTGACAGTTGTTCATGAGTCCCTTGTTTGTCCTGAACAGTTGAACTGACTGCTGTTCTTTAGCCATGTGTAAAAGACAGCCATCTTTTGACACTGAAGACAACTGAGGGACTCATATGCAACTATTACAGAAGGTTCAAACACTCACGGATGCTTCAGACAGAAACACGAAGCTTTAAGAGCTGGTGAGTGAAAACTTTTTGAATTTGAAGGTCAGGGTAAATTTAACTTATTTTGTCTTCTGGGAAACATGTAAGTATCTTCTGTAGCTTCTGAAGGGCAGTACTAAATGAAAAAAATATGATATTTAGGCAAAATAAGAAAAATGTACACATCTTCATTCTGTCCAAAAGTTTACACCCCCCAGCTCTTACTGTGCACTGCACTGTTTCCTTCTGAAGCATCAGTGGGTGTTTAAAACCTTCTGTAATAGTTGCATATGAGTTCCTCAGTTGTCCTCAGTGTGAAAAGATGGATCTCAAAATCATACAGTCATTGTTGGAAAGCGCTCAAATACACAAAAATGCTGAAAAATTTGTGGGACCCTGAAGAATTTTCTGAAGAACAGCGGGCAGTTTAACTGTTCAGAACAAACAACGGACTCAAGAACAACTATCTCTAAAAAAAAAAAAAAAACACACACACAGCTGTGGATCATTCAGGTAACAACACAGTATTAAGAATTAAGCATGTGTAAACTTTTGAACGAGGTCATTTTTATAAATTCAACTATTATTTTCTCTTGTGGACTATATTTAAATGTGTTTTATGTGAAATATATTATTCAGGTCAGTACTAAATAAAAAAATAGCATGCATTTTGTATGATCCCTCTTATTTTAGTAAAATAATTAACATTTTGCAGATTCTGCAAGGTGTATGTAAGCTTTTGACCTCAACTGTAAGATACAAAAGTGTACTTCTGAGGTGCCCCAATGACAAGTTAAAGGTACAAGTTTTGTATATATATTTTTTGAATGTGCATGTGCGTGTTTTTCATTGTTTACATAGCCTGTTAGCAATCAGTACCTTCTACTGTAACACTGAAGACAACTTTATCATCTTGTGCATCACAAATGTATTCCCCTGAGTCCTTCAACTCAGCACTGAGGACAATCAGAGATCTGAATGTCCCTTCCTCTTCACAAATGAAATGGTCATTTCCCTCAATCTTCTCATTGTCTTTAAGCCAACTGACCACCCCATTTGCTCTTGAGATCTCACATTTTAACACAATGGCATCAGATACTAGAAATCTGCGTTTTGTTTCTATGTCATCTTTCTGCAGAATTTTTAGTGGTGGATCTGGAAGGAAGAGGGTAGAATTTTAGTTAGTTTCGTTGATGGATTCAACAAAGCATATTTAATGCTAAAATGTACCTTTGATTTTCACTAGGAAATCCATTACATCATCTCTAGCATCACAGACATATTGCCCTGCGTCTTCAAAAGCCGCAGAGTGAATGGTTAACTGTCGACTCGTGCCATCCTCTGTGATAGTTATGTTGCTGTTCTCCTCAATCTCTTCTCCGTCCTTCTTCCAACTAACTTCAGCATTTTGTCGAGACACTTCACACTCAAGAACCACAGTGTCTCCAACAAGTTTCTCAACTCCATAGGCCATTTTCCTTGGCCGAATAAATCGAACTGGTGGCTCTGTATGAAAAAATGAAGTCATTATAGTCATGATGTTTATTGAAGTTGTTATGAATTATTAGATAGAGGGTCTTTGGCACACCTGCAATGTTTACAAAGAAGGTCACTGAGTCATCAGCGGTGTCACAGACATATTCTGCAGAATCTTTGACGGTAGGTTTTGGGATAATGAGTCTCCTATAGACACCATCAACCTCAAGAATTAGGCTGTCGCTCTCCTCCACTTCAAGTCCATCTCGATACCAACGTACAGTGGCATTTGGTCTAGAGATTTCACAGCTCAGGACCATCCTTTCAGAAGTCTGTTGGCAAAGCTCCATTTGGGACTGGCTTGGAGAAACTATGCGCACTGGTGGTTCTACAGGGAAACATATTACAAAAGTCAACATGTCTTTGTCTAAATGGACCTTATTTACTTTCTTAATGGATGTTCCTGATTTCATTAGACATACTTCATGCGATTCAGATGTCTTTGTACTCTTTTAACCAACTGAATCTCTACATGTAAACCTAAATTTGATACCTTTTATGGTCAGATTGAAGAATATTGAATCATCAGCTGTGTCACAGACATATTCTCCAGAGTCCTCAATACCACTGCGCAGAATTTTTAGCCGTCTGTATGGACCCTCTGTCTTCAGCTTTATGTTTTCACTCTCCCGTAGTTTCTGTCCATCCTTGAACCATGTCACTTTTCCATTTGGCCTTGAAAGTTCACAGCTGAGGACAATTTCTTCGGGAACATAGCGGTCAAGGTGGACGTCTTCCTTGGGATATACAATCATCACTGGAGGTTCTGTAGAGCAAAGGAAAATAGTTGTACAGCCTTGTAAATGAAATTGTATCAGAATATGAATATTGACATATTTACTCACCTCTTACGTTAACCTTAAATATTAAAGCGCTATCTCCAGCACGACAGGTGTACGTCCCAGAATCTGAGAGTTGAGCTGACAGGACGATCAGCCTTCGTAAAGTGTTTTCTGCCTCTATGAGGACATTGTCACTAGGCTTTAGCTCTACTCCATCCTTGTACCATTGTACAATAGCATCTGACCTGGACACTTGACAGCAAAGGAGTAGATTGTCTTGTTCCACAATATTTCTGTGCAGATCATCTTCTGATATGTAGGCAAATGTCACAGGAGGTGCTGCAATGAAAAGGAAATGGACATTAGATTGATGTTGCACTGCTTTTAATTTGTCTGCAGTATGGTATGAAGCATGCAATTCAAGCACTGATGATAATGATTGCATGGGCAGCCCTGTAGAACTTTCTCCAATCTTAAAAGCAAAATGAAGTACAAAGAAAATGAGAATCCAGTTAATGAAAGCTTTGTGAGAATGAAGTGCTGTTAAGCACAGATAATAAAGGTTACATGCTTGCCCAGCATAAATGGTTTGTTTAAAAATAAAGAGAAACAAGATGCTGGTTAAATAGCATCTAAGAGTAGTAGTAGTTGGTGGAAATATTGCAAACAAACTTGTGAAGCTTCAGATATATTCCTGCATTAGGGAAATGGTTAAGGAGCCCATAAAGCAGCAAGAATGGATCTGTCAAAAGGTAGAAAAGAATGCTTTCACCCAATGAAAACGGAACTCTACAAAATGATGTATTTGTTAGTTATAGAACAGAATACGTTGGATATTGTATGTCACCTTTAACATCCACAAAAAATTCGCTGATATCATCAGCAGCATTACAACTGTAAAACCCAGAGTGGGAAACATTTGCTGATTGGATAACCAGTGTCCTCATGGTGTGCTGTGATTGGATGTCAACCCCAGATTGAGGTAGGAGCTGTAATCCATCCTTGTACCATTGGACCAGGGCTGTGGGATCAGATATCTCACATTGGAGAATGATTGGCCAGCCTGCTTCAACGGACTTGTTCTTCTCAATCTCAGGAACAGCTGAGAACATCACTGGTGGAGCTAAGAGGATTTTCGAGCAGTCAAATTCATAGAATTACCAAAAAAGCCTTTCTAAGATATGAAAACTAATGAAATGAAATGATGAAAAAGATTAAAACTTGTGTATGGCTAATGAATGAGACGCTTGCTGGTTCCAAGTGTTGCTGCTGTAGTTCTGAAGCGTATTCTTCTGAGTAGTTAATGAGCATGTCTAAATTAGGTGACATTTTCTATACAATATTGTAATATTGTATAGCGATAAGTGATTCGGAAGATGTTCAGAAACCTTTTTACAGTTTGTTTACATCTGCAAAAGTGGTGAGGAGATCATTTTAGTCTTTAACAAATGGGGTTGATTATTTGGTTATGTATATTTACTTTGTTAAATTCTGATAAGGGCAAACAGCATTTAGTGGATGAAGCGTTATTTGACACATTGTTAGTGGTTTTGAGAAAGTATGTAGACTCAAAATCACCTGCAACATCCACCTTGAATGCTATGCGATCATCCACAGCCTCACAGCTGTACACGCCTGAGTGTTTGACCTCAGCCGATTGGATGATCATTTTCCTCATAGTGCCCTCTGATTGGATGTCAAGTCCACTGTCTTGTTGGAGTTCGACTCCATCTTTGAGCCAGGAAACTTGGGCAGTAGGGTCTGAGATTTCACACTGAAGTATAATTGGACAGCCTGCTTCGATAAACTTGTTCCTCGCAATTTCTGGGAGTGCTGAGAACCTAACAGGATGTGCTATGAAAATTTGGAAAATTAAAAAAAAAAAAAAAAGTAGATTATTGACAAATTTGTGCAAATAAAGTACAAATCTTTTGAAAGACAATCAGGCAGTCTTAACCTACAAATGTGTTAGTGTGCTATCAAGCTATCAAGAAGTGAGAGAAGAAGGGTTCAAATAGATGGTAAAAGACGTTACAGGAGGTATGTTTTTTAACAGGAAGTGATTAGAAATTTAAAAAAAAAGAGTAATGTGCTATGAAACAATGCACAGGAGATTATTAATAATTAATTTGTGTGGTAGTGTTGTGAAAATCACCTTCAACGTCCACCTTGAATGATACGGTATCACCTGGAGCATGACAGGTGTTGTTTCCAGTATCAGACAGTTCTGCTGATTGAACAGTTAGTTTCCTCTTATTTTCGTCTGTTTGGAAATTGAGCCCAGAGTTTGGGGCCAGCTCTCTAGCGTCTTTGCACCAGAGCACCTCAGTGGTAGCGTCTGATAGATCACATTTCAGAACATTTGGTGAGTCTACCTCAGTGGACTTGTTCTTCTCCACTTCTGAAATTGGAATGAACTTCAGTGATGGAGCTATAAAGTTGTAAATGGCATAGAGTAGGGCTGGGCGTTATGACATTATATATTGTGGCAATTGTACAGTATGAAATGTCTATCATTAGATACTTCGCTACAGTACACTGTTTATATCATGGTATGTAAATATATTTGCGTAACACAGTATTACTAAAAATTCTTGACTCTTTAGAGTGATAAAGAAACATGCATGAATGAGAAAATAAAGAATGGCAAGTGGTGGTGTTCGCGCTGACTGAAGGTGATGATGCACGGGGCAACTTTTTGAGCAATGTTGCTGGGGATAGTTACCATCAACAGGCAGCCAGGTGAGACACAGGGCCCATGAGCGATCTAAAGTATCCAGATAGAAATCGCCCATTCTCAATGGAAAAGTGCCCAAGCAACATCGTTCGGCCACATTGCTCAAAAAGTTGTATCCTCGTGATATCCCCAAGTATCCTCACCTTGACACACCTGCGAAGCATGTGCGCAGAAAGCCGCCTCAGACAGTATGCACCATGCGATCGCAAATTCAGGATGTGCATGATGTTAAATATAATTATTAAGTGAAAAAATTGCAGTGATTACACATTGGCCGACACAGCTGAAATGCGAGCACAGAAAGGCGCCTCTCAGGCAGCATGCGATCGTGAATCTTTAGCCCTCTTTGGCATCTTATTGCGCTTAAATGGTCACACGATTATGTCAAAATGTCCAGCATTTGCGTAAACACATTTGCTAATGTCTTAAGTGAATGTAAACATTTGAGAAGAAACTGGATGTGTGTCATTATGTTGGAGTCGTGGTTTCAGTCTTAGAGTGACAGTAACCTAACATAAAAAGACAATAACTTACTGCTCTTGACTGAATACCTTTTGTAGCTTTAATAAAAATACATTTACTTTTTTTATTACTATGTTAATAAACCTATTGTACCTAAAAATCTGATATATTGTATGTCATATTGTTTGTAATTTGCTTTGTTCTTATTTTGAATAAGATAAAATAATAACATAACAGAAATAACTATATTATGATATATATGGAAGTCCATTTACACTACTGAATACAAATTTAAAAAAGGTTATTGCGATTTTTTTATCTCACAATGCTGACTTTTTTTTTTACAGAATTGCGAGATTCTGACGTTTTCTCGTAAATGCAAGTTTGTATCTCTCAATTCTGACTTTTCTCGCAATTGCGAGTTTGTATCTCACAATTATGACTTTTTGTTGCAATTGCAAGTTTATATGTTGCAATTCTGACTTTTTTCTCAGAATTGTGAGATAAACTCGCAGTTGCAATAAATAAAGTCAGAACTGCAAGATAAAAACTCGCAATACTCGACTTTTTTTCTCACAAATGTGAGTTTGTATCTCTTAATTCTGACTTTTTTTATTGCAAGTTTATATCTCGAAATTCAAACTTTGTTCTTGCAATTCTGACTTTTTTTCTTAGAATTGTGAAATATAAACTTGCAATTGTGAGTTATGAAGTCAGAATTGCAAGATATAAATTCATGATTCTGAAAAGTGAAGTCAGAATTACATAATAAGCTCACAATTCAGATTTTTTTCTCAGAATGGCATGATATTAAAGAAATGAAGTCAGAATTGAGAACAAACATTTTTTTTTTTCGCAAATGTGAGTTTGTATCTCACAATTCTGACTTTTTTCTCACAATTACAAGTTTATATTTAGAATTCTGACTTTATAACTCACAATTTAAAAAGTTAGAATGAGTAAAAAGTTAGGATTGAAGTTTACATCTCGCAATTCTGACTTTTTTCTCAGAATTGTGAGATAAACTCGCAATTGCGAGTTAAAGTCAGAATTGCATGATAAACTCACGATTCTGAGTTTTTTCAGAATCGCGTTATATAAACTCAAAATTGCAAGAAATAGTCAGAATTGCGAGAACTTTTTTCTCGCAAAAGTGAGTTTGTATCTTGCAATTCTGATTTTTTTTTTCCTCAGAATTGAGATATAAACTTGCAATTTCAAGTTATAAAGTCCAATTTTGAAGGAGACTGATATATTCAGAGAATTGCACGTTTATATCTCACAATTCTGAATTAATAACTCACAATTGCATTTTATAGTCAGAATGAGAAAAATGTTAGAATTGTTAGCTTATATCTTGCAATCTTGACTTTATAATTTGCAGTTGTGAGTTTATATATAACAATTTTGATTTTATAACTAGCAGTTAGGAGTTTATATCTCACAGTTCTGAGAAAAAATTTAGAATTGCAAGATGTAAACCTGCAATTGCAAAAAAAAAAAAATTGCCACAATTACCTTGTTAATTTTTCATTCAGCGGATTCCATAGATATATACTGTTATCGTGATATTACACTTGATTTTGGTCATATCGCCCACCCCTAGCACAGGAAAATACGGCAAGATTTAGTGTAAAATCACTGCCTTGTTTTGTTTTGTTTTTTCTGTTCATGAATCCATGTGCTTTAGTGACAAAAGTTAACACTACTTTTAAAGGATAAAGGCCCAAATGTTTGCCTTCTACGTCTGAATAACCACAGTACATAGTTATGAAGGAGATTGCTTGGTATGCTCGGTTTCCACACATCTCATGTGGTGTCTTCATGAACGAAAACATCAAATCACCTTTGATTTCCACATGGAATGAGATGGCGTCATTGTTTGTCTGGCAGCTGTATGTTCCGCTGTGACATAATTCAGCACTTTGCACAGAGAGTGTTCTCATTGCTTCCTCATAACCAGTAACCATGCCATCTTGAGGAAGCACCTCATTCCCATCTTTGTACCACCAGACTTGTGCATCAGGGTCTGAGACTTGGCATTGTAGTTTAAAGGGTCTTCCTGACTCAATGCATATGGTCCGTTGAGCCTCAGGGACACTGGAGAACGTCACTGGTGGAGCTACAGACAATTTTGTACAGACACATTTACTTTTATGTTGCTTGTTTTCTTTTTATAAAACATACATGCATTTATAGTTTTTCTTAAAACTTGAGTCTCAAGAATGGGACAAAATATTGACTAACATTTTGAAAGAGTCTGTTTGGCATGAAAATTACTGTAAGAATATGTTGATGATTTACTGTAATGATCAATAAAATGGAAAACAAAACATGACAGACATCAACTTCAAAATATAAGATGAAAGATTAGTAACGCAAGAATAGAAGACAACATTTAAAGATATTTTACAGATAGAGACAAAACATGGGCAACAAACATAAAGACAAACATACTGAAAATGAATTTAGTTTGGTTACTTATATATATATATATATATATATATATATATTAGGCTTTTGCCTTTTATATTACTACATTTGTTAGTGATGGGATTTCCTCTAGTATCCCTAAGTAAGTTTTTTTTTGTTTGTTTTTTTTTTTTTTTAAATATTATTATTAGCAGTTGTAGTAGTAGTAGTAGTAGTCAACATGATAATGACTCAATGGATATCTGAGACAATTACTTTAAATTTCTTTAAACATACTTGAGAAATGCCAGTTTAATGCCAGTTTTCTAATTACTGTTTTGAAACTGTTTTTACTTTATTTTTCACTTTTCAAGATGGTTATATAAAAGGGAAATTTAAACAAAAAGCATAAAAGTAATTTCTCTACTGAAATGTTCATCAGCAGTGACAACAACCTATTAGTCTGGCTTTTATCTGAACAACAGATTCAACAGAGTTAGTTACCATTGCATGATTGAAGTGGTTAGTTTGGTAATCGGATGGATTGAGCTGGCGTAGATGACTGATGAATCACCTGGTAGGTCCACTGCCAACTGGACGGTGACATCATCTGTCTCACAAGCATGTTCTCCAGAGTGAGACGGCTCGGCTGTTTTCACAACAAGAGCTCTGAAAGTTTCCTTAGATTGGCTGATAGTGTCGCATTCTTGGAGTTTCTCACCTTCCTTGTACCAGCACACCTCTGCCGTTGTGCTCGATACCTCAGGTCGTGGAAAATTAGCAATGCCTGTTTCATCATTTGACTTGCTTCCGTCAGGCTCATGGATAGTTGAAGTTTGCAAAGATGTAGCTAAGGGGTTTAATTTAATATGTTTTAATGTAAGCAGATGATTTGACCTAAACAGGTAATATTTAAAAACTAAAAAAATGTATGCTTAACATGTAACATGCATGACAGGAAAGTATCAGTTACTTTGATATGATAATTGTTTTTAAATGGTTATTTGTTTTTAGATCTAGAAATTTCATGTTTTTTCTTTGATTTTATGTGTTACTTTTTAAAGTTTAAATGACTGGAACTGATGTAGCAGTGTGGATTTAAACTAGTTTAAAATCACCTTTGACATCCACCTTAAATATTATGTCATCATCCTTTGCCTTGTACTTGTATACGCCTGATTGACCCGAGCTTACAACTGGAACATTCAGTCTTTGCACGCTTTCCTCTGATTCAAGCGTATATCCATTTTCAGAGTAGAACTGTATTCCGTCCTTGTAACAGTGAACTGGAGAATCACCTTCAATGGCTCTGACAGCTTCATCTTCCGGTGGTAATGTAAAGAATTCTGCTTTATGACCCGGTTCTTCAGTTTTAAGGGGACAAAGCAACGTTTTAAAGTGAGTTATCTATTAAGAGTGTAAGTGTGAATCAACTTTGTTGACTAGGGCACAGAACATTTAAGCAAAAAGCCAGACAAAGTTAGTTGCTTTTGTTCATTAATGCTGTGTTAAAAAACAATCTTGAGTCACCTTTCGCTTCCTCTTGATGTACAACAAATTCATCCTTGTTAACAATCTCATATGCCTCTTGCAGACACATCTCTGATGGCTGGATGAGCTCTTTCTGTTTTGTAGGTTTATTGAATGTTTCCATCTCATCTTCTTGGCAGGAAATAGGTTTTTCTTGGATTGTGTGGTCAGAATTCGTAGTTAGAGGTACACTGGAACAGTCTGCATCAATGCTCTCATCCATTCCACCAAATGGTGTGGAATATGTCCTCGAAGCTAGGGACATTTCAGGTTATATGAAAAGAGACATGTATTACAATTATGAAACATTACATTGTATACTTTACGTTTACTAAGCTAAATAAACTACGTATTTATAGCTTTACAGTCTATAGGCTTTTTATCACTTAAATGAAAATTACACAGTTTTGGCTAGAAGTTAGATTCAAGATGATACAGTAGCATTATTTTAGTGAGGTGATCTTTGTTAGATAAATATTTGATGATGGAATTCTGCAGGTGAATATTTATAAAACGCAGCTACATTGTAGAAAAGAGCTGTTTTTGTATCTAAGTCAGTAATTTGATGTTTTCTGAGTTATTCGGATTCAGTAATGGATCCAAATAGAGAAGAATGGCGTTAAGTGGTTGTTAGGTGGCAAATGTCAATGGCATATATTTTGCTCCCATCATTATTTGCAGAATGATGGAGCTAACTATTTAAATCACCTTCAACATCCACCTTAAAAGCTAAGACATCTTGATCCATGCCACTGTCTTGTATTGTGATGCAATTTGAGCCTTCATCTTCGCAAACTGAAGCATTTGTCCGGTTTGTTGGTTTCAGCTGTGGTTGTAGCAGTTTTTGTAGCTGTGGTTTGAGTTGTAGCTGTGGTTGTAGTATTGGTTGTAGCTGTGGTAGTAGCATTGGTTGTATTTGTGGTTGTAGCATTAGCTGTGGCTGTAGCATTGGTTGTAGTTGTGGTTGTAGCTCTGGCTGTAACTTTGGTTGAAGCTCTGGCTGTAACTTTGGTTGAAGCTCTGGCTGTAACTTTGGTTGTAGTTGTGGTTGTAGCTCTGGCTGTAACTTTGGTTGAAGCCTGGCTGCTTTGGTTGTAGTCGTGGTTGTAGCTCTGACTTTAACTTCGGTTGTAGTTGTGGTTGTAGCTCTGGCTGTAACTTTGGTTGTAACTTTGGTTGTAGTTGTGGTTGTAGCTCTGGCTGTAACTTTGGTTGTAGTTGTGGTTGTAGCATTGGTTGTGGCTGTTGTTCCTCTTCAATCAATTTGAAGGTTGTAGGCATATACGCTGGAGTATCCCACTGAATCCCATCTCCAGATCTTTCCACGGTGAGATTGTTCTCTTTTTCAGGTATGATCTCAGCCTCGGTTCCTGATGTTCTCAGGAACTCTTCTATAGTTGAATTATTTACACAAAGAAAAGGTGAAGTTCTTTTCTGTCTTCATAGTCAGCTTTTAAAGATGTAGTTTTATTGACTGGTTAATTTTTAAGAGTGTTTCAAGATTGTAAAAATGTAAGAGAGATGACCATATCACGTAGTGGTCTAAAACAAGCCAAACAGTGGTTAAAACACATTTTAAACAACACATTTACACAAGAAGTCATGTCACCAACTTTCATTCACTCAACTATTCATTCTGTATTTCAGCTCTCTGTAATATAATTAAGGACATTCAAGACAATACTGATGATTCTGAATGACAAATGGACAAGATGACTCAAGCAAATGTAGACGTGTACTATTTAAATTTGAATGAAATGTGCTTCAATGAAGAATGAAGATATAGAGGTAAGTCTATGGAATGAGTGTTAGTTTGGAAGAAGGGTTTGCAGACCAACTGGATGTTGGATAAAGACATGATAGCATGGATTAGTTTTGGGAGCTGTTTTGGGTAGGTAACCAAGATGCAGGGGACCAGCATCTCCAGGAAGAGCCATTGGATAGTTAAAACCACCCTTGTTAGTGGCAGAGGCACTGGGTTAAATGCTTGGGTTGAGGTAGCATTATATCACCTTTTATATCCACAGTGCACTGGACAGAGTCATCATAGGTCTCACCACTGAACACCTCATAGTGAGACAGTTCTGCTGTTAGAAAAGCCACAAAGAAAACAATAACTGACTTGCTTCTGCCATGTTAATGCTCCTAATTCAGAATGGCGTACAAATAAGTGGCAAACCACCTTGGTCCATTTCAAACGGGATGGGGTCATCTGGTGTCTTTCGGTCGTTTGCTTCAAAAAGAGATGTCTCGGGTGTGTGGACGATTACAGTTCCTCTGGATGCGTCTGAGCGAACTTCAGGTTCAGATTCAGGTTCGAATTCAGATTTGGATTCAGGTTCCAATCTAAATTCAGGTTCAGGCTCAGATTGAGAAAGCATGACCTTCTCATCTTCTGTGTCACTGACGTATGGAGTGGTATCTGAAATTTCATAATGTAGTGCAACGGGTTCCATTTCTTCAGTGCATTTGGTCTTCTCATCTTCAGGATCAGCCGAAAACGTTGGTGGTGGCACTACAGATGACCATTGACAGAGGAATGCTTTATTCAGAGTAAGTGACTAATTTTCTAAACTCAGAAAGACAGAACCAATTATGGCCATTGAAGCCAAGGACATACAAGTAACATTGTCAGAATACATTTTAAGAGAATTAAAAAAAGCTACGTAGAGCACACGATTGTTAGTAGTCACACGAAAACATTAAGTGGATTAGAAGCAAATATTTGAAAATCACCTTGGTCTTGTACATTAAACTGGATGACATCACCCGTTCTCACACAGTCGTACCATCCAGAGTTGGAGGGCTGTGCTGTCTTGACAGCTAACGTCCTCCTGGTACACTCCGATTTGATATGTGGCTGACTTTTTGAGACGAGCTCTACACCATCCTTGTAACAACACACATTGGCATTTGGATCTGAGATCTCACCGTGCAAATCAGTGGGGTAGTCTGCTTCAACCAGCTGGTTCTTCTCAGTGTCTGGTAATGCTGAGAACATCACCGGTGAGTCTAAAGGTGATCCGTTGCATTATTAAAGAATATACATAATTAATATCCTTCATTAAAAAGCCATCTAGACTGCCTATCTGTGATTTCTCAGACCTTCTGCCAAGAAGCAAGTTAAATAATGCAAAACATGTAACATCTGTATCAAATCACTGCCAACAAGTTGGATGCAATGGTGAGAGGCATGTCCGTAACAGCAATGCTAAGAGACACAGACAACAAAAAGCTTGATTGTTAGTATGCATCTAGTTTTGCAAATGTGTTACTGGATGTACAAGATTCTCAAAAAGTCATAAATCACCTTTGATATCCACAGTGAACTGGACAGAGTCGTCAGATGATTCGCAGCGGTACAATCCAGAATGAATGAGCTCAGCTGGATTGACTACCAGCGTCCTTACATCTCCCTCTGACTGAATATCCAAACCAGTCTCTGGCTGAAGCTGTGAATCGTTGTGGAACCAGCTGACCTGGGCTGTAGGGTCTGAGATCTTACAGTAGAGTTCAAAGGTGCCACCAGCTTCAATGCATTTATTCTTCTCAGCTTCAGGAACAGCTGAGAACCTCACCGGGTTAGCTACAGATGATGGTTTATATCAGAATCATCAAGAATTACAAGAAGACTTATTGCTTTAAGATAACATGTAACAACTGAATATACAAGAACAAAATGACATAATTAAAAGATAATCCAAAATTGTAAAACTAAAGCAGAAAAATGGTAACAGAGGTATTGTGAAGCAAAAAACCTTGAAACATTACTAAAGAATGTGACGAAAGAGCAGTACATAAAGCAGTGATTGTTAGTGGCATCATTGCAAGAAGACATACAGTTAATTTGTAAGTCAGGAAAAAATTTGGCTAAAGTCACCTCTTATCTCCACTTGAAACTTGATGACGTCATCCTTTGTTGTGCAGCTGTACACACCGGCGTGAGACAGGTGTGCTGATTGAATACTGAGTGTTCTCATGCAGTCATCTGAACTGAAGTCTACTCCAGATTCTACAAGGAGCTGATCTCCATCTTTGTACCACTGGACCTGTGCAGTAGAGTCTGAAACCTCGCACTGCAGAACAATGGGGCATCCTGCTTCAATGCACTTTCTCCGCTTAGCCTCAGGGACAGCAGAGAACCTCACAGGTGGGGCTATGGATATTTTAGAGTGTTTAAGTCCTTACTTTTATGACTTTCATCAACTTTGCCGAATAAAATTGTAATTTAATTCACTAGTAAAAATTTGAATCACCTTTAACATCCACATTGAAGTGGACAGCATCACCCCTTGTCTTGCAGCTGTACACTCCTGAGTGGTAAAATTCAGCTGACTGGACAATCAATTGCCTCTTTGTGCCTTTGGATTCGAAGTCTAGTCCACTTTGCGGTAGAAGTTTCACACCATCTTTATACCAGGAGACCTGGGCGAGTGGATCTGAGAGCTCACATTGCAGTGCTATTGCTGAGCCTGCTTCAACGGACTTGTTCCTCTCATCCTCCGGAAGAACTGAGAACCTCACTGGTGGGGCTGTATGTGTTTTGGTTCAGCATTATTTGGTAAACTTTAGAGACTTGGAAGTGCAAGATTCCATTGTTGGACATACTCATAGTTCATAGGAATGCAAATTAATGTTATTAATAAATCCCCTTATCATTCTTAGATTTTCGACATGTCAACATTATGAAGCTGATTAACAACTTTGAAGAAAGGAATAGTAAGAACAAAAACGACTCACCCTCAACCTCCACGTTAAACCTGATGACGTCATCAATGGCGTCACAACTGTAAACTCCTGAGTGGGAGAAATCAGCTGATTGGATGACAATCCTCCTCATTGTTCCTTCTGATTGGATGTGGAGACCTTCCATTGATTGAAGCTCAACGCCATTCTTATACCAACGAACTGGAGCCTCCGGGTCTGACAGCTCACAGTAGAGCACTATAGGGTTGCCAACCTCCACAAATTTGTTTCGATCCATTTCAGAAAGTGGAGTGAATTTTACCAGTGGGGCTAATTGATGGGAATATATAAGCAAGTTCAGTGACACAAGTACAACAGTTGAAGGGTTAGTTCAGCCGAAAATTAAAATTCTTTCATTAATTACTTTTTCCTTAACATGTCGTTCAAAACCCATAAGACCTTTGGGTGAGCTTTCTGACCCTGCATAGACAGCAATGGAACTTCCATGTTCAAGGCCCAGAATGGTCTTGTGAAGGCGGGTTGAAGACTGATACGGAAGAGAAGAAATTATTTAATGAAGTCGTTATTTTTGGTTTCTTTGCGCACAAAAAGTATTGTAGCTTCATAAAATTATGGTTGAACCACTGATGTCAGATGGACTGGTTTAACGATATCCTTACTACCTTTCTGGGCCTTGAACGTGGTAGTTGTGTTCATGTCTATGCAGGGTCAGAAAGTTCTGTTCTGAAGATAAACAAAGGTCTTGGGATTGAGGATTGAGTGAGTAATTAATTTCAGAATCTTCATTTTTGGGTGAATATTTCTTCAATGTCCTTATAAATATATCTCAGTGCAAGTTAAGTGTTTACCTTGTATATACAAAGCAGCAGAATCTCGAATTCCGTAGGCAATGAAGGTGATCTCTGCTCCGTTGTCCGTGTCCCGTACCCCACGAATGCGTAGGGACTGGTGTGTACGTGAACGCCTTATGGAGAAGCGTTCATCATCTTGAAGCTGATTTCCGTTTAAGAACCACGTGCCTATAACTGAGGCAGAGAGCTCAATGGTAAAGCAGGCATCCTGGCCCTCTGGTACTAAGGCATCTTGTAGAGGTGCTTGGATTCTGGCTACTGGAACTGGAATTGGGAATGAAATTTGTTAGTGGTTTCTGATATGTATGCAGTGGATAGCGTTAATTAGGAGCTTACCAAGGTGAACTGCTCGAGGGAACTCTACATTTCCACTCTTTCCATATTTGTTGACACTGCATATCCGAAATCTGTAGTCTGCCTCGCATGGAACGCTGTCGCCAAGAATCTCCACTGAGGTTGCAGAGTCTGTGGTCAAACATTGCAGCCACTCTTGTGAGCCAACCTCCTGCCTCTCAATAATATAACCTGAAGGTGGGTTCTTTCGAGAGTCTTGTGCTGGAAACCAGGAAAGGAGAGCTGCATTCGCTCGTTCTGTGTTTATCTGTACCCCAATAGGACAGCTTGGTGGACAGTGCCTTGCAGCTGAAAGTAACACAGTGTTAATTGAAAATGAATACTTCTGGAGAGTTTACATAATGCAAACAAACGTTTCTTACCTTTCACCCTTAGCTGAGATGACGTCTTCGATCTACCCACGTAGAACATGACCATACCAGAGTCTTGTGGTGTGGTGTTGACAAAAACCAAGATGTGTGTCCTTCCAAAGGATTTGAGAATGGTCTGATGGGTCTCCCTTAGCTCTGTTCCATCTTTGTACCAATGAATGTCCATTTCCTCCTCCTCCACTTCCACACAGAACGCTGCATTTTCCCCCTCCAGGACATCAACTTTTCGTGGCAGCTTTCTTACAATGGTACCTTCAAGAGTAAGTTTACATTTGATTGAAGTCAGTTAAGTTATACAGCTGCAAATGCTCAGAATGTTTGTTTTTCCCAGGCAGATGCAAGTAAGTTCCATCATGCCAACTCTTATGCCAATGTATTTGACCTTGGCGGAACAGATCTGCTTCTCTGTTGAATTGCTGCTGCAGTTGGTTATTGCTGTTGTTGTAGATTATTGCTACAGCTGCAGAGCAAGTACAGGAACTTGCTACTGCCAAAATGTAACGCAGATACGGTGCTATGAGTGTTTAAGACATTCTGCTCCTGCGCAAGTAGCATATATAATAACCTGTAGCGGATCTATACAGGTGGCAGGTTCTTTTTACTGTTCTCATTCGCCAATAATAACAGTAAAAAGTAAATAACGATCCAACAGCAAATCAGCGCACATGATTAACTGCTCACATGTGATGCGCTCATACTGCTAGGTGCCATTCACACAGAATGCACTTTTGTGTTGACAAAGATGCAAGTGGAATAGGAAAAAACATGCAAGAAAATGAGAATGAACTTCTTTTAACTTGAGTGCCGTTTTTATAATGTCATTTCATGGGACGCTGTAAGACACGTGAGTGTAACAGTCAAACGCGTCAATGTTTACATAGAAAAAACAATGGAAAAACAGTGCAATTGCATTTAAAAAAACGTGAAGAACTACTACTGTAAGTCTGATATTTTTTGTTTGCATCATGATGACAGACTGAAAGCTGCTGTTCATTGTTTTTTTTCAAATTCATTTTGAATTTGAATTACCTTGACTTTTGAGATTTGTTTTTAACGCATTTTGCTCATATTATTTCTTAAAGGGGTCATCGGATGCCCATTTTCCACAAGTTGATGTGATTCTTTGGGGTCTTAATGAAAAGTCTTATATACATTGGTTAAAAATTCTCAATGGTTGTGTAAAACAACACCCTTTTTACCTTACCAAAATCAGCTCTGCAAAAATCATCTTGTTCTGGTCGAGGCTGCTTTAAATGTTAATGAGCTCTGCTTGCCCCGCCCCCTCTTCTCTCTGTGGAGTGACGAACCTGTTTACTTTAGCCGCGATTAGCTGCTAAATTTGCTAACTAGCACGTTATTAGGAAAGCCCCTTATACTCACATCTGCTGTAGGTGAAGCTTGATCACAAATGATTTGCGTAAACATAGACGCATTTATGTAGATCGGGAGGCGCATTCCCTTCACAAACAAACTTAATCCACTGCATCTTCAGCTGCTCAGATGTCGGGAGTAAATGACGACCACTATGTTCATTATCACATCCAACAACACAACACCTCAATCACTCAATCAGAGATATTCTTGTCTAACTTACATCCCTGCTCCAGCATGAAACAATGGAGGTTGGACTGTGACAGCTGACCTGAGGTAAGACGCTCATGTCAATCAACTATCGCGGCAGAAAGGGGATATTATTTTTTACAGATTAATTAAAAACCACTGCATGGATTTTTATCATTATAGGGTAGATTTGTACATACACTGCCAACACACATTAATGTTCAAACAACATGAAAAAGTGAACTTTGCATCCGATGACCCCTTTAACATATATATATATAAGCCAAGTTTGTACAAGATGTAATTGTAGTTCGTGCATCTTTTCTGCACTTGGTGGTGCACTTGGAATAGAATTTTCTTTAACTAGAGGGTTATTAATGAAAAAGCTACTTGAATCATGTTAAGGTTACATTTTCAAGTTGACCAGTTAAAAACCGTAAAAAACTGAGAATCGGTCGATCATTCCAAAAAAACTGAAATGAATTTTTTTGCCATATCGCCCAGCCCTAGTGCCAAGTAGTTTAATATCATCAGTTTGCGTTAATGAAGCATCAGTCTGCACCATCTAGAGTTCATGACAGAACTTGGCTTTTAATGTAACTTATTTTTTGTTGCTGTTGCTGTTGCTGTTTTTACCTTTGACTGCTACCTCAGCAATGCTTCTGCCCCCATCAGCCATCTCACAGAGATATATACCATCGTCATCAACCCCAATATCTCGAATTGTGAGTCGCCGCTTTGTCCCCCACTCCTCCATCCCATATTTGGCTCCAGGCTGTAGTCGTCTGTCTTCTAAGTACCACGTGATTGGAACAGAGTCCTCAGGAACTTCACACTCAAGAACAGCCAAGTCTCTCTCCCATACTTGCAAGTCATTCAGTGGTTGTTTAAATCGGACAGGCGGCTCTGTTGTTACAAGAAGGAAAGAGGCCAAAAAGTAAAGTTCTTAAAACGTTTTGTTTAAGTAAGTGTCAGTAATGGACAGATCTGCATTATCTCTACAGAGATAAAGTTGATATCAAATACCTTTCCTGCTGACAATAAGCAGTATACGTTTAGTTTTGTGTTTTCTCCACCGTGCTTTTTATCTAGCTTAGCCAGTAAGACTGCTTTGATGGACCAGCTTCAAACAGAAAGACCATGCTTTGCTTGTCAGTAAGCACATGTTTTGCTAACTAACTGCAAGATTATGCTTGTCAACCTTTTAGGCCAGCACTAGCATACACAAGCCTTGACCAACTTGGATATTTATGCATGAATTCAAAGTAATCTGGCTGATATTTCCTAAAGTTGTAAGGAGATAATTATTATCATATTGTTATACTATTAGAACATAATCAATGTACTATTCGTACTGAAATGATCATTTTTGTCTAGTTTTCCTGTTTAAAATTCTTGAAACACTGTAAATGTACTGATGAAGTTTAAGATGATTAAGTATAGTTTTAAGTATAACCCATTTTTAAAAGGTAAAGGTTTTAAAATCCAAACATCCACTAGTGCAGTAAGGCTTACCTTCAAGATGAAATTTATGAAAACTTACAACTTAACATTTTAGAAATGTTTTCATTTTTTGTTCTCTTGTTAATGCTTGTTTTAGTAGTCATGCCTTCAGTTTTGATTTGGAGTTGCTTGGCTCTGATACAATATAGTCATGCAAAGCAATCAATTTTGACTGTTTGATCGTCCATGTGAGAAACATGAGCTTGCCTCCAGAGATTTCTATCACATGTGTGGGCCTCAGGCCTTTCATGGCCTAAGTGACTTTGCAGATATAGGGCTGGATGGAATCTGTTTCATGTTAATGAGTTTGGCCAGGTCAGGTAATTTTAAAGCTCCCTTGATGCATTTTCTACAACTGAATCATCATAAAAGTTACTGTTGATTAGGGTACCAAATACTTCACACAACAGAAGGCAACTGGCTGCTTAATTGTATAGGCCATATAAAGCTTATGCCATATATAATGTTATAGATCAGAACTGCATTTGTCATATCCCAAATCAGATGACTCTTACCTTTGACGATAAGGTGTACGGCACTCAGGGTTTGCCCTGCAGTGTTTGAAGCAGAACAGACGTAAACTCCATTGTCCTGTTGTTTGCAGTAGAGAACTTTAAGTGTGAAGTAACCCTCTCTGTCTTCATATAAAAGATACCGTCTCCCAGACAAGATGAGTCTCCCATCTTTCCTCCATAATATTTCTGGTTTTGGCTTCCCTGTTACATAGCAGCGAAACTTGGCATGCTTCCCTTCTGTCACCGCAAACATTTTCACTTTGGCTGAGTTTGGCAGCGGGTCATCTTTCAGCCTTGTCGCAACCTGCCTACCACTTCTCTGTTTTCCCTGATGTGCTTTCCAGTGGCCATTAGTATATCCATTACGGTTCCCTTCATCTTCATGCCCTGGACCGGCATCCACCAACAACACCGCCCCTGCCAGACTCTCTCCAAATTCATTCCTAGCCTTACACGTGTACACCCCTCCATCTGGTGCTCTTGTCTTGAAGATCTTTAGCTGGAACCACCCTCCATCTTGATAGCTGATGGCAAAATGTGTGCTTTCAAAGATCTCGTTCAACTTCTTGCCATCCTTCTCCCACATTACTTCCGGTCTAGGGTTTCCCCACAGCTTACAGGAGAACACGGCATCCTCTCCTCGTCCGACTCTAGTAGAAAGGGGCTTGATGAGGAAGCGAGGCTTGTTTTCTTCCCGAAATTCCATCTCTTGTGCTTCACCTTCTACTTTCAACGTAGCTGCTGCGTAAGTCTCTCCAATGCAGTTCTTAGCCTTGCAGATGTATTGCCCACTGTCCTCCATTGTCACAGAAGTTATGATAAGGTTGTAGACATTGCCATCCTCAAACACTCGGTATCTGCCCTCTGGATGAATCTTCTCATTGTTTCTCTCCCATATAACTGCTGGTCTGGGATCCCCACCAATCTGGCATTTCAGAACTGCATCTGTACCACTCTGTACTACCACAGGACGAGGGTAGGCCAGAAACCGTGGTGCTCCACCAAACACATCCATCCCTGCTCACTTGCCAACCTCCACTCAGATTGACAGGCTACAGGCATTCAGTCTCTATATTACTCTGGAAGAATTTTGCTGTCCAGCTGTTTATCAAGTCTCTGATTTGAAACAAAGAAAAATACATTTAACGGTTTCATTTCGAAATTCCAGTTAAAAAAATGTTACATTCCAGTCCAGAATTTGAATTGAGGTAGCAAACCAGATACAGAATTTTGATTGGATTTTGAATGTAAAGAAGTTCAGTAAGAAATCCATGTGACTTTTTTTTGACCAGAAAAGAAATTTTGAATGTTGGCTTGTTTGATAGGTTTTTTTTCTTGTTTGAATTTTTTTTTTTAAAGCTTTAAAGTGTGAAGTTAGAGATAGATGTGAGGGGTGGTCCAAATCATGAATTAAAAAGAAGTAAATTCTTCATTTTTGAAGATTTTGGTAAAATAGTCCATGAGCCACCAAAAACTATATAGTCATTCACACAGTCAATCATTTATTTTAATTTAAAAATGTACAGAATGCATAAGCAATTTTCATGCAATTTTTGGTGAGTTGCTCTCTACAAGCTCCGTTTTATACAGTCCCACAGTTTTGTTTCTCACCTTTTTCAATGTCAATACTCATTTACAGAAAAAATTGAATTTGCTTGATTATTTAAATGATTATTGTTAGATTTTTGACTCCACTTAATAGCAGAATTACTCCACTGGATCTGACAGTTGGCTTTTTGCCATAATTTACAAAAGTAATATAGTTTAGTGTTGGTTCAAGCTTTCAGCAGTGACTTACAGTTGGTGTCAAAAGTTTACATCCCCCTTGCAGAGTCATTAAAATTTTAATTATCTTGCAAAAAAAAAAATAAGAGGGATCATACAAAATGCATGTTAATGTTTATTTAGTACTGACCTGAATAAAATATTTCACATAAAAGATGTTTACATATAGTCCACAAGAGAAAATAATAAATTAATTTATAAAAATGACCTGGTTCAAAAGTTTAGATCCCCCTAATTCTCAATACTGTGTTCTGACCTGAATGATCCACAGCTGTTTTTTTTTTGTTTTTTTTAAGTGATAGTTGTTCATGAGTACCGTTTTTGTCCTGAACAGTTAAACTGCCCACTCTTCTTCAGAAAAATCTTTCAGGTCCCACAAATTTTTTGGTTTCCAGCTTTTTTGTGTATTTGAACCCTTTGCAACAATGACTCTATGAATCTGAGATCCATCTTTTCACACTGAGGACAACTGAGGGACTATAGCAACTATTACAGAAGGTTCAAAGGCTCACTGATGCACTGAGCTGGGGAGTAAAAACTTTTGAACAGAATGGAGACAGTAAACAAACAGTCACTAAACAAAACTGTGAATCATTCAGGTAAGAATACAGTATTAAGAATCAAGGGGATGTAAACTTTTGAACAGGTCATTTTTTTTTATAAATTCAGCTATTATTTTTTCTTGTGGACTATATGTAAACATTTTTTATGTAAAATATCTTATTCAGGTCAGTAGGAACTCTAAATAAACTATAACATGCATTTTCTATAGTCCCTCTTATTTTGGTTGGGGAATGTAAACTTTTGACCTCAGCTGTACCTGTCATAGCATTAATTGTCTATAAACTGTATTTGTTCCCTCAGAAAAAGAAAATGAATAATCAAACCTTGTTTGATGTCCCAGTAATTTGTAAAAACTGCTTTAGCTGTTTCTCAGATCATTAACAATCTGCTAAAGTATACAAGCTCATTTAAAAACTAGTTTTGGTATGTGCACTAACAGCATTTGATAATGTGGCCTCTCCCCAGAGAGAAAGGGTTCTAGTACACCACGGTATTAATGGCCAGAACGTTCTTAGATATTATGCGTTGTGTGAGAAGAGCTTAAGCCAACCGTCTAGAGGTGAACCGTCTCTTAGCCCTACTGTGATAGCGACCACAACACATAACTAACACAGCTGGTGCTGTATTTCAATGGGAAAGTGCTTTATATAGTATGCCCTAAATAAAGACCTGTGAGAGGGCATGTGTCAGGTATCACAAAGCATGCTACAGAACACGCGTGCACATACAAAACAGGTCTCACACACTCACGCAGGACACACCCCATGGGGACCTCTCAGTCAAAATATGCTATGCCTCTCTCACACCCCTTATAGCAAATGCATTGACGAATTTAGGTGCTAAATGTCATTGTCAAAATTAGTTTGTTTGTCATTCGTTTCAAGTATGAAACACTTGCTCTGTACTTTTAAATAATATCTGTATATCTGTTGCATATGAAGCAATCCAGACCATGTTGGTTTATATTTTTTTTATGTGTAGCTTCTCAATTTCAATCATGCTGCTTGTTTGGCCTCTGAAGGCTACATGGGAATGTTTAAACGCCAGGGCTGGTTTATCTGTTTTAGGATGGTAGAACATATGAATCGCTAGTCCTGGGAATCTGTGACGCACACCGAACTTCAGGAAAACGATATGGTGTCCTCTTTAGAACCGTAAACGCCTACTGGTTATTCATCATGCTACGCACTGAGGTTAGTGCTACGCTACAAACAAGACAACAACTCATGATACATGTAAAACTAGAGCTTTAAACACACTAATTCTATTACTTAGACTATTGTCCAGATTAAGAAAACACATGTTCAGATGTTTCTCAATAAAGCCAACATAGAAGAACTCATATCAGAAAGAAAGAAATTGGCAAGATGTTCTTAATTTGGATTAACGTTAAAGGTTTAAACATATAACATCAACAATCCAGATTAGGAATTTCCCTCAGGACTCTAAAAGGATATTAACCTCCTGTTTGTGCTCCTAATTTAATTAGGCTGACCTTTGACCTCAGGGAAACTGCACTTTGTAACAAACATATCCTACCTCTCTTCAGTCCTTAGAGACAACTGTCAATATACATTCCGTAGCAACCAGCTTCTCCTGCTTCGCTGGCCCTCACTTCCAGTGGTAGGTTTTTTTTAAAAAAAGAATAATCCTTTTCCAGGTAGTTTGTTGTGATATGTCCTCTTCATTAACTTCTAGTCGGTGTCACCTGCCCATTTTGCCGAAGCTTTTACATGCCTCATTTAAAGATGATTTTAGCCTTATCACACAGCTTTCCCTTGAACGCTCCAGCCGTCCCACAATCTCTGTGGCGTTTAGTCCTGAGACACCCCTAGTGTCATTGTTCGTAGAAGACCGTTAAATGCTTTTGCAGCTGCTGCTGTCCCCTAAAAATACTGGCAGCCTCGATGACAGCAGTGAAGATAAGTCAGGCTCTCCATTCACTTGCTCGCAGTGGCTAAAGATAGGTTGGATGGCTCGTCCTGAGCGGATTGCTTGACTTACTTGAGACCTTGCAATAAAACTTAAGGAGAAGGGCAGTCGCCTTCTGGCCTACTGAAACTTTCAGCATTTAGTTGAATGTTCAGAACTTTTGTTTGTGGCGGCAGCACTGGCGTAGCCAGCCAAAGGCATTCAGAGACTGCAGAGTATTCCTGGTAATGCCCATAATTTTATGGGATCTGTCATCAGCCTTAGTAGAGGTGTAGCCCTACAAATTACTAGGACAAGTATGCTGATCACATGTACTCTGGTCTCTTTTAAAACGTCGACAACAACTTTTAATGCAAGTGGCGTAATGTGTCAACACGGTAGCCGACGGTGTTATTTCGAAATGCATCCTGCATTTTATTGTCAGAGAAGGTACATAAAAGTGTCCTTAAATAAACCGAGCAACTATGAAATGCCTTTGTGGAAATATCTGAAAACGAAGCGTTCAAAGAACAGATCCAGAGGGGAGCTGCGTGCACGTGTGATTCGGCTTATGAATGTGTGAGGGTGAACACAGAGAGCAGTGACCCCTCAGCTGTTTAGAGGCTCACGTCTCACAGGCTCAATGCTACCTCCTCTGATTTCAGCCATTGGAAGTAATCTGATCTCACCCTGAACCCTGAAACCAGCATCCTGGCAATGAAACGGTTTGTACAAGCCACTTTGTGAAAACCTGCAGGGATTATCGGTCCTCTTTTCGAAACTTCTAAATTCCACCAGCTGCTAAAGAAGATATTAGCAAGTTTCTTTATGTGTTGCAACCTGTCGTAATATGGACTGTGCGAATAAGGAATAATTGTAAAAACAACACTGAGGGTCTGTTTATAGCTGATAAAGATGTGGTGAAATGGGGTAGTCTTCCTTGCCCAGTTGTCTTCTGTGTTGACGTATTTTCTGTTAAAAGGCACCTATTATGCAAAATCCACTTGTACGTGGTGTTTGGACGTAAATGTGTGTTATCAGTGTGTGACACAACCACCCTACAATGATTAAAATCCACCCACTTCATATTAGGCATGTGGTTTTAATTCTCAAAGCAGTGTGACGTCACATTGTTTAGGCCCCGCCCATGGCCACTGATTAACAGCTCTGCATTGCCATAGTTTCCACTCTCAGCGAGTTGGGTTTGACTGTACACTGTCCTCCGTAAGCAATCCTGGTGTTCTGTTTGGATGTAAGGCTGAACATAAGAGTCTTCATTTTCTCCCAACATCTGAGCCACTGAGGGCGCAGTGGATTACTTTTATTTTTGAAGGTAATGCACCTCAAAATCTACCGAATTGCGTTTATGTCTGCCCAGGTCATTTCACTCCAGACTAGGGCTGCTCCCTAATAGCCGACTACAAGAGGCTTAGTCAAGCAAAATTTTATTAGTCGGTTAGTCGCAGAAAAAAAAAATCCACAGAAGTGGCGAAATCACACAGTCCGTGACGGACAGATCATTAATGGCTGGTCTCTGTGGTAATACAGTACATTGTCCAGGACATTCAAACGCTAACCTATCATTCATCGACCTCAAATATGGCTTTTCATCTAAAAGATGTATGCAGTAGCAACTTTACAAGGCAGTTCAATCTAATGTTAACCTAGAAAAATACACACTATTTAAGTGTCTGTGCATAGTGTGGAAGCGAAATAGTGGCGCACTCACTGCACGACAGATGGAGGCGCTGGTGCCGTTACTTGGGCTTAAAATACTCCGTCATTTTTGGTCATACAGTTAAGAGTAAATCTTTCGAATCTGTAAAGACTCACAATAACAACGAAATGTTGCGCTTTTGTAAAATAAAGCAAACAAGATGCGCTTTCAGCCAGTCTTGGTCTCTGAACTTGAGCGTGAAACTTCAAAACTCTGTGTATACTTGCTTTACAGAAAAATATATATAGAGTGAAATGTTTACTTTTAAATGAACCACTTTAATTAGAAAACAAATATTCTCAGATTATGTAATCCATATAAAACATGCATACAGGCACATCACTACTGCGGAGATGACGAGTCAGTGTCGCCGACTTCATCTCTTAAGCCGAAAACAAAGAGAGCACTTGTTTACCAGTAAAATATTGCAGTCCCCTTGCTGTTTTTCCCTGACACATTCATAATTATTATATATGTTGGTGCGCTTGGGCAAGCTTTTTTTGCATGTGCTTAAGCGCTTATTAGGCTATGTAAGGAATTAAAGGCCTATACAGATCTATACAGGTGGAGCAGGGGAAGGTGGAGGGTTTCAGAGGAACTCTAAAAGCCTGCAGAAGGCTTGAGTGAATGCCAACCAGCCATTTAAAGGTAAAGGTGCAAACTCATTGGCTGTGTACGCGACATGAACCAATCAGCTTGTGCCAAGTTGTATAAGGCTGTGAATGTCATCAGTTACGTTAACAACCCATCAGCCTGCGCCGTCTAGAGTTTCATGAAAGAACTAGACATTTTGCCTCAAACTCTGTAACATTGCGTTTCGTCCCACTTTTGGTGTGTTTGGCTTCACATATATACAGCTGAACATAGATTATTTTGCTCTCAGTCATGTTGCTTCTACTGTTTATTGCTGTAGGTATGCAAAGCATAGATGTATATGCTATGCCCTCTTCTGAAGAGGGGGAGGAAATATGCCGCTCATTTGCATTTAAAGTGATACACACCAAAACAGCTCTTTTTTTAGACATGCAAAAATGACATTTTCCAGATAATATAATAAATGATCTGTGGGGTATTTTGAGCTAAAATTTCACACACATTCACCATAGACCAATATTACATTTTGTAAAAAGGGGCATAATAGGTGCCCTTTGAAATAAGTTTGAGTAACAGCTTTCTTTATATCAAATATGAATGTGATTTGCTACTTGCTAACCAGATGCAGGTGTATAAAGGGGCATCAATATATGTGGTCTCTTTTTTGGTAGAAAAAGAATGAAATTTATATACATGTATCTGAAGAGAATTAATTTAGTCAACATTTAGAAGTACAATAGCATAAGCTCATATATGTGAACTCCAATTTTGATACCTTTTTAGACCTGGAACAGATTTTAATGTAAAATAATATTGATTGATTAATATTGGTAAATAAACCTGAATTAACCATCAGTTATATACAGTATAGCCCCCTTTTTTGAAGCTTATGTTTGAAATAGGTAGTAGAACAGTTTTAAACTTTGTTTACAGTTGCAGTATGATAAAAATAAATAACAATTTGTTATTTATAGTGATTTGATGATGGCAAGCGTACAGTATGTGCATCTCTAGAGAGCACTAAACAGCTCTCTCCTTCCCTCTGCTGGCAGGAGAACTGCTACAGCTGTCAGTATTCAGTTTATACCAGGTTATTTTAGATAGGCTCCTTATTCATGAAATTTAGTCTGAAAGCTTTTACCTTATAAATTTAAATAATAAAATTTGAATCTCTCTGTTTATTCTCCCCTAAAGATCAGCCATTTCTTTTCTTGCAAGGCCTACATATCAAACTGGAGTTTTAAATTAAAGCAAACCCACAAATATCTCAGGAGCTGAAATTGTTGCAAAATTCTTTTTGTATCCAAGTAGAAGAACTCTAATTTTAAAAAGTGTCATCACTGCTTTATAAGCAGCTTTCTTCTGACTGGCTCTGACATGTTGTAAGATCTTGGCTGCATGCCTGCCTGAACTATCCAAACATATTTCTAGGCATTTGTTTACAAAGGTGGCCTCTGGTCTGACAAGTGATATCTCATTTTCTTAAAAAAAACATTGGTTTATCTATGGTAACCAAGCATATGATAGATAGAGGCACAGAGATGGAGATATGTTATGAGGTAAGAAAGTGTAAAATGCCGCTACTCACAATATGTTTCTGATGGTTTAGTTATGAGCTCCCCCAGGGAGTGAATTGCAATAAACAGTGGACCACAAACACTGGGCAATTACCAGATCCAATTTCACCACAGACAAGAAATGTCATGTTCATAAACGAAACTTTTTCGGAGGGTGAAAACTTTTTATATTTGAAGGTCAGGGTAAGTTTAACTTATTTTGTCTTTTGGAAACATTTAAATATCTTATGTAGCTTCTGAAGGGCAGTACTAAATGAAAAAAAAAGGATATTTAGGCCAAAAAAGAAAAATGTACACATCTTCATTCTGTTCAAAAGTTTTCACCCCCTGGCTCTTAATGCATTGCGTTTCCTTCTGGAGCATCAGTGAGTGTTTCAACCTTCTGCAATAGTTGCATGTGAGCCCCTCAGTTGTCATCAGTGTGCAAAGATAGATCTCAAAATCATACAGTCATTGTTGAAAATAGTTCAAATCCACAAAAATGCTGAAAATCCAAATAATTTGTGGGACCTGAAGGATTTTTCTGAAGAACAGAGGCCAGTTTAACTGTTCAAGACAAACAAAGGACTCTTGAACTATCACTATAAAAAAAAAAAAAAACGATGTGGATCATTCAGGTAACAACACAATATTAAGAATCAAGTTTATAAACTAAGAAATTCAACTATTATTTTCTCTTGTGGACTATATGTAAATGTCTTTTATGTGAAATATCTTATTCAGGTCAGTACTAAATAAAAAATAACATGCATTTTGTATGATCCCTATTATTTTGGTAAAATAACATTTGCAGATTCTGCAAGGTGTATGTAAACTTTTGACCTCAACTGTGTATAATTTGTCTCTAACAATTTTTGGTTTCTTTTCCAAAAGTTAGTGTACTTACATGGTGTGTTTACAGAGGAGACAACAGTTTTAGTGAAGAGCAAGAGAAATAGAAAAAGAAAGGTAATAATAATAATAATAATAATAAATAATAATAATAAATGTTTGTTATTTCAATCTAATTTTCTGTAAATTGTGAAAACATTATTCAGGGTATATAAAATATTAATTAGTCTTAGCAAGACAGACATTTTATTTCAAACAATAAATAATTTTCGAAATTTTATTGGCCTAAATAATTATAGAATTTGTTACTGTTGAAACGAAGCTAAAGAATATGTTTTTCTTGTAGAAACCACTTTAGTGTTTGGCCTTGTATCTAATGACCCAATATAATATACAGTGGGTGTAAATGATCTGATGAAAGGCTCTTTTGACTTTTCATGGGGTGGAATAAGCTGATAAACTACTAAACCTAAAGCCTAAAGCAGAGTTTCCCCAGGCCTTAAATACTTTCTCAGACTGCCTCCTAAAACATGAACGGACATGAATGCTGAATGTGTACAGAAGCTGAGGATTCTCTAAGGATGTCAGAATACCAAGAAAATGTCTGATTATTTGCAAAACTATGCATGTCTGTCCTATTCGTAGCATTTCTGTGTTGCAGGTGAGCATGTTTGACTTTGACGTTGTTCAGAGCACTGCGGGAATGTTAGGCGACGTGCTGAAATGAAGACTTTTTCAGGTAACTTAAAAAATGTGCTTGTGTTGTTTTTGAAGGTCTGTTAATGTGACTGTTAAACAACACATCAAATGACTGGTTTCTAGTCATGACAGTGTTTACCTGTGTATCGCTAAGTAAGAGTGACATGAACCTGGCATGACCTCTCAGTTTCCATAGGTGCAAAGCCCATCCATTTTCACTGGCAAGTCTATTCCTATACGACCTTGCTGAACTACAGCAGAGCCAAGCTGTCATTTAATATTACTACCTTTGCAAATCACAAGAGCACAAAAATTAATCCGGCTGTGTTGAAAGAAAACAGGCGGTTGATGCATACTGTATATATCAGACAATTGCATGATTCTGGCAATACGAATGAATTCAGTCAAGGTTTAGAGCACTGCTTGGATGCTAAAGGCCTGTAGTGCCCTGTCTCTACTTGCTTTTTTCCCCCTTTCTTTTTGCCAGGAAACATTTCAGCTGGAAGGTGTCTGAGCAGAGTCATTACGAACTGTCTGCCTAGTTATTCCTTTGTTTAAACATGTTCACATTTCAATCACAGTCTCTTTAATCTAAGTAAAGATTAGTGTTTTAATGCACTGTACGTAAAGTAGGCCAGATTGTTCACAAATGAAGAATTGATAGTCTTGCAGTTCATTGGGCAACCACTGTGTGGTGACAAACAATCAGTAGCTATGCATTAGTTTTCAGACATAGTCCTTCCTTTGGTCAATCTGTAATGGTCTTGCTTGTTTTCTTTTAGCAATTTGTGACTTTCATTCTCTTATTTTATTCTAAATCTAATTGTTGCCTGTTTTTAGGCGACACTGTCAAAAGAAAAACACTTTTTTCACAACATCTTCAAATGATCCTGCAACTTTTTTTTTTTTTTAAGATTTAACTGTAACACTTCACAGTAAGGTTTTTGCATTTTTATAGCATTTATTAATCTAAATTATAGTTTATCTTGTAATATATGTACACTACCAGTCAAAAGCCTGCATTTTTTTTATCCAAAATACAGCAAAACAGTAATATTGTGAACTATTTTTACTATTGAAAATAACATTTTTTTTGAATATATTTTAAAATGTAATTTATTCCTGTGATCAAAACTACATTTTCAGCATCATTACTCCAGTCTTGGTGTCACATGATCCTTCAGAAATTATTCATGAAACATTTATTATTGTGATCAATATTCAAAACAGTTGATTACATATTTTCAGGATTCTTTGATGAATAGAAATATTCAAAGATCAGCATTTATTTAAAATAGCTTTTGTAACATTATACACTATACCATTTAAAAACTTGGAGTCAGTGTGGGTATATTGAAAAAGAAACCTCAATTCTACTCGGCTGTTTTAATCATAATAATTTTTTGGAGCAGCAAATCAGAATATTAAAATAATTTCTAAAGGGTCATGTGACTGGAGTAATGATGCTAAAAATTCAGCTTTGGATCAAATAAATGCAGGCTTGGTGAGCAGAAGAGACTTCTTAAAAAAAAAAAAAAAAATTGACTGGGAGTGTATATTAAAAATGATAAATCTTACAAATAATATTTTTCAGGATTAATTCATGTTTAATGCTCATATTAAATTAACTAAAGTTAATGTCTGTGACCTGAAATGTTAAGTATTACAGTATTTGTTTTGTATATACAAAAATTTACATTAACCCACACTAACAAATTATGTAAAAGTACTGTTCATTGTTAGATAAGGAAACCTAGTACCATATATTAAAGAAGTAGTTCACCAAAAAATGAAAATTCTGTCATTAATTTCTCACCCTCATGTCGTTCCAAACCCATAACATTTTTAATTTTTGTCACTGCTTTCTCTGCAAAGGAAAATGAAGACTTGAGATACCCAGTAGCCTATTCATGAATTCATTTATTTATCTGTGTGATGAAATCAGCAAAAGTTTAATTCCCTATCAATTGTTTGTTGTAGTTTGTGTAATAGTAGTTAATTTACCCATTTGTTCCCATAGTCTAGGTGCCCATGGCTTCCACCCTTACAGATGGAAGATGACCTGAATGGAAGGTGTCAGGAATTTTGATGGCCTTGTGAGACCTGGACAGCACTAACTACCTGCCTCCAGGCACAGAAATTGAGGTGTAGGGTGGTAGCTAAAGGTATGCTGGCCTACATGTGAGAACAAGGCAGTCTGCAGTAGCACCTGGAACCAAATTATGCAGATTCCACTCATCCACTCATGCTTATATTGAGAATCTTCATGACCTTTTGTCCTGTTTTCCACTGAATGTTTTGTTTAAAATCACAAGAATTCAATGTTTTCTTTCTGAGTTTAAGTTTCTCACAAACATTCTCAGACTCAGTTTTGGTAATGTTGCTCACTCAGAAAATTAGACATGGTTTGTGATTCACTGAGCAGAACAAATGTTAAATACTCGCTAAATCCTGTTTTTTTTTTTGGTTAGGACACTTTGACAACACATTTAAGAGCAGGTGTTATATCTAGATAAATAGGCTCTTTATTTTAGGTTCTTTATTTTTGCTGTTGAATGCTGGTTTAACCAGAGAGAACAACAAAACCAGAACAATCCTATGACTTGTGAGAGAAGTGATTGTGAAAACCATCTAATTTACATACAGTAGCACATGATTTAATAACACCTGCATGTTATTGCTCTTGAGGCACAATGTAGTTCTTATATTACAATGTTTGCCATTTATATTAATACCTGAAAAGAGTCAAGTTTTGAGAGTGTTTCGGACACCTTTGTCATACAATAAACAGTGGAAAGCTGTGTTGGTGATTATCTCATCTGAACTTCTTACAGCTACTAGATTTATGCACCTTACCCAACCTGAGGCAAAAGGCCCCTCGTTCTGATTCCATGATCAGATAACAGGATTCTTTCATGAACGTCATTGTTAGCCATTGCCTCCACCAAATAACTAATAAATGTGGCTTAGATCTATAGATTAAAACATACTGTTAAGGGGAACCCCAGGTATTAAGACTGGTATGGCTTTATATAACATAAATGATGTCTCTTACTGAAATATGTAGTAGAAAACACACAAAAAAGTGAAAATCGTTTAATAGAAATTTCACATTTTTTCTAGTTAATATAATAATAGCATGATGTTGATAAATATTATATTAACCTATTCAAGGGGAATAAATTTAATCTAAAAGTAGGGGGAGGCGAGGGGGGCAATAAACAAAATTTCTTAAGAGAAATTTTTGAAGGGGACGCAAATAATACAGCTAAAATTGTACTTGTAATATCAGTTCACACACGGGCTTCTCTCCGTGTCGGTTAGTGCGTGACAAGCTGCGGTAAACTAAGCTTAGGATATCATCATTTTATGGCATGACTAATATATTAATGATCCAGCATAATCTGTATTAAAGAGAAAGGATTACTTCACCCGATGTTTAAAGTGAATAAAATAGCCTTGACAGCCTAAGTTACTTACACATAATTACTGAAGAACTTTGCGCTCTTCCACCGGCCTCGTGTGTTTATCAGTAAAGGAGGGGAAAGCAGGCAGTGGACCAAACCACTGGTAGGCAAGGGAGGGGGGACTTAAAACATTTCTGAACTTAAAACGTTTTTTCGCGTTTGTATTGTTTTACTACTTACACAGTTATTTTAAGTATATGTCCGTTATAATATTTACAATACACAGAGTCGCTTGTAATGATATTTTTAGTGGGAACAACACTCAGATTTACGCCTATGAGCCTATTGATCTTTCGTTATTATGACAAGTATTCGAAAAGGGATGGAAAACGAACAAGTTTTACGGAGCCACTGAAGGGACATGGTTAGCCGCGCTAGCGGTAGCTTGTTACATTAGAGTACATAATATACTTACCACATAAGCAAGTGCGCAGAGATGACTGATGGTGAATGATTTGCAGATCCAGAGCACCACTGACAAACATCTAATTGTGTAAAATATGTGGTAAGTAGGCCTACTGTAGCTCCTTGTGATCGCGAATCTCAAAAGTGAAAGTAAAACACAAACGCGCATTCAAAAGCGGCCCCGCATATTAATAATGGCTCCCTGGTGCCTGCAGTTTGTGTACAGTATAATTACCCAATGATATAATTGCGAGAGAAAGCATTGAAATATATATATTTTCCCTCCCATCTCGTATTTAGGGGTTTCTAGCACAGGTAATTTCTTTCCTGAACATGGTGATCGCGTTCGGACACATCCCTAATGGTAAGTGTAAAGTATTGTAGATTTATTAGGAAGTTAATAGTTAATAGGAAACACTGATTTCTTGAGTCAGGACTACCCATACTCTAGACTGGTGTGTTTTTGTATTAAAATACTGGTGTGGTTGCACAAAAAAATGTATGAAAAATTGTGAATCGTGATTAAAAATCGAAAAATTGTGAATTGATTGTTAATCAAATCATGACCCCAAGAATCGATTTGAATTCAATCATGAGGTACCGAAAGATTCCCACCCCTAGTTTATATCCTGCCAGGATGGCATCTAGCGTGTCTTGTCTCTGCCGTTTGTAAACTCTTTCAGTAGCTGTGGTCTACTAAAAGCCCCAAAGGCATCAGGGCTAAAATGTAGAGAACAAAAATGTGTTGTCTTTAGGAAGTTTTATTCATTCACAGGCATCTTCCCATTCTTTTCTCCTCTTCTTATCGCTAGGAAAGCAGTGAAGACTTACATTGCTCCTCTTGTTGCCCCTCAACTGAAAATTGCAACCTAAAGCTGATCAGTGTGGCATCATATCAGCATTTCATTTTCCAAACGTTGCCATAAAAATAGCAACAGGTTGCGCAAGTAGCTCACGGAGTGCAACCATTTCACGTCATCAAAATAATGGTGCCTCCCATAGTCAAAAATATGTATAAAACAATGTGGATTTTTAAATAACGTAAATCTTTCATGGGTTTTCTATTATGTATTTCAGTAAAAGACATCACTTATGTTATATTAAACCATACAAATCTTAAAACTTGGGGTTCACTACTGTTTCGTACTAAAAATGCAAGGAGCTGTATTTGAAGACTTATTACACTGTTCTCTCATTAGTTATGTTTAGTCAGTATATTAATATATTAAATAATTGTGTAGTAATTGTTGATAATTCCCATCTGAATGTACATGATCGCTTAGATTTTATGATCAGTAAATGCATTCACCTTTGATCAGTTAATGCATCCTAGCTGAAAGTGTGATTTTCAGCTAGGAAGTCTTATTGATCTCAATCTTTTAACAGTGTAAGTGTTCCAATAGCACAGGGATTTTCTGCAAATACTACATGAATATACACATTGCTAAAAAATTATCTCAGATGAAAAAAAAAAGCTTTCAAACAATTTACCCCATTGTTCTGCATCAAGTCCCAACTGTGGTATAACACCAATCCAAATTCCTTGAGAATAGAGCAGCATACATGGATCAGTCATCAGCTCAAATGTCATATTAGTGGAATTTGAGTCACTATTCTATAAGTTAAAATATGAAACCCGCCCTTGACAGAAAAAAATCCATAACTAGACCAGACACATTCATCTCTCAACAGAAGAGTCTTTGATGATTGACGTTCCCAAATTGAACGAATTCAAAGGGTCTGTGTTGGAAACAGAACTGCAGATTATTTCTGCACAATACAAACCAAGAGGGAAATGATTGGAGCTTAGCTGGAGGACATGGATGAGCACAATGAAGCAAGGTTGTGAGCATAAACTGACAGACAAGATAAGGATGTTCTATCACCGGGTGTAAAGCAACCACAGCTTGGGTCTCAACAGCTTTTTGACAGGTGGAACAAACTGTTATATGATCTTGACCCTGTTTGTTCTTTGACACACAATAGCTAGAAAAACACATGGAAGCCTGCGTATCTCATAGCTCAGTTAAATCAAGATATTTTAAACATGAAAGGGTTTTGTTTATCTCATCTTGAATCAAGAGATATTTCAAGAACAATAAAAAAACCATATGAAAGCAGTTTGCAGTTTGGTTTGATTTTGTGTTTTTTTTCTGAGTTCTTCTAATGAGTTTAAAGTTATAATACTCACATTTCCTCAAGAATAAAAAGGTTGAATAAAGGTTAAATGTAAGAAAAAAAAACCCCCACTTATAATTAAAATTGAAGAATGCTTATGTAAGGGGATTACACTGCATAACTTAATTTTCTTGAGACATGCTTTTATTAACTCCAGGTGTAAAACCAATATGTTTATAACTTATATTCATGGTAGGGCTATGAATATTTGACACTTATGTCACTTTGAGAGCCTAACCTATGGTAAACACAAAGCATTTTTTTCTATTCTCCCATGAAATTTACAATTAATTCCTAGGCTGGGAAAGATCAGCTTTTCTTCTCAACTAGTGAACTGCGAAATGACTGGTAATTGTGAAAAAATGTGGTCTCGGCTTTAGGAGCTTAATGTGTTGTGTCTGGTTAAAGGCTAAACTAGTTGTATATTTATGTAATTCCGAAAAGTACTAGCTCTGTTGATTAGATTACCAAGCTTTTTCAGATACAAGTGTTTACTCTTTGAACACTGTTTACCTTGATTCTTCCATCTGCGAGGGAAATCTGCTCCCTTATTGTTGGTTGCCAAAAATCTGGTGTTCATATATTTTTTCCTTAGGTCTAAAGTCTTTCCTGAAATCAAAATTAGTCTACTAATACATTGCTGACATAGTAAAACACACTGTGTGAACCAGATGGTCTTTCCTTTATTAAAAGAATAAAACTGTGGAATTCAAAGGCTGAAAATGTCAAGATTTTCATGGCTGCTCCTTTGCGTATTCCATATTTTCCAAGATCTAATAGCAACATAATAGATTTGAGAGCTGCAGTGGAAGTCATAGTTTTCAGTGATGATGACTTACTTTTAGTCTGTTCGCCACACAAATCTATGGCTAATGCAGGCATATGGACTTCTTTTACTTTAATTCTCTTATAGTCACTTTGAAGCTTGACATGGTCCCCATTCACTTCCATTAAATGAAAGAGCATGTTCCATAGAGGAAAGCAGTTCATAAGTGTAATCACATGAAAATATGGTAGTCTATTTTGATTCAGCCCTTTTTTCCAAACTTCAAATTGCAAGATATAAACTTTATTTCTTGAAATTCTGATCGAAAGTATGAAACCGCTCATAACTCCTAAACCGTCAGTCGCAAGCTCCAGTGTCTTATGTCGTTGGAATCTTTGGCTCATGGCAGACAAAGTGTATCTCTCAGATTTGATTATGCACCTGGTGAAATTTTTAAGTATTTCGCATTTTTTGCAAAACCTACTTTTGAAACGTAGTCCTAGGTTTTTCGCCCGATCAGACCAAACCAGTGCAGAAAGATTTCTCTGGAGAGTGAATATCAATAATTATAAAAAAAAAAGTGGAACTTTTGACTCACTTTGGCAAAGAGGCGAAAATTGCTGTGCGCGGTCTTGGTCCAAAGTGCAAAACAACTTTTTTTTAAATGATTGAGAAGATGTAAAAAAAAAAAAAACTACTTTTGCGAACTAGTCCTAGGTTCTTCGCTCATTTAACATATAAAGCCTAAATGAAAACTCAAAACTTCACAGAACCCGCTGAGCACATGTGACAGGTGATTCTAAAAAAGCATGCAAAGTTTCAGGGAGATCGGACCACAGCTGGGAGTAGAACAGTCATAAATGTTATAAAAACATCATATATCTATGGTAAATCACCTGGATTTGACAAAAATGCTTTTTTAATTATTGATTTATGTGGTTACAGGCTTGCTAAATAATATGTAATGTCTTTTTACCTATGTGCTTAAATACCTAAAGTCCTTGAACCCCGGTAATCACTGCTTGCAGCTATATTTTTAAAATTTAGTTCGGTTTATCATTTATAATTTATTTTATTTCAGTAAACAAAAATGTTTTTATTAGTTTTAATTTTGTTAATATCAAAATATATATAGGTGCACTCAACTGTGCTGCATATGTTCCTATGTATTATGCCCAAAAATTATTGCACAATTATTGCTAAATAACTATTTTGCGTGGTGTTGCCATTTCCAGTAGTATGGTAACACCAACAACAATATTCAGTATTAGTGCAGCATGCTTTTGCTTGCCAATAAGATTATGCAAGTTTAGACATATATCTCTGTAACAGTATTGTTTAATGTGCCTTTGTCTTTTATATGTTGAAAAAGAAAAGAAAGTTAGATTTTGGTGAAGCTGAAAAGATGATTATGATGATGAAAACTTTTTGAATTTGAATATCAGGGTAAATTGAACTTATTTTTTTTTGTCTTCTGGGAAACATGTAAGTATCTTCTGTAGCTTCTGAAGGGCAGTACTAAATAATAAAAAAAAAAAGATATTTAAGCAAAATAAGAAAAATGTACACATCTTCATTCTGTTCAAAAGTTTTCACCCCAGCTCTTATTACATTGGTCTTCCTGAACCTTCTGTAATAGTTGCATATGAGTCCCTCAGTTGTCCTCAGTGTGAAAAGATGGATCTCAAAACCATACAGTCACTGTTGGAAAGGGTTCAAATACACAAAAATGCTGAAAAACCAAATCATTTGTGGGGCTTGAAGAATTTTTATGAAAAACAGTGGGCAGTTTAAATATTCAAGACAAACAAGGTACTCATGAACAACTATCACTAAACAAACAAACTAAAAAAACACAGCTGTGGATCATTCAGGTAAAAACACAGTATTAAGAATCAAGCGGTATGTAAACGTTTGAATAGGGCCAGCTATTATTTTCTGTTGTGGACTATATCTAAACATCTTTTATGTGAAATATCTTATTCTCTGCCATGTTTTTAATGCATTCTTTGCTTTTATAGGAATGAAAAGCTCATCAGGGCTGCAAACGTGTTTCAACAGCAGCCCACAAGCTGCTGATCACAGCTTTAGCTCCAGAGGCAGTGACTGAACTCAACTATAGCGTCAGACTCCTCTGCGATCCTCCCCATCTCCTCCCTCTCCTCCTCAGTGAGAGGTTACCAATGGTGCAGAGTGCTCGTAATGAGAACATGCTGGAGATGCTTTGATGAGGTGGCCTTACTGCTGAATGCATGCATGTGTGTGCCAGTGGCTGTTTCTGAAGCCGTAGGTGTGTGTGTGTCTGTTCCTCTTCCTCTCTGGTGACCCGCTGTTCCCAAGAAAGCTGACCTGACTGAAAAAACAAAAGCTGCACTCTTATTGACCCAATTCACACTGGTGCATAAATCTGATTGGGCGACAGGTTCTTTTACCTAGCACTTGTTGTAAAGAATGTACAGTCTGTGTTCAACTTGAAAGAAACCGGAAATATCACTCTTAAAAGGGTCTTTGTTTAATCTTATATATGTCTAGAAGCATATTTACCCAAAGTGGTCATGAAAGAGCATTTGCAATCCGTAAGAATCCGAAGAATTATCATATCTTGCGCTCATTGGATGCATCTTATCTGGATTCAGATTTTATGAGTCTGACTGACAGCATACCAGACGGTGACAGACATATTTGAGAAGTGATTAACTTTTATGTGTGAGAAGCACTCTGCTCACAATGGACTTCGCCTTATCCTTTGCATTGCACAAGCACCATGTAACCCCAAGTTAAAATTGCACTATAGGTCATGCTTCTCTCAAGAGCGCCGGTGAAAAGTTCATCTGGGAGACAAATTAGGGCTGGAAGCATAAGAGGAACTCGGTACACATTTGAAATTGTTCCCATTCAGAGACAGGATCAGATTTGTTTCTTTTTTGTTGACCCTCTTTTTTAATGGTACAAACACAGGTAGGTTAAAGGTGATGTCATGTTTTTTCATGTTAAAATACAATACGCTATCCAAGTTTAACATGCAGAGACAACTGTAGGTAAGGTTTGTTGGTTAAGTTAGTTAACCCAAAAATGAAAATTCTGCCATTAATTACTCATTCTTATGTCATTCCAAACCTGTAAGACTTCAGATTGATCTTCGGAATGCAAATTTTTAATTGTTAAAATAGTCTATGTAACAGTGAACGTGCCTCAAAGACTGACATGGAAGAGAACACGTTGAATAAAGTTGTTATTTTTGTTGTCTTTGCACAAAAAAAGTATTCTTGTAATTTCAGAAAATTAAGGTTGATCCACTTATGTCACAATGACTATTTTAATGATGTCCTTACTACCTTTCTGAGTCTTGAACGTGGTAGTTCTGTTGCTGTCTATGCAGGGATTTCAACAAAATTATCTTAAAATGTGTTCCGTACATGAACGAAGGTCGACGCGACGCGAGGGTGAGTAATTAATGATAGAATTATCATTTTGATTGAACTATCCCTTTAAGAAACAACTTTTGTTATGTTGATGTCACAAGAAAACAGGACAATAATGTAAACAAGTCACAGTTACAGTCAGGTCCAGGGGCGACGTTAGGGCTAATAATTCGGGGCTCGAGCCCCGAAAGATTTTTCTTTAGCCCCGAATGTTTTTGTATCGCCGTATGATTTTCGAGGAAGTCACGGAATTTGTCAAAGTTTGAATGAATTAATCAAAAGCCGGTCATTACACTTAAATCAAATCGCGATATAGACTAGTATCTGTAAATAACGCCGCAAAATACCATTTAAGTATGAATCCTGCCTGTTCTGCGTGTCTCTTTATGAATGAATGGTGCAGGAGCGGTTTCCTTTACTACACACAAGCGCACGTGACGCTCGCGGTGATTTAAAAAAAAAAATGCATGAACAAATACTCCAGAACTATTCTTAGAGTACTTCGTGAGAAGATCACTGTTTCATTTGAGTAAACCAGGGTTATATACTCACAGAAATGTAAAGGTATTCACGGAAACCATGAATCAAAATAAAAGTACGGTTTAGCTTGTATAGACATTGTGGCAGAAATACATTACTATCATTTAGTAAAATGTATGTACCTACAGTACTACTACTATTACTGCTGTTGAAAAATTAATAAAACTTTGTTACACAATATTAAATTAAATTTTCATGAATTCAAAAAAAAATTAATATTTTATGCCTTTATTTCATAACCAGAAAAATTTTTAATATACAACACGGAATTTCATAAGGCTGTTGTAGAAATAAATAAAAGTTGTTTTATGCATTTAAATAAGTAGACATGCTAAAACAAAACAATAAAATATAAGGTCCCTAAACATAACTTAACTTTCGATAAATTGACGTTAAATTGTATACGTTTCATTGTTTTAATTAATTAGAAATGTTTTTTGATTAATAAAATTACATTTACCCATTAAAAAGGAGTCCAGAAAAATTAAAACAAAAAAAGCAGAATTTAGAAACAAAAAAAATAAATAAATCAAAATAAATAAAAAGATGGGGCCCTATTTTTGCATGCAAATATATATTTTTAAATGTATTATTTTATTTGTGTAATATATTTTTGTAAAGTTATAATTTTGTAATAATACTTTAATATGTTTGCTATTTGCAGTGATTACTATTTACTATATTTTCATAGTGTAACAATGTTGTTTTGTGCCACTGCTTTGGCAAAGTATCTGTCAAATGGACCAAAATCGAAAGCACAATATGACTCTGCTTGCATGATGAGTTCATAATCCAATGTTTTCAGAGTATCAGAAGAGGGGTGAGTCAGGTCATCAACCTTTTTTTCTTTGTTCAGTTTGCACAATGAACATGGGTTAACTTATAGCTCTTATTTTTGAACTCTCAAAGTGCACCAGATTAATGAATTTAACTTTAAAATATATCTTTTTTTTTTTTTTCCTGGGGGGCATGCTCCCCGGACCTCCAGGTTCACCCACCTGTGTCTAACAAAATCTTACGTAATTATGATGTGAGCTCCTATCCACCACTACTAGCCCCTGATATTTTGCCACCAGCCCCAGATGTTTTCAAATCCTAGAAACGCCCCTGGTCAGGTCTAATTTGATAACATAAGTAAATGCATTAGTTAATATTAACTAACAATATATATTTTAAAGCATTTATTAGGCTGATCTTTGTTAATGTTAGTAAACATTTTACTGTTCATTGTTTACGTTAGTTCACAGTGCATTAACTAATGTTAACAAATGCATCTTTTAAATGAACATTGACTAATATAATTCAATGCTGAACAAGAAAAAAATATATAATAATGCATGGTTTCCAAGGGCTTGAAACCGAGAGCGTGTGGCGTCACGGGGGCTGACAGTGCAGGCAGGTGGGTTGTCCCGTAAGCCCAGAAAGGCTTTAGGACCCAGAAGATTTTTCGTGAACTATTGGTGTGCCGCTGTCCTCCCGCTCCCTCTCCTTCATCAGTGCGGCTCCAGGATCACTCTCATCAGCTGTTGCACCGGCACAAGGGCTCCTCTCACTCTAAAGCGGGAAACTTTCATTCACCTTCCAAACAGGATCCCATGTAGCTGTCGGAACGGAACAGTTTTACAAACTGAAATGGCAAGAAGGTATAAGTGAGAAATGCACTTTAGAGAGAAAGCTTTTTGGAAATGATTAAGATGGACAAAACAAAAAACACATGTGGTTCGTGGTTGCAGGTGTCTCGCGTTTCTGGAGCGGTTCCTCTGCTGCGTGTTCATTGCTCTTTCACCGGCTGCATCGCAGAGGAGAGGTGAGTACAGATCCACACGGATGCGAGCTGGACCACTAACACGGGTGTCTTAAGACTTTTTGGAAAGTCGAAAGATCCCTATTTCATTATCTAGAGTGCAACAGTAGTTAATCAAAGACAGCAGAATCACCAGGCTAATGTTACTTTTTAAAGTTCATTCTAGTTTACTCGTTGGCTGTTATGATGCTTAATGATCTATTTATTATAAGGCAACAATAAGGATTTATTTCTGCTCGCCCAGTTGGGCCAGAACTTTGCAATTTTTTTTTGGTCCCCACCCCAAATAAATGATAATTTCTATCTATCTATCTATCTTTGCAAACAAGCTTGTCTATTTTTCAGGATGTTCAGGATGTTTTCCTCTTTGCTGTGTTATTAGACAAAGAACTTAGTCCATAATTTGCTTACATATTGTTTTCCTCCATCCGGCGTCTTTTTTTGTTTTTTTGTTTTTGATTTTGTGAGCATTAGCCTGGACTTGTTTGTAGTTTCTGCAGTGGTTTGTGGGATCTGCCTACACCATACAGTAGTTTTCCGATCCATATAATTCTCCTTTGACTTCAGTTGTAGACCATTTAATTAAGAAAAGGTCTGTACAGCTGTCATGTGTGGCAGGCATGAGAAACTGAGAACCTCTTTATAAATATTTGATTGACAGAGATCACTGTTGCTGTCATTACATTATAGAAGAATAATGGACAGACTTGCATTAAAGTTTGTGGGTGTGCTGTGCATTTTTGATAGATGCACTAAAGTACTTGAGTATTTAAACTCAAATAATGCATACATTGAAGTTCTATATTTCCTGGTTGGATTCATAGATTTATGAGCAGTAGTAAATTCTTGGTGTGCCAAATGATTTTAAAAAGCTAATAGAGAGATCAAGTGTTCACTGTGTGGCTCAATGCATGTTTGATTGTTTTATAGGTCTATGTTTGAGAAAGAGCTGCTCTGTAGTTTAAATGATTGCAGATCTCTTTCACTTTGTGTAAGAGACTGACATAGTGTTGAGTCCAGACTGCTTTATAGTGGACTTCTTTTGTCTTGCCATCATTTTGTCGCTCTGTGACTGATCGTGGCCTGAGGCTGCACAGCAGGCCGGAGGAGAACAGCTGTAAAAGGACACCCAACCGGGACATTTAATCGCTGAGCGAAATTATGCATTAAAAATCACAGCAAACAAGGGTTCCCACCTGCTGTATATAGATGCCTACGCAATAGGAGGCAGGAAAGTCCTGTTGAGAGCTCTGCGGTTGCAAGTAACAATACACTTTTACCCAAAACAAAGCTGTCTCTCCCTGCTCCGATACCTGGAGTCCAGATAACCTCAATGACCTGCTCTCTGTGCAGTGCTTTAGTTAGACTCTCTTTTTAAGTTACAAACATGATTGCATGTTTAAAATTAGTTTTATACAAGTGTGTTGTAAACATGAAAGCTAATACTTTAGCCATAGAGGAGAGTTGGTTTGGACTTTGGTAATTCTGACACCTCTTTGATTGCTGATTCTTCATAATTAGTTACTTTATTACATAAATGTCTCATCTGTTTCTTATTAGACTGATGATCTCATAGCATTTACATCCTTTCTGCATTAGTTTGTGAGAATAGCCTCAACTTTGTATTGGATTTCCATTACAGAATAATTTATTGTTGGAAATTTGTTGATGAGGCTAAAAAGGGTGGATTAAACATGATATGACATGATGGCTTTAAATGCAAGTTCTGGTGCTAGATTTATGTTAACTGCCTAAACATGTTTTACTGAGTCTTTTAAACACCCACAGGCACTAGCATATTTGTTAATCATATTTTAAAGTGAATGAAATGCCTTCGTTTTCATGACACAGATAAAACTTAATCATTAGTTGAGATTTCATTTACTTTTTGCACAGATGATCTGTGGTATGTTAGGTGAAAGGGCGTGATCAGTGAACATTTAGCCAGCGGCAGCATTCTTGTAGGTGAATGAGTTTTGTCATTATTTTCAGCTTTGCAAACTTTTAGTGCTGCGTTTTTCTTTTCTTTTTTCTGGAGCTTGGCAGTGAAAGTCAGCATTCACCTTTTTTAGTGTGGACTGCAACTTGGATGTTTTTCCTTTTGCATTGCCATTCTTTTAGAAGAAACTAAAAGTGCAAAGGTTCTTGATTCAGTCCTGGTTCAGCAGCTTCTGTGGTTTCAGAAATCCACAGATTTTCCAGTCAATAAACAGATCCACTTATAGCCGAGTCTTTTTCCCCACTCAGACTCTAGTGGGGGCCTGTTTCTCTGGCTGAGAAGTGTTGATGCAGAGATGTGAAGATTTTTCTTTAACCCACCTCTTCTTTTTAAGGAGAGCAGTGGAGACGGCATTATCCCCTGAGCTAAATGGGCTGTATTTAACCCACTTTTGAGAATAGGAGCCCCTGGGATCAAGAGATGGCTGAAGTGTGTGTGTGTGTGTGTGTGTGTGTGTGTTTGAGAGAGAGGGTCAATGAGTGAGAGAGAATGTGTGCTTGTGCACTTCTCATGTACCTCATCAGTACAAAAAGTCTGGATTTGTCATTAAACTGGAGGCATTGTGATCTGGTAACAGTTGATGTGGAGGTTTTACAAAGTTGTCAAGGAGACTAATAGCTCTCATTTCTTTTTTTTCACTTTTAAAATTTAAATGAAAGCATTCCAAACTTCTATCTTCAGCCATTGTGTGTGCTTTGGATATGGAAATGTTCATACTCATGACTCCATGCGGTGTTCTCACAACATTAATAATAAATTAATAGTTTATTGGTTGCATAGTAGATATTAGCAATTTGTTTGAATACAGCTTCTTTTTTAATACAAATTACAATCTAATTTTTTATGAGAGGCAAACGCTCTAGATCAGTTTTTCTTAAATGTTTTTGCTTCAGGACTAAATTTTATAACATCACAAAATTGTTTATCATCCAAAAATAAACAAAAGTTGTTCAGATACTTGGAAGGCACAGAGAATATACTTCCTCTCCCGCATCATTCAGCAGTTATGCTGTTATGTTTCATGGTTAATGTGTTTAGGTAGTCAAACTGACCCAGCAATGACCTGCAGTATATGCAATGAGCCATATCTCACACCTTGACATGAAAAATATATACTAAAGATTGAAAGTTCATGTAGTCGGCTTGCCTGCTGTGCTGCCTGTGGCTTTTTGCCTCACCAAATTTAAAACCTATCTAGGCTACATATGCAATACAGACTGGGACTTTTATTTATTAGTTTGGAACAATCTAGCAAAGTTATCTAACATTGTGGTGTTCAAGCAATTCATTTTGGGAATTCAAATGGGTCAAAATGAACTCTCTTTTTTGTTAATTTGACAAGCACACTCTAAAAAAAATGCTGGGTTAAAAACCACCCAACTTGGGTTTTTGGGAACCCAGCGATGGGTAAATAATGGACAGAACACGCACTGGGTTATTTTGACCCAGCTGGTTGGGTTAAATATTTTTACCTATCATGCTGGGTTGTTTTTACTTAAGCCAACTGTTGTTTAAAAATTACTATTGCTGGCTTAAAATGAGCTGGAAATGTAAAATCACACACAGAATTATAGAGGCAAGAGCAATAATCAAAAGATGAACATTTATTATTAAGCAAGAACACCCATGGATAAAAATGTACAGCATATTTTACAATATTACATACATTTATGATCTATCTATTACAATACGTTACATACTTTTAACAAGCATTTTAGAAATAAAAAAATGTAACATTTAAAAGTAGCATTTTAATTTAAGTGTGTTTATCCGTTCTCTGTAATCACTTTTCACAGAAATAGCGCTAATTCTGAAAGATGGTGTGACTGACTCCATAAACTGCCCATAAACAAACAGTACTGAGATTAGAGAACATATTTTAACATCAATTAAATTAAATTCAGTATTATAATGAATAAAATTAATTTATGTTATGGAAGGCAAAAGGCGTTTCCATTATGCAAAACGACCGCTGCTGACGCAGCTGACTGACATCTTATCCTTTTAGGTTGCATTGCATAAAATAATACAATTTACAGCACATTAAGACTTATTAAATGAGTTAAAATGTATACAAACCTTTATTTCTCTGAAGAAGTGCACAAAATTGGCAGCGCTGAGAACCGCTTTCTTCTGTAGAGGACGCAATAAAGCCCGCGCTCTGGTTGTAACTCAACAGCTGGGCTGTTTCATTGGAGACAAGCTCAACCCTGCGGTTGGGTAGAAAAACTAACCCAATATTTAATAAACCATTAAAAATGACCTAGCAGCTTAGTTACAGAAAAACTAGCACATGGGTAAAAATATTAAAAACAACCCCAGAAAATAACACGGCAAGCTGAACCCAGCATTTTTTTTAGAGTAAGGAAAAACAACCCAGCACCTGGGTAAAAATCTTAAAAACAACCCAATAAATTGACCCAGCAGGCTGAACCCAGCATTTGGGTAAAAAAAAAAAATAACCCAGCATTTTTTTAGAGTGCTGTTATCAACCAATAAAATCAAAATGGCCAAATAATATCTTATCACTAGTCTTGCAGATTTGCTTTAAATAGATACATGTTTTGAAAATGTGATACTTCAGGATGCCAGCTAAATGGGTGGGGACCGCACTGATGAATGGGAACTGACTGTGACACATCTGTGTTTTACAGCACAGTGTCGTAATCTATTCACAGTAATCCTGCAAGAACAGAGGGTACCGCTAACATTTGGTGACAGGAATGAGAACATATGTTTCTCCTTAGTGCTTGTCATTTTTACTTTACCATGCTATAGTTTGGGGGGTTTAAACAGTGTGCATTCTAATAGCATGTGTAATGTGCGAGATCTAGAGCAGATGAGATCAGGAGTGTAGTATTTGTAGCAGGTATGTAAATTACGGTTTTGTTTGATTCTTAAAATTAGAACCCAATTTGTAATTGTTTACTCACCATCAGGCCATCCAAAATGTTGATGATTTTGTTTCTTCATCAGAACAGATTTGGAGAAATTTAGCATTACATCACTTGCTCACAAATAGATACTCTGCAGTGAATGGGTGCCGTCAGAATGAGAGTCCAAACAGCTGATAAAAACATCACATTAATCCACACGACTCATTAAGACATTCTAAACTTTAAACCTTTGCTTCTGGCTAAAATACAAGTCTATGATAATGTTTTCTCTTGTGAAAAGGTGATCTAGTCTGACTCAGGAAAGAAATATGCACAGATTGAGCTGTTTACAAGCAGAAGCAGCCCTAAACAAATATGTAAATGGATTTTGATGTGACAGGAAAACATGAGATGGACTTTTTCATTGGATGAAGCATAATTATGGATTATGGACTGGATTTTTGGCTGGGAGTGGTGGTTTATAGCTATAGCTTTGTTTCTTAAAAACACAGCTTTTCACAAGTTGTTAACTGAAGTCCATTACTTGTGAATATTTGTATCCGCTGCTTGGAATCTCATTCTGACGGCACCCATTCACTACAGAGAACCCGCTGGTGAGCAAGTGATGTAATGCTAAAATTCTAACTCAGTTACATCTAGGATAGCCTGAGGGTGAGAAATTTTAAGCAACAGATGCAATAGATGCATGTTTTGAAAATGTGATACTTCAGGATGCCAGCTAAAAGGGTGGGGACCGCACTGATGAATGGGAACTGACTGTGACAATTTGTTGTCTTTAAGCAACTTTTTTTTTTTGTCAGCTGGGTCTCTTAAACTGGTTTCTTTAACTTTATTGGGTCACAAAGTTGGATTTGCTCTTTGTTTGCTTGGCACAATGAGCTATCAGCTGTTCCACAAGTGCATTTGTGTCCTCTCAATAAAAGCAGGTGTGCGTTGTGGCTATTCATGAGGTCAAAGCTGAAAGGTCTCTCATTTTGTTCCAGTGCCATAAACGCAGCTATCTCTAAATGATATCTTCCTGAGACAATTAGGTCTATTCTAAGTGATCTTCAAAGCTTTTCCAGCTTTAAACCACAATTGAATTATAGAAGATATTCACAGACATGTACTACCGGCTCACACCACTAGATATTCAGCTTTGATGTGAATTTGCTGTAGCATGTCCTCTTCCTTTTCAGGGTGAGGCTGTAAGCGATAGCAGCTGTTGTTTGTATTTTTTTTTGTGTGTGTGTGTGTGTAGCGTCTGTCCTTGGTGTCTGAACCTCTTGCTCTCACACTGAGCAAAGCAATTCAGTGCCAAAAACCAATAGGAAAACCATAATTACAGCTCTTGGGTCATGAAAGGACGATTTGTAATACTGTTTATGGCCTGCACCCTACTATCATCTTGGCTAATAGGCCACTGAGCGGTCCCTGAGTGCTCCTGAAGTCCTTCCTGCCCAGGTTGAAACCCTTACTTTTTTCGCTCCCCTTACCTGTAATTGTGGCAGCTGTTTAACTCTATAGCGTTATTTGACAAATGACAGGCCTATGGGTTCTGTACACAACTCCGATTCCCCCGAAAATGCACCTGTGGTTTAAAGGCGTTAAAAGCAAATAGGAAAAGTTGACTTTTGGTGAAACTGCATTATGTGGATGTAGACTCTGTGTGTACTTTTAGTGTAAGGTGCATTGTGTAATAGATGATAGATTGACTTCCTATTTGGGTTTTACAGAGAGCGTCTTGCTTTTGCAGCTGCTGTGGAAGAAGATTGTGTTGATAAGGAGGGGTAGACGGGTGGGGATGGGGACAACTGCGCTTTATCTTTATTACTGTCTGTTGTGATCGGTGTAAATTTGCACTTCTGTGGATCAGAGGCGGATAAGAGAGATTTTTGTGGCCTGACACTTGTTAGCCAGGAGGAATGATGGTTGAGAGATGTCTTGTGCATTATTTATTTATTTATTATTTTTTGTTTAAAGAAATTATTACTTTTATTCAGCATGAATGCATTACATTCTAAGCCTTTTGCATTATTAAAAAAAAATTTTTTTTAATGGTTGTGCATTTTTAAAAATAATACATGTTTTCTGAGAACCAAATCAGCATATTAAAATGATTTCCCAAGAGTCAAACACTGAAGACTGTAATAATGGCTGTAGAAAATTGAGCTTTGGTGTCAGGACAAATTATAAAAAAAAAAAAAAATGCTGAAACTATCTTTTTGATTAGACGCAACATTAAAAAATCTTAAAATATTTAAAAGTACTGTATAAATGATTAAAAAATAACAATATTGTGTATACAGTTATATATAACAGTAATTCATATTTTTTATAGAACTCTCAAATTGAGTCTGGTTGTACTTTTTCTTTTTAATTGGTGATTAACGAAGCCTACAGCCAATTGAAAATAATTCATACAGTCTACTCATGTGTCTCTAATTACACTCGTTTTTCATTTTCTGTCTTCTAAATGACAGCTGGCACACGCGTAATGTTTTGAATAATTGTTCTCTATGATAATTATTATGTGTAATTGCAGTAGATGAGAGCTGAACTTGTTTTATCTTGCCTGCAAGCAAATCATTTGAACTTTCAAGGTTATCATTTTGATAGTAATTTAGTGATAATTTTATGGCATGCAGACTTGATCATATGTAAGTGAATGACTGATGACACTGTGGAATTATAACATAAAAAAATGTTCAGTCTTTATCCAAGCAACCATAGATGCAGAGTACATTTAAAATGTTAAATGCAAATTGCATTTAAATTTAAATGCATGAACTGATTATTTAAAACTGACTTTTTGAGTCAATAAAATATCTTTGTTCCAATTAACTCGTAATTTGGAAATTTAATGGCAAAATAAAACTGCATTAAAATTATTGAAATATTCATGATATTTGTTCATTTTAAATATCCAAAAAATATGTTGAATAAATCACACAATATTACCTACAGTAACCCTTTTTCCCAGTAAATGTATAAAATATGATTGTGCAGATAGTCATCTCAACAGACAATAGGTCCGTAATGAGGGGCTGCCAATAGGAAAATGGTTTCCATGCCTACCAGGTGTAGATTTGTCAGGCACAAAGCGTTGTTCGGCCCTTGTGTGAGAAGTGAGATCCCCTTACCTGGCACTTTATCCTCCCACCAGCTTAAGAAGTGTTTACATGTCCCAAGTAACAGTCTGCTGAACGCAGGGCTGCATGAAACCAGATACAACGTCCTGCGAAATCCATACCAGTGCCTTTATTCTCATGAATGAAAGTAGGATTTGAATGACCACCACTGTAAACCACACAAGACTATTAGGGCAAAGGCCAGTGAACTGATACCTTTAGTCGCTCCAAGCAATTTAGTGTCTATTGCTGCTCCATATGTGCTTGTGAATTTATGGGTTTTGTAGATCCTCTGTTTTTAATGCTGTTAATTCCTTGATGTGGCTTTTAAAAGATGACATCTGGAATTCCCTCCTTTCATTCATTATTGCTCCAACTGCAGTGTCCACGAACAGTTCTCTTGTTTCACTCCACATAAATCTTTCTTCCCAATGGTGTGAAAGACGTCTGTCCCCTGGGCAGGGGAGATTACCATCGAGAGCAGTGGGCTTGAGAACAAAACACAGATTTGCGGAGGTCCTTTACCCAATTCTGTCTCTCCTGAGAGTTCTGGGAATGGGGGCTGAGGTCAGATATGGGAGACGGTATCATTCATGCTCTTTAGTTGTCAGGGGAAGAATGCAATGAGACTTAAAACTCTAAAGGCCCTCTCGAGGCAGGTGCAAAAACCCTGTTTTCTATAGCAACACCTTTTTCTATAGGAGGTCACATGAAATGGCATTAAAGGATCCTCTCAGTTCTCACTGCTAGCGCGGCTCTCTTCTTTGACTTGACAGCTAGAGGCGTGTTAAGGCATGCTGGGATAGAGCAAATATTGTGTCGTGACCATTTCTTCCCCTTCTCTGATTTCTGGAGTGGTGAGTCAAGGGTGTGTGGGTTTTACTTGGATGTATGTTTAGTTTAAAAGGAAGTTGTTTTATTTGAAGACTTGAGGTCTTTCTAAACCTGTATGACTTTTTTTCCTTAAGATTCTGTAAATAATGCTGATCTTTCCTTTACATGCACAGGAACAGAAACATTGTAATCCATGATAATTTTCACCTCCAGTGAACAAGATCAACCGTTTCATTGGCTAATTTGATTCAAAGGAATCTTTTGTTCACTCTCGCTTTAAAGGATTAGTTCAATACAGAATTAAAATTTCCTGATTATTTACTCACCCACATGTCATCCGAAATGTTCATTAAAATTAAGGTTTTTGAAGAAAACATTCCAGGATTTTTCACCATATAGTGGACTTCAATGGGCATCAGTGTGTTGAAGGTCCAAATTGCAGTTTCAATACAGCATTAAAGGGCTCTACACAAAACGATCTGACATTTAAAAACAATAAAAATTGATAGACTTTTTAACCACAAATGTTCGTCTTGCATCAGCTTTGCATCCACGACTTTACCCATTACGTAGTCATGTTGGAAAGATCACATGTGACATATATGGAAGTACTGACCCAGTGTGTACAAAGAAAACATGCACTGAAAGTCAAAGGCAAAACAAACGGTGTTGGATGACTTTGAAGTTTTCCATCCTACCCTACCTTTTTGCATACAGACCACTAACCAGAAATAACCATGTGTGACCTTTCCAACGTGATTGCGTAATGCATGAAGTTGTAGACGAGCATCACAGTGCTAGTGCAAGATGAGCATTTGTGGTTAAAAAATATATAAATTTACTCTTTTTTTAAGCCTTTAACCTGTTGATCCCCATTGAAGTTCCCTATTTGGAGAAAAATCCTGGAATGTTTTCCTCAAAAACCTTAATTTCTTTTTGACTGAAGAAAGAAAGACATCAACATCTTGGATGACACTGGAGTGAGTAAATTATTAGGAAATTTGATTTCAGGAGTGGACTAATCCTTTAAGAAATTTTAAAATTTAATATATTCCTGTGATGGTAAAGCTAAATTTTCAGCAGCTATTACTCCAGTCTTCAGGCTCATGCCATGTGATCCTTCTGTTAGATCATGCCTCCACGCCAGAAATATCAGATCTAGCCCTGGACACCAGATCCTTTCAGTAAATATCCGTTTTGTCTGGTAACAAAACAACTAGTCAGCAAAATTGCCTAAAACCCAAAAAAAACTCTATTAACAGTCTTCTATCAGCCAAAATGTTGACTGAGAAAACCCAGAGAAGAGTAGAAGCAGAAGACAAAGTGATGATAGTAAAAAGGAACAGCTTATTGAATCTTAGTTGCGTATATTTCAGTGCTCAGACTTCATCTGAGGAACACAAATCCAAGAAGTAGTTTTATACCAAACTGATTCACAACAACATCCCATAAACCTTGAGTTTCCATAAACATTCCCTTTTATCTCTTATTCATGAAGACAAACAGCCCTTGAAACCACACATTCATTCATAGAAAAAATGAATGAATGAATAAATGTGTGAATAAAAATGAAAGAAAGTGAAAAATAACCCAAATGTACGGTTGAGTTTGCATTTGAGGATCCTTCACTTCAGAAGTCATTCTAATATGCTTATTTGGTGCTCAAGAAACATTGCTTATTATTACTATCAATGTGAAAACAGTTGAGCTTCTTAATACTTTTGTAGAATCTGATTTACATTTTTTTTGTAACATCATCAATAACTTTTGATCAGTTAAATGCATCCTTGTTGAATAAAATATTAATTTATTGCAAAAAACTTTAAACTGTAGTGTATGTATTGTATGACCTCACAAGACTTGAAAATCTAATGTATGAGCCATATAGATTGCATTTGTATTGTTATTTTATGAAAGCTCAGTCCGCAATGAAAATACAAAGAGAAGAGTATGGAAAATGGTCTTTGTGTTTCCTTTAGTGTTCTGCAGAACCAAAATGTCAATGGGTTTGTAAATGTACATTTTTATTTTTGGTTGAACTATCCATTTTATTGTCTCCATGGATGCTGAATCAGTTTATTGAGATGCATAAGGATGCATCTAATTTGCTAAATACAAACAAGCTGCAGGGGCTGGAAGTTCTGAGTAGTTTTCACATTTGGGAGTTTTTTTGTTAATTGCATGGGCTTGTATCCACACAAAAGCCAAAGCATGACTTTGCTCAGCATGCTCAGAGACCGCAACTGTCCTGCCTCTGAGCCGGAGCTGAAACAGTGAAGGAAGCCCTCTATTCTTCTCTGTAATGTAGGCCAGATGGCACAGTGCCATGCTTTGAGACATTCACAAAAAGAGAAGGGAATTAAGCCAATTGTGGGGTAGTTAGAACATTTAGAGAGCAATGAAAGATTTGCCAGTCCATTCCTTTACAAAGCTATAGAGTTATCCACACAACAAGCGAGGGAGGGCCATCATTCTGGACGAGTCAACAGTTGATTCTCTTGTTACAGGGTTTCTGGCTGAAATTTCCCAAGCTGCTTTGCTGTGCACAAACTAGGTGGAGTTCATTGAAGTGCTTTAGATTTATAATGTCTTTATGCACCAGTTACCCTGGCTACATGTATGCCTGCTTGAAAAGTACCATAATAGTTGATGTTTTCCATTGCCCCAAATCCATGGCTTTTTAAGCCAAAGCCTTCAAAAATGGAGCAATAGATTTGCTTTCTTCTGCCGCATATTAGAATGATTTCTGAAGCAGCATATGACACTTAAGACTGGAGTAATTGCTGCTGGAAAATAGTCTTCTATTTCAGAAATAACTTGTATTAAAGCTGCAAGCAGCGTTGAAAGGGTCCTTGCACCTGGGCTCTCCACCACCCGGGGGGTTTAGAAAAACCATGAACGGTGAGCAATATGCATTTAAAGTGTCAAAGTCATTTATATGCACCAAACTTCCTGCTACCAGGTGGTGGCGCTATGACTATAACTGGATATTGGCATGTAGATGTCTTTAGGCCAGGACTTTTATCAAACATGAAGTTTGGAGCAGATTGAACATGGTATGCTTGAGTTAGTGCAAAGCATGATATGTCTTGTTGCCAACAGGTGGCGCTATGATTATAACAGAATATTGGCCTTTACATGTCTTTGGGCCAGGACTCTTATCAAACGTGAAATTTGGTGCAGATTGGACATTGCATGTTTAAGTTAGCGTAAAACAAGTAATTTCCTGTTGCCAACAGGTGGTGCTATGATTATAACAGAACATTGGCCTTTAGATCAAGCCAGGACTCTTATCGAGCAGGTGAAGTTTGGGGAAGATCGGACATTGTATGGCTGAGCTACAACACCTTCTTTTCCCATGGCGAAACATCGAACTTTGTCAGGCCGCCACGGACATGCCCTTTAACGAAACTCAAAATCTTGGCAATTTAACATTGCAAAGGCCTTCAGAGTAGACTGACTAAATATAACGTTGATGTCATTTAAATCTCAATGAGGAGTTTGTTAGAGCATAAAACATGTCACTTCCTGTTGCCAGCAGGTGGTGCTTTGGCTATAAGTGAAAATGGTCATGGGCATGTTTTAAGGACAGGACTCTTATCAAAAATGTGAATTTTGGTGCAGATTGGACATTTGTATGCCTGAATTATAACAACTTCCTTTTTTAATGGCGAAACATCGAAGTTTGTCAGGCCGCCACAAACATGCCCTTTAACAAAAACTCAAGATCTTCGCAATTTAACGTCACAAAGGGCTTTAGATTACACTGTCCAAATTTAGTGTTGATCTGTTTAAATCTCTAGATTAGTTTGTTTAAATACAATGCCTGGAAATGGCAAAAACGGCACAAAACGTGCAGAGAAAATTAAAAATAACAGACTTCCTGTTGGGTTTCTGACTTCGTACCGAATAACTTTTTCATAGGTATTGGTGTGTTACATGTGTCTACCGAATTTTGCACATGTATGTGAAACACAGCTCTATGGGCACTTGCCACACCCACTTCTGAAACCCATATCAGATGTACATTATTACCACTGTTGGAGAAGTAGAAGAGAAATCTGAGCAATTCCAATAGGGTCCTTGCACCATCGGTACCAACTTAGTAATATTTCACAATGATCTGCCTTACCAATTTCAGAGGTGCAGTGAACAATAATACTTGTGTATCTCCACTGGAATCCAGGTCAGTCTGAGTTTAGGCCTGTAAGAACAGAGACTAGTTGGGTCAGGTCCATGTTGGTACCTGGTGCTGACTGATGTCATGATTTTATCTAGCTTAGGACTTGAGGATGTAGAGTCATTGCCTATGAGTCTCAAGTCTCCTGTTGTTGGAGTAAATTTACTAGTTAATGCGTACTCTCCTGAGGCAAGTGTCCCCACAGTTCTCAGAGAGATTTCTTCCTCAGATTATCATTCCTTTGCCCTTTTTTATCTCGAGTCGAGTGGCTGGAAATCTTAGACCCTCTTTGGAAATCCTCTCACGGAAAACAATGCGACCGGCGGTCTCTTTTCAGTCTGCCTGCCGCTAATTGCGGGACAGGCACGGCTGGACTGATGAAGGGTCCCTTTGTCATGCTCAGTGGTCCTGTTGAATCTAAAGCTTCTGATGTTGCTTGAGGCAAGACGTCACCCCTTAGATAATTTCTTACTTCATTACACAGGATTACCATGTCAACTTAAGAAGGGTAGGTTATGGTTACATATGAGTATACAGAGATACGTTTGCGTCGTGGTTCTGTTTTATCAGCAAGACTTAGACTTCTCTTAGTCAATCTTATGAACAAGCAAAAAGGTCACAGTTGGTCGGTTAATCCTTAAGTATTGGCTTTCTTCAACAGTCAGTCACCAAACAACAGGGATTAATTTTGAAGCTAGGACCATTTCGTTCCCCATGCCGTGGAATTTCATGCTAGCTTTGACTCATACTTTCAAAGAATATGTTTAGGGTTCGCATAATATCTGGGGTTTTCCATGAAGACACCATAAAGCATAGGTGGGATTATGTCGATGTGTGTTTTGACATTGCTGGGAATCTGTTTTGTGTATTTCTAGCTCATTTGAGCAGCTCCTTGTGCCAAGCACCATTTCTTGTTTCATTAACTTTGTTTTGTATCAGTGAGCAAAGCTGTTTTGAACCTAAGATGATAACCAGAGTTAGTTGAGTCATTTTCATTCAAGCATGTGTATATACCAGGCCCACATAGTATTGTTTTAACAGATCCCTGTTCTAACAGCTCTGGAAAATGCTATCTACATCTTTGCTGGTGATTCATGAGCCTGGCAATGAACAGGCAGCAGAATCAGAATGCAATGCTTTGACCACAACAGAATGTTGGAGTGTTTTTATTTCACCATTATTCATGCAAGATAAAGTATCAGAAGTAATAGTGATGCCTGCTTGGACATGTGAAGCTTGACATTAATACTGTGAAGCAGCTTTATTAAATTAGCGTTTTGTGTTTTAATATATTTTAAAATGTAATTTCATCCTGTGTTGCCAATATTCCAGTCTTCAGTGTTACATGATCCTTCAGAAATCATTCTAATATGCTGATTTTTGTGCTCAAGCAACATTACTTAATCATGTTTGTTTGTAGAAAAGAACAGCATTAATTTGAAATTAGAATTTTTTTGTAAAATTCCATCCTTTGTGAAAAATAAATTCTACAGTTGTCAACGGTAGTATATGCTAACAGAAAGAATTATAAGTTTGTTTTAACAATTCAATTTTAAAAATTCGTTGAATTTGGAAATCTGATCGATCAGGGGTTTTCAAACTTTTCTAAGGGGTTCATGGAAAATTTGAGATAAATGAAAAAAAGAAAAAATATAGTTGCAAGCAGCAATTATTGGCGTTCAAGCGGTTTAAGGCATTTAAGCACATATAAAAAAGACATTATTTAGCAAGCTTGTAACCACCTAAATCAATGTTTTAAAAAGCATTTTTGGTAAATCCATAGGTAATTCACCATAGAAATATTATGTTTTTTAACAGTTATGACTGTGAACACCAACTGTGGTCCGTTCCTCATAAAACTTCGCATGCATGTTTAGGATCACCTATCGCATATGCTCAGCAGGTTTCGTGAAGTTTTGGGTTTTCCTTTAGGCTTTATAGGCTTTATTTTGGATAAATTCCCCTTTCTAAACGAGCCCGTTATAGCTTGCCAAAAGGGGAAGACATTTTTTGATAATTATTGGTCTAGAGAGTCCAGAGAATTGTACTAGTTCGCAAAAGTAGGTTTCTTACATCTTCTCAATCAGTTAACAAACGATTTGACTTTCAGCAGTGATTCTAGAGGCAAAGTTGTCCGGAATGAGGAGTTCTATCATATGATATAAATATTGCGCATATATGCAAAAAAAAAAAGTGCAATGTACAATTGTTTGCATCCTTGAAAAGTGCAGTGTTTGGCGACGATATCTAATTTGTTTAGGGGTTATAGGCATTTTACTAAAAGTGAACCTAAAAAACCTAAAGAACCTAGAACTAGTTCGCTAGAGGCTCATGGTCGAATCTGAGGTGTGTGTTTTGTCTGGCATGAGCCAAGGATTCCAACAACATAAGACACTTGAGCCTGCGACTGGAGGTTTAGGAGTTATGAGTGATTTCGTTCTTTGGATTGCTGTAACGCCCCCATCAGGCCGAAATCATGTTGTTGGTGGGGTCAGTACTACCATCCCTTTAAGTTTCACCTAAACCTACCCGCTAGTATGAAGAAAAGTGAATGTGACGTAAAAATTCAATCGCAAGCATGACCCTTCAGCTTGTTTTTCGATCTCTCATCTTTCAGCTCTTCATCATGAGTCATGTTTTTCACAGGATTCGTACCCACATTCTAAGTCCAATTCCATGCCGGCTGAGCTATTGAGCAAGCTTGTTATTTCCGGAAAGCAAAACATGTGCAGCTGTAATCATAACTGTGTACAAAAACGATTACAATTGCTGTTTTACCGCCTCTACACTCTTAAAAATAATGGTGTTTCACAATGCCATAGAAGAACCTTTTTTGTCTAAATGGTTCCATAAAGAACACAAAAGGTTCTTTGTGGTGAAAGCAGGTTCTTCAGATTATAAAAAGGTAAGAATGAGACTGAATGTGTCATTGTCTGAATGTCAGATGTCAATTCTTTGTGGCATCGCTTAAAGAACCTTTTAAAGCACCTTTATTTTTAAGATTGCAGTGTTTATTTCTGTTGGAAACCGCAGTGATATGTACTTATTGGTATGACATTGGTATGTATTTATTTTGCATCTTATTAAAAAAAAAAAAATGTTCCCACAGGCACATTTGCGTCAGAAGATCAGGTAGATAGGAACAAGATTAATTGTGGTTTATTTTGTTCTGTTGATAGCTATCGTTTTAACAGTTTGCCAAAAACGCTTATTAATCAATGTTTAAACTGTTTTGTTTCATATTACTATTTTTTTTCTTCCCACAGTGAAAATGCATCATGAATATTGGTCCGTCACATCATATTAGGTGGTCCTACACATCAAAAAGTTTGAAAACTCAAATAATTTGTACTAATATCAACATAATGTGACACTGACATAGTAAGTGATAATTGTAGTCCTGCGTTCGGTGAATGTCTGACCGCTTGTAAAGGGATCACTTCAGACGTCAGATGTTAATACCAAGTATAAACAGGGCCATAGTCTCTGTTTTCAAAAGCAATTAGCATCTAAACAGTTGAATCTTTTCTAAATTGTTAATAAATAGGCTCAGCCTTATGAGGTTGAAAGGCTTTAATATGTCGGCCTGATTATTGGAAGTGAAAATTACAGACACTTCTTCATCTCCAGAAAACAACAACAAAGAGTTTTATAATTTGTATGCTGTGCCTTTAACTAAAAACTTGTCATTATGTTCTTACATGGTAGCTTTGAGACCCTCAAAGTAAGTAAGTTAAGAGTCAGATTTTGCTCACACCAATGGTGTGAAGATTAAACGACTCAGAAACACGATTATGGATCCAGCATTTGCTTCACAACTTGAACCACCCTGTTTATGTTTATATTGCACGAAAATTAGTTACATTGCGCAGTAGCCTAGTTTAATTTCTGTTTTGATCATAAATCAACTTGAGGATTCGACATTGAAGACACATCAGGCTGTGTCCCAAATCTGTGGTAATGCTGTTGGCTAAACCTAAAAACCTAAAAAAAAAGTTAGCTGCAAACCTTTTCCAGACCACATAATTTAGATCACTTGTAAATTCAGCGTAGAGCTTCTATAATTGTAAACGATTCATTTTTCATCCTATATCACAAGTGATTGTAACATGACCATATGGAATAAGTTAACTGCGATGTGTCTCAGGGGTTGTTAATGTTTGGCTCCGTCATTACAATGTTGTGGTGATAAAAGTCAAATCAGTTTTACTTACTGATTGACAGGGGAATGCCAAGAATGCTGGATGTCTGGTTCGTGTGTCAGTGGATGCCCACAGAAAAGTAGAGCTGTGGGCCCCTATTTCATTAGATGTGACTACTTACAGGAATGTGAACAGGCACTGACAGACTCTAGAGATCTTAAAATGAAGCAACACCAAAAAACGGCAACAGATTCCACTTTTACAGGTTCACTGGGTTTAGAAGACCATTTAAGGTTTGAGATTTTTGCTTGATCCATGAGAGTTTTAAGCAAGGTAGATGAAATCTAAGCTTAAATGATTTATGTCTCTCAAGCCTAAAACAATAGGAGTTCTTGGTTAATTTAGATGGAGATAGGTGAGTAAGTGAACTGACTTGAGAAGCTGATTTGTAAGTCTTCTTTCATAAGAAGTCATAAATTTGCAGCTAGAGATGACATGCTCATAAAGACAGTGGTGTGTGTTGAGATACATTAAAGACTTATTAAGCCCAGTTCAATCGCTGTTTACCATTGAAACAAAAGCTTAAAATCTTTCCTACTCTTGTCAGTAGAATTCTGTGGCGGCATAGTTGTGTGGCCTCACCTTGTCAGGTGCCAGGGATTAGGTGTATTAAGTGCAGCCCTCTGAAAGTGACAATAGCAGGTTTGTTTGCGTCTCCTTAGAGGATCAGCTGAGCTCCACTCATTTAAAAAGCTCAGAGATAATCTCTCCTGCACCAAACACATTTTTCATTCCCATGTAACAAATGTGCATTTCCTAAATGTTGCACTGCTAGATAATTATGCTGCTTTCCAAAATAACATTTTATGGGCCAAAACTAAGACGGTTTTTAATGTATCCTTCCTGGAGAATGCAATCCCACAATGCACTGCAGTAGGTTCAATTTCAGATAGGAAGCTGTCTTTGTAGACGGTAGATTGCAAGGCAGTTTACTAGGCTTTGAAAGAGAGCTGTAATATCTTCAGTTCATGTCTTGGACCTGATGTTGCCTCTAATTTCCTCCTTTTTTTTTCTTTACATATTAACAGACAGTATGTTCATAGAGCAGAGTGGGAAAAAGCATGTTAATCTTTGATCGACAACCTCTGCTCAGTAATTTGTACCACCAACTGTATTTTATGTTATTAATGCACTTTTGTGTCCTCTAAAAGCAAGCTCTGATTGTGGAGCAAAAAAAAGTAGGTATAGTAAATATATTTATGTTTTTTTCCATTATTTGATTAGCTGTAAAAAATAAATAAATAAATAAATAAATTAGAACTGAGCAGCAATTAGAACATAATAGCAACTGCATTTTGTTATTAATGCACTTTCATGTCCTCTTAAAAAAAAGCATATATATAAATATAAATATATATATATATATTTATATGCTTTTTCCATTATTTGATTCACTGAAATACATACATAAACAAACAAACAAATAATATAAATAAATAAATGATAATTATTTAAATAAATATTATAAATATATAAAAATAATAAAAATTAATTAAATGTATTAATTTATTAATTAAATTAATATAAAAAATAATAATGAAAAATGAAAATAAAATAATAATATGAAAAAAATAGAGCTAGTCAAATTACTAATTAAAGGAGTATAATAGCAGTTGCATTTTATGTTAAATAGCACTTTTATGTCCTCTTTTATGAACATTCTCTGATCATGGAGCAAAAAAAAAAGTAGTTATATTATATATTTTTTTTAAGCTTTTTTCCATTATTTCATTCACTGTTAAAAAATAAATAAATAAATAAATAAGTAAATAATTAAGTAAATAAATAAAATTTTAAATTTAAAAAATTAAAACTGGTCAAATTAATAATTAAAGGAATATAATAGCAACTGCATTTTATGATATTAATGCACTTTCATGTCCTCTAAAAGCATTCTCTGATCATGGAGCAAAATAAATAAGTAAATCAATAAAAAATGTAGGTATACTATATATATTTATGCTGTTTTCTATTATTTAATTTTCTAAATAAAGTAATAAAATAAAATAGACATATAGATGTTCAAATGACTAATTAAAGAAATATAATGGCAATTGCCAGTATTTGTGCTACCCCACAAAACATTATCTTTACTTGTCACTCTTTTTATTTTTCTTCTTATCAAATTTTACTGTACTGAACCCAGAATACCCAGAAAACTATCATTATTTTTTCCTTTTTAAATTAAGTTTTTTTTTTTTTTTACTTCATTAGGAAATATTTTTTCTATTGTTTAAAGCGTTAACATAAGGAGATTTCTCTACAATTTACGCTACAGCTGACGAAATAACAACTTGCCAGTGGGATTAAAAAAATAAATCGAAGACGTATTCTCTGAAGGTTGCCTTGCCGCGTTGATTCAGTAATCAAATACTTAAAAAACTGCTTATGCTGTGACATTAATGACTTTTCATCATTATGAAAGCATAAGCTTTGGAGCCTTTAAGACGCTTTAAGTATTGTGGAATAGTTGTGAACTCAATAACCTCCCTGAAAATCCATGGCGCGAGTACCTGTTTCTAGGACATTATGTAAAGGATTAATGCAAGTCCTGACCCTCAGACTGAATGAAGTTTGACATTAATTCATGATTATGTGAAACCTCCGGTCAAGAGAAAACATATAATCTGAATGAACAAAGAAGGCTGTTTGAGACATTTAAAGGCCATAATTGGCATAAAAAACATTGTTAGTGTGTTTGTTTTGTTACCAGAGTCTTGTCTTAATCTGATTTGATACAGCCTTTTTTACAAGATGGCAAATGTTAGGGATTACTCCTTCACAATACACAGACTTCACTTCTGCCAGCCAGAACTCTGTAAAATGTGTCTGGGCTGCCAGGAGCCACAGTAGGAAGATCTCAATGGATGTGAGCGGGCACTGGCCGTCTTCCAGGAGTACAGATGCATCATTCACAATGAGGTTAGAAGCATAGCGGTGACAAATTATTTCTCAGTAAAGTCAGAGAAGTCTTGTATTTTTGCAGATTTGTGGTGGGACTTTCTCAGGAGTGCAGAGGGAGATACGCGTTGACCTGACAGTGAAGGGAAACGCGAGACTCCTAAACTGTGATCCTGTCAGGTGTGGCTCCCCTCAACCCAACAGCGGTATCTGCCCACATTCCTGCAATGCATTCTGTTCGCCAGTCCGCCTGCTCTTACAGCGCTATTCAGTTACACAGTGTCATTCAATACACCTGATCTTTGCTAAACAGACTTTTGGACAGTTACTGAGGAACTTATTTAGCCAATTCCTTAACCACATGTTCGCAGCAGCCAAAATGTCTCAATGGTCACGGTTTCACTACCTAGAGGCAGCTTTCTCTATTAGCTTGTGTTGTATACCTCAGGCGTCACCAAGACTGCTATCTTGTGAAGGAAATAAATCTAATTGGATTTGGAGCTGACAGCTTTTCATGTTTCTGTCTGCACTTCAAAGTGAGCGGTGCTGTTTTTTGGGATGCAGAAACAAACTTGAGGAAAAGTGTAATTTGTTTACAAGCAGGAGTAAATGCAATTTCTGTGGAAAACATGCTTGGGAAGAAGTAAGCTTTGTATATTCCTAGATTACACAAATCATAATTATCCTGCGTTCTGTGACCTTAGATTTCACGCTGCTTTTAAACATTTATTAGGTCATTTTCCATTAGCTTCAAGTATAAAAACAAAATTCTTTGAAAATCCACTTGAGCATTTTAATATGTTGCATATTTGTAAGTCTAGACTTTTTAGATGTTTTAGAGTTTTTAGATGTTTTATTTGTGAATCTTCTTTAGTAAGCTTTAGTAACAAAGATGAAATAATTTCATTGAGTCATTTCAAAATTGACTCTGTGAATCCAGTCTTTAGATGGCAATTTTCATGTATTCATTTACAGTTTAAAGTACAAAATTTTGGCATTAGTAAGATTTTTCATGTTTTTTTCTTAAAGTTTCTTTTGCTTATCGAGGCTGCATTTATTAATCAAAAATCCAGAACAAACTGTAATATTGTGAAATATTATTTCAATGTAAAATAACTATTTTCTATGTGAATATATTTTAAAATTGAATTTATTCCTGTGATGCAAAGCTGAATTTTCAGCATCATTACTCCAGTCTTCAGTGTCACATGATCCTTCAGAAATCATTCTAATATGCTGATTTATTATCAATATTGAGAACAGTTGTGTTGCTTAATATTTTGTTGGAACCTGTGATACTTGTTTTCAGGATTTATTAATATATAAAAATTTAAAAAGAGTATTTATTTAAAATAGAAATCTATTTAAACTACTATTTAAAAGTTTGTGGTCATTAAATTTTTATTCTTTCTTTTTTTCTGAAAAAAAATTAATACTTTTATTCACCAAGTATGTGTTAAATTGAGCAAAAGTGACAGCAAAGACTTATTTTGTTAGAATTTTTTTTTTTTTACTTTTTATTCATCACATAATCCTGAAAAAAGAATAATAAAAAAAGTAATAAATTAGTATAATAAATATTAGAATGATTTCTGAAGGATCATGTGACATTAAAGACTGGAGTAATGGCTGATGAAAATTCTGATGAAAAAAAAGCTTTGCATTACAGGAATATATTATATTTTAAAATATATTAAAAGAGAAAACTATTTTTTTAAACCGTAATAATATTTCAGAATATTACTGTTTTTTCTGTAAATGCAGCCTTAATGAGCAAGAGAATTCTTTAAAAAACATTAAAAATCATACTGATCCCAAATTTTTGAATGGCAGTGTAGGTGAAACATTTGTTTTTGCATTGTGCATTTTGAATTTCTAATTGACAGAAGTGGCTATTCTCTGACTGGAAAAAGTTATAAGCTATTTCAGAGCAAATATAAAAAATATTGACTGGTTAAAAATCTTAAAATATTTTGGGGAAAAAAGTATATTCAATATGTTAAGCCTTTGACAACATCTCAAGAGATTTTGATATGCAATGTATTTGTTCTGAGAGGAATTGAAAAGAAGTAAATAAATGTTATTCTATAGGTAATGATTAAACAGGGCATGTACATCAATCAGTATCAGTTAAACGAACAAAGCATTGAAAAGACCATGCAACATCATTTGAAAATTAAAGCTAACTATAAGGGCAAGCTAAAACAGAAGATCCCTTACACAACTATACATTTCATATTTACCTTTGTTTGCGCTTTGTACACTGGTGTGTCTGTCATTTTCTGCACAAAACAACCTATTCAGAAATGTTTTGTTGTTGTAAACGTCTAAGTGTCTGGCCTGCCTGAATTGCGGCGAGAGTGTTTAAGCGTTTTCCTGTTGCTTTGTGCCCTAATTAAATTATGGCTTCTAAAGTCCCTGTTACAAATTGTCTCTTGTGTACCCTGCGGTTGTTGCTTTTGTTTTATTTATCCCTTTATGAAAGATGCATTGTTTGAAAAGCAGGACACAAAGAGGTGGAGAGAGAAAGAGAGGGAGAGAGAAAGCCAGCTACCCATTACCTTTGATAAATCCCCTTTGCTGTGGGGGGCCTGTCATACAGGGGCCTGATTTCTGTCCATTCTCATGTTGAACAAGTCCCTTTATCTTCCTGCTGATTCATCTCTGCTCCCCACCACTGCTCTTAAATGCTGGTGAGTATAGTGGCTGAAGCTCCAGCAAAGGTCAGCGTGAGAGGCCACTGCCCACCCCACAGGGTCTCCTTAGTAAAGCACAGACAACGTCAGGAATGTGACGGTGGACAATGAGTCCCTCTCTTACCTCAGCACCAGACTGACTCTCTAAAGCATGCTCACAGTCAGGATGCGTGATCAGGTTGAATCCCATTAAGTTACTTTTGTGTACTTTAAAATGAGAAAACCTGCTGCATCCACCGAGCTTAGCACTGTCCTTCAAACTGTCCTGTGTCTTTTTTTAATTAAATCCCCCCTCATATCTGTTTCTAATTATCTATCTGTCTGTCTGTCTCAACCACTTGCAATTCCCTAGCAACTTCATGTAACACATTATAAACCACTTAGCAACACCCTAGCAACAACCTATCTTTCAAATGTTCTCTCAACCACTTGCAGTTCTCTCGCAACTTCTTGTAACACCATAGAAACAACTTAGCAACACCTTATCAACTTCCTTAGAAGCACTTTGAAAACCTTAGCAACTTCCTAGCAACCACCCAGTCGCTCCTTGGCAACTACTGGGACTACATTTTAGAAACTGCTTAGCAATGCCCTAGCAACTGTCTACCAACTTGGAACACCTTTTACACTGCTTAGTAACACCCTAGCAATAACCCAGTACATCTAGAAATGCATTAGAAAACTCTTAGGACACCTAGCAACACCCTGGTAACCACCTGCTTTTCAAATGTTCTCTTAGTCTCTTGCAAATAACACCATAGAAACAACTTAGAAAAACCTTAAGAAACACTTTGAAAACCTTAGCAACTCCCTAGCAACTACCGTCGCTGATTGGCAACTATTAGAAAAACATTTTAGGAATAGTTTAACACACCTAGCGACTTGGAACACCTAAAATAGCTTAGCAACACCCTAGCAACCACTCAGAACACCTAGCAATAATTTCTCTACCACTTCCGATATCTCTAGCAACATTTTGAAACACCATGGAAACCATCAAGCAACACCCTAGTAACTTCCCAAGAACCACTTTGAAAACTTTAGCAAGTCACCTTTTTTTACATAGCGCTTTTAACACTACGCCTTTAGCAACTCCCTAGCAACCACCTAGTCGCTGTCTGGCAACTACTAGGAGAACATTATAGCAACAGTTTAACAATGCCTTAGCAACCACTGACAACCCCCTAGCAACTGTCTAGTGACTTGGAACAACTAAAGATCACTTAGCAACACCATAGCAACCACTCAGAACACTGAGCAATCATCTAGCAACCACAGGGTTTTCAAACGTTCTGTCAACCACCTCTGATTTACCTTGCAACATTTTTAAACACCATAGAAACCATTTAGCAACACCCTAGAAACTTTTTAGAACTACTATGAAAACCTTAGCAACATTCCAGTTGCTGCTTTGCAAACTACTGGGAAAACATTTTAGCAACAGTTTAACAGTGCCCTAGCAACCACCCACAACACCCTAGTAACTAGGAACACCTAAAGATCACTTAGCAACACCTTAGCAACCACTCAGAACACCGAGCAATCATCTAGCAACCACTGGGTTTTCAAACGTTCTTCCAACCACTTCTGATATCCCTAGCAACATTTTGAAACACCAGTAGAAACCACTTAGCAACACCCTAGCAACATTCCAGTTGCTGCTTGGCAAACTACTAAGAAAACATTTTAGCAACAGTTTAACAATGCCCTAGCAACCACCCACAACACCCTAGCAACTGTCTAGCAACTTGGAACACTTAAAGGTTGCTTAGCAACACCCTAGTAACCACTCAAAACACCTAACAATCATCCATCAACCACATGGTTTTTAAATTTCTCTCAGTGACTCACAGTTCCCCAGTTACTTCTTGAAACACCTTAAAAACACTTAGCCACAGTAGCGATTTTCTAAGAACCACTTTGGAAACCTTAGCAACTCCCTAGCAACCATCCAGCTATTGCTTGGCAACAACTAGAAAAAAACTTTAGAAACCACTTTGCAACCAGCAACCACCAAGAACACCCTAGCAATTGTCTAGCAGCTTGAAACACCTTAAAATCACTCAGTAACCCCATAGAAAACACTCAGAAAACTTAGCAACCACCTAGCAACGCCCTAGCAACCACATGGCTTTCAAACTATCTCTCCTCAAATTTTCAGATTAGTCTTTTTTTAAACCAGTATTCAAGCATTACTTTTCATTTAACATTCTGCACTCCTTGTTCATTGATTGAATAAAGCTGAATGAAGTGATTGTTCTTAAGATTTTAATTGCTCAAAACTGTAAGCAATTATATTCAAGCACTTCTTTTAAGTAGTGTTTTTCATCTTAAGAGAACACCACAAAATTTTCAACAGCTTAGCCTAAGGCCCACACATTGAAGAATTTGAACAAACAAAGTTTTTATAGTCACGCTTCACTGTAGTAGTGGCCTGCTGGTGAATGCCAAGTCAAACAGCCTGGGAAATCAGTTTTTTTAAACCTGCGAACAGGAAGAGCCCGATATTTTCTTTTTATCTATCTGCTGGTAGTGATCTACCAGATGTTATTGCTTTAGCTTTAGAGGCATAGTAAAACTAAAGAACTAGGAATTCTTACAAGGGCTTTTTCCTTCCTGAGATCATCAAACTAAAATTTCTTTTTCATTTTGTGTGTTAATTTCCATAATTTTTACCTTCCCTGTCCGCTGCCAAACAAGAAAAAACTATTTGTTTACTGCAAAACATTGAATTATTATGAATCAGGGGAATGTTTCTAAACAGGAAGCTTTGATATGTTCTCATATTGGTCCTTTCCTTTTTTGGCTCTTTCGTCTGTAAGTAATGCCTAGCTTCAATATGATTTCAACTCTTGTTCATTTTCTCTTACTTTCTCTCTCTTTTTTTGTTTGGTATGGCCCTTTTGTTCCAGCGGGATAATAAAGTTGGAATGTATTCTCTTCAGGGGGCCTTTTGGGTTGGATAAGAGGAGAAAGAGTATAGGGCAGAGGCAGTGGATGTTTAAGTATCTTCTTTTCCAGAATTTAGTTTCTTTCCATCTCTCCAGGAGTAGTTTCCTCTGTCTAGCCTCTTAGAGATGTCTGCATGTCACATCAGGTTAGTGGACTGTACATGGGCCCTCCAGATTTCCTCTTTGTCTCTTTTTGCTTGGCACTTTGACTCATCGGGAGAGCGGTGTTTCAAAGCAGCTCTCTGATCGTGCTCATTAATTCTATTCCTATAAGCGCTTTCCTATCGAGACACATCAAGGCTTACATTGTGTGTTAATGGTTAGAATAATGGGAGTTCTTCACAACTCTGTCTCTGTTTTTTTCACTCTTGCTCTGATGAGTAAGCACATTAACCCTCAGATCTGGGAAAAAGATTTTTAATGCTTCCAGCACACGTCAGATATAAGGAAGCATGGAGGAGGGAAAGCATTTCTTGCATCCTGAGGGAAGGTTGGTTTTCTCAGGCCATTTCCACAGGGAATGTGAGTCAGCCTGTAGGCTTACAGACAGCTGAAGTTCAGAGTCATGTGACCGCAGGACAGGGCAGTGAGTTTGGCTAATCCCTCTTTTTTTTCTAAAATGTTCACTTGTATTTCACGATGTTCTTCATTTTAGAACATCGTGTAATTTTTTTTTTTCCCTTAGAGATAGGCCCAGCTGGATCTACTGTGATACCTAGTGGCCTTGCTATCTACTGCTCACAAATGTATTTTAATTGTCTTTAAAGCTATTTCCTAGAATGTTTGACCTCAAAATGCATTTTGTCCAGATTCCCTCATTGTTGAAGTCCATAAGGGCTCTGTTTCACAGACAGGTTTGTTGAAAAGTGCGCTTGAATGTTTCCCTAGCAGGGGGCTTTTGATGTTTAGGCCGATTGACTGTTGAGTCTTGTTCGAGGATTACTACGCAGCGATGGCCGGTGGGCCACAATTGAAATGACCCAGTGGCCCCCTGCTATGAAAACTCTGGTCACAAGCACTGGTGCGGAAGCTTTGCAGTCACATACCCAGTTAATGCCTGCTTGAACTTAATAGATTGCAAAAAGGAAGCAAGACACGTCTCTTTCTCAGACAATTGAATAGGAAGGTAAGAACTATTAAAGTGAAAGTACATAGAAAGCTGTACTAAAAGGGTTAGTTCACCCAAAAATGAAAATTAGCACATAATTTACTCACCCTCCAGGCATCCTAGGTGAATATGACTTCCTTCTTTCAGACAAATCCAGTTGGAGTTATATAAAAAATGATCCTGGCATTTCCAAGCTTTACAATTGCATTGGCGAGTGTTTCTCTTCATCAGTCCAAAACAAGTCCAATAAATGCATCCATCCATAATAAAAGGTGCTGCACATGGCTTCAGGGGGTGAATAAAGGCCTCCTGTAGCGAATCAATGTGTTTATGTAAGAAAAATATCCATATTTAAAACGTAATAATCACTTAAAATCTAGCTTGTGCCAACTGGTCGTACACGGAAGCCCTTCCAGGCTGATGACGTATTATGACGGCGCTGCGCATGCGCCTGTGAGTCTTGCACAAACCAACGTTTCTTTACAGGAGCAAAGGAAGCTAAATTTCCTTACTTTAGCAAAGGAAAACCAGTCTCCTCTTGGCTTATATCGAAATCCTCTGACATTTTTCTTTACAAATCCTCATTTTTTTTTACATCTAATTCGTGACTGTTGTTTTGTTTTGGTTTCTCCATGGCGTATCCACGTTCGTCACTTCTAGACAGACAGTGTAAACATGCTTTCTGTTGGGGCGAAAGAAGTCTGATTTGGCGTTGTCATGCAAACCACCGCAGCGAACCTCAGTCTGTTTTGGTCCAGAGTCCGGGATCATACCAGAGCGCATCATCAGACCCATTTGAATTCTACATGTTATATTTTATAGCGGTATGGATGAGATTGTGGCTGTCATTCGCTGTCAAATATGGCTTTGAATATGGCGCTGTCAAATATGACTGATAGCAGAAGAACAGCTCTGGCCCAAACTGTGATATAAACGCTATTGGCTATTTAAAAAAGGGGCGGGATCATATGCTTGATATGTCCCACCCTGTGTTCCTGTTTCAGTTAAAATGACATCAACACAGAATAACGCTGCATGTTTCAAAGCACTTCAGTGGACTTTTAAGAATACAAGCATGGTTGTGAGCCTTGCATGCATACAAAATACTTGAGAGTTTGTCATGGTTATATCAACACGTGTAGGAGTTTCCCATGAGTGAGTGAAGAGAACAGTCAGTCAAAATGATTCTGACTCATTTCTATAAGTCCTGAGTCACTGACATGTGCCTGTGCCATTAACCTGAATAATATGCACTTTAGGGAGTTATTAGAGCCTCCTTTTGGAATTTTGGTGGGCTTTTAGAGTCGTTGGCCTTTTTCAGTGTAATTGCTGCTAAAGTCATTACAATTTTTATAATAAACAGATATGAATCTGCCCCTCAGCAATAGTTTTCCACCTCTGCCAGTTTGTATTTTCAAAAGCATGTTTTTTTCTTTGTTCGTTCAGTCAAAAACTAAGCTGGCTAATACATTGACTTGTTTTTTTTTATAAATCAAAGGGAAAATCAGTCTGATAAACTGAGCCAAACTTTAACTCCAGCCAATTCTGCTGGTGTCAGCTTATGTAAAGTCATGTCTTAACACATCAGTAGCTGCTCCCTTAATTCCTCATGTGCACAAAAACATTCTTCCTGTCTTCAAAGTTTAAGACCAAGCTTATGCGTCTTTTTTATTTTACCATTTCTTTCCTCTGGAATTTTAAGTAGCAACAAAACTTGGACACAAAGGGTGTTTTTTATTTGTTGCTTGAGCAGAACCGTTAAATGAGACCAAATTATGAGGGTAGATGTACAACAAAACGCCAAGGTCATGTCAAGCGAGATGCTGTTAAACCAAAATTAGACTTATTTAAACAAGGGCTTGTTGAGTGACACAAAGGAAATGGCTTGACATGAAAGAGCAGACAGACATAATGTCCTTACTTCATGCTGTTAAGATTTAACAAAGTGAGGCTCTGGATTAATGAAGGTTACATGTTGTAGACTCGCGCAGACATGTGGGTCCTGTGGGACCAGCACAGGTGATGGAGCAATATTGACAAAGCGCTTGCCGTTGGACCACCTCATTTCCACTTGATTAAAAGCTTCTTGCGCTGACCCAAATATTCTGCTAAAAGAAGAACTGATAGTTGAAGGTAAAAGGAAATGCTGGTATTGAAGGGAAACTTCCTACATTTTACCATTTGACTCTTAATCAAAGGCATTGTGAACTGTCAGGGAGGTCTAAATACATCTGTCATCCTTTCCTATGTATACTACCATTCAAAACTTTAGGGTCAGTCAGAATGTTTTGAAAGAAATTAAAGGGATAGTTCACTCAAAAATGAAAATTCTGTCAATGATTATTCACCCTCATGTCGTTCTAAACCTGTAAGACCTTTATTCATCTTTGGAACACAAATTAAGGTATTTTTGATGAAATCCAAGAGCTTTCTAACCCTGCACAGACAGCAACTAGTGATGGGTCTTTCTTGAATGATTCGTTCATTTTAAATGAATCTTTAATGTGACTCGGGACGAATGAGTCGTCTCGGGGAGTGATTCGTTCAGTCGCACATGTGCAACATCCTATTAGGTTCTGTACTAGAATTAGTTCACCTGTTTCGAGTCTTCGGGTTTTTCGAGTCGTTCCTTCTTATGGGGCTGTTACGTGCTGAACGAACGACTCAAACCCGAAGACTCGAGAGATGAACTAATCAATTCTTTTTCCGGCTCGCACTGCATTTGGTGAGCTTATAGGACTGTCACGTGATGATTGAACGACTCAAACCCGAAAATTTGTCAGATAAGAGGTGAGGTGAGCTAATCATAGACTAAAGACCCAGGTAAACAATGAATTAATCTTTTCTGTTTCTTATAGCATTATAGTTTTGTCTTGTTTGTAGTGTAATCGACATTTGTGTAAGCAGTAGATGTGTTAGGGAAGTAACACGTAAATTTTTTATTATATTTTGCTAAAATGAACGAAATGACTCAAAAAGATTCATTCATTTTGCTAAACGAGACTCAAAGGTCAGAGTCGGTAAAATGATCCGAACTTCCCATCACTGACAGCAATGCAACTGACATGTTCAAAGCCCAAAAAGGTAGTAAGGACATCATTAAAATAGTCCATGTGACATTAGTGGTTCAACCGTAATGTTATGAATCTACAAGAGTACTACTGGTGCGCAAAGAAAGCTAAAATTGCTAATTACGTGTAATAAATTATTAAAATATTAATTATGCTTCTGTTGGCTGCACTTGTGGGACTATTAGGGTTTTTTAAGAAAAAAAAACAAGATTTAAAATGGAAACCATGTTTTAAATGTCTGAGGATACTGTGAACTGGCAAATGACATAATTTTGCACTTAGTGTAACAATATTAAATATCAGTGGCCATGTTTGAGTCATTGAGTCAATATTGAAAGCTTTAGGTCCTCATTGGAAAAAAGTGAGAAGGGGGAAGGGGCACAAGACCCCATGGTTTCTACAAGTTGTACCCAACTGTGCATTTGGGTCTGAAAAGATCTCACACTGTGAGCCGCTCTAGTGTTTTGGTGGGAGGGCAGGGAGGACCCAGCTATTCTCCCTCTGGCAGAGGGCATTTTCCACCTTTTCGTCACCCTGATGGCTGTCCTTTGAAGGAGCTTTGTTCCCGAACCCCAGAGATGTCTGGAGAATGCTGGGCCGGTCCTCGCCCTTTTCCAAAGATGCTTTTTGAAGATGAATACCCTTTCATTCTTAAAGCCTTTACTTATCTGGAAGTAAACGCAAAGGCAACAGATGATTTTCAGACAAACATATCCATTCCATGAAATTCCCAGAAGAACAAACACATCCTGTCAGTATTATGAGGTGTCCAATAAACGTAACGGATGTAGTGTTTTCCGTCAAAGAAAAGAGTAGTGTTTAGATCAGAATGAGGATGCACGTGTAGGTTTCTTTCTGCTGAAGCGTGTGTGCAGATGTTGCAGGGTGGCTTGTGTCCTGTTATGGCCTCTTCTCCAGATGTTAATCCTTTCCAATCACCACCTTCGTTTCCCCTCTTTCGTCTGTGATCCACCTCATGGAGGAGGTGAGAGTGACAGAGGGTTGACAGTACGAGCAGGTGGGTGTACGTGCATTAGACCTCTATTTCAGTAGTAGTTCTTAAAGGGATAGTTCACCAAAAAATGAAAATTCTGTCATTAATTACTCACACTCATACCATTCCAAATCTGTAAGACCTTCGTTCAGTCATTATTTTTGTTTTCTTTGCGCACAAAAAGTATTCATAACATTACGGTTAAACCACTGATGTCACATGGAGCATGTCCTTACTACCTTTCTGGGCCTTGAACGTGGTAGTTGTGTTGCTGTTTTTGCAGGGTCAGAAAGCTCTTGTACTTCTTCAAAAATATCTTAATTTGTGTTCTGAAAATAAACTGGATTGGAATGACATGAGGGTGAGTAATTAATGACAGAATTTTCATTTTTGGGTGAACTATCCCTTTAACAAGGTTGTTTCAGGATCAAGACAACATTAGATCAAGTGCCAAGCTAATGCAATGCTTAAGATTTTATGTGGAAGTAAACAAATACACTACTGTTTAGTGGTAAAGTGTGGGGTTTAAATGTTTTAAAAGTTTCTAACGTGAACAAAGCTGCATTTATTTGATCAAAAATACAGTAAAAACGAATATTGTGAAAAATGCATTTTCTGTTTTGACTTAAGTGTACCATGATGCTTCATAAATCATTCTAATACACTAATTTGGTGCTCAAGAAACATTTATTATTGCATATTTATAGCATTTATTTAAAATAGATGTCTTCCGTAACAATTTAAAAGTATTTCCAAATTTAATTTGTTTAATTTAGTGCATCCTTGCCAAATTATTATTAAAAGTATTTTTTAAAATTTAGTTGCACATTACTTTTATTTCAATTTATTCTAATTTAAGTAGGTTTTTATTTAACCTAGATTTTTTCATGGCTTTCGTAACATGGCATGTCATGCAACTTGTCTATGTTGGCATGTGTCTAATTTTACTAGCTTCTTTTGTTAACAGATGAATTTGCAGCAAAAATACCTTAGAGCTCAGACAGATGTATGGCTTTTAACTTTAACAACAAATGTTATGGGAAATGATTATCCTTGCTTTTATTTATTTCGCTATTGTAACTATGCTTGCATGCTTATATTTTTGGTTGCATTTTTGGTCACACTTTATTTTAAGGTCCAATTCTCGCTCTTAACAAACCATTAACTGACTTTTGCCTCAATAAACAACTAATTTGCTGCTTAAAAGTAGTTAGTAAGGTAGTTGTTAAATTTAGGTATTGGTAGGATTAGGGCTGTAGAATATGGTCATGCAGAATATGTGCTTTATACGTACTAATAAGAAGCCAATATGTTATGAATAAGCATGCTAATAAGCAACTAGTTAATAGTAAGAATTTTTCCCTATACTAAGTGTTATTACAATTTTACTTTTTTTATTATTTTGCAGTTGCCACACTACATTATACAGTGAGAAAATGTGTCACTGGTTGACTTCCTTTTCATAGGAGACACATTGACTGTTTACGTGTCCTTCTGCTGGCTTTATCATAGTTCTCGTTGCATGAATGACCATGTTAGCCCAGCAGACTGCTAAAATATGCTTCGTTACATAACTTGTTTGTTCCAAAACTTGTCCTTTTTCTATTTGTTTGCAAGTCCCTTTGAGTTCTTTTGCATTATGTAAGGGTATTGTTTTAGTTAGTGGCCATTACTCATAGACTTTGTGGGAAGTTACTACATACTAATGTCTGTTCACTTCCGATAGCTTCCCAGATCCTGTTTTGCTGTCTTTTGCCTCAGAAATCCAGATTTTCAGAGACCTTGCCCAACAAACATCTGTTGTCTACAAGCATCCCCATCCCCCCCGGTGCCTTTCAGCAGAGCTTTAGGACAGCAGAGGGCTCTCTTTTCAGGAAACAGATTGATGGGCATTTTAAAGACTGACAGGTGTGGGTTTCTGTGTGGAGGTCAGTAAAGCCATTGTTATTAAAAGGAGGGCAGGACAGAGGCCACTGCTTGGTCACAAGAGTAGTTGGAGTCTCACCTCATAACTTTTCTTTTCTTTTGTGGTATTAATAAACTAATATATTGGTCAAGCAGATTAGTAAACCAATATTTGGCCATTTTGAGATTATCGACATGAACCGTACCACGTAAGAACTTAGTTGCAAGTAAAGATTGTTGGAATATGTTTTACAAGAAAATTATATTTCAGTCTTTCTACTTCAAATAAATTTGTTAATTGCCTTTTTGGTAATTAATTATGAAATTGACAAGGAATTCCTGATTGAAAATTCTTTCAGCACCATTTTTTTAGTGTATGCTTGGAATTATTATTTTTTATGTGAATTGAGTAAATGTGTTAATTTCACTATGTACATTTTATTTTAATTTTATTTGCTGTCATAAAGTTATGTAATGTGAATTACATTAATATAATAAATTATAGAATATAGGAAATTATAGAAATTTGTACTTTTATTTAGCAAGGATCCTTTAAATTGATCAAAAGTGATAATAAAGACATTTATAATGTTACAAAAGATTTTGATTTGAGATAAATGCTGTTCTTCTGAACTTTCTATTCATTAAAGAAACCTTAAAAAATCTGATCAGCTGTTTTTTAACATAATAATAATAATAATGTTTTTTGAGCAGCAAATCAGAATATTAGAATGATTCCTGAAGGATCATGTGACTGGAGTAATGATGCTAAAAATTCAGCAGGAATAAATTACATTTTAAAATATGCAAATAGAAAACAGTTCTTAAATAGTAAAAATATTGCAAAATTTTACTGTTTTTGCTGTACTTTGTATCAAATCCATGCAGGCTTGGTGAGCAGAAGAGACTTCTTTAAAAACATTAAAAATCTTGCTGTTCAAAAACTTTTGACTGGTAGTATTATAGTACTACTATATACTATATATAGTAGTACTATATACTAATATATAGTATGTATTCTATTTTTATTGAAATAATTGTAAGTTTATATCTTGTATTATATAAATGAATATTAAAAATAATGCGTCTTTGTGCAATTTTGATATTTTTAGTGGTGGTGCTGGAATTAGCATACAGCATTGTTATTACTTTTTTAATAGTAGTCTTGCTTTTTAAAAAGCATTTTGCATTTTGTTGCGCTCTTTACAGCGTCATATGTATACAACCCAGGGTCAGGTGAACCCAGAACCAACTTTATGAATGGCTTCCTTTGGGGCGTACATTTGAAAATAAGTAAATTTTGCATATCCCTAATCCAAATCTATGCCATTGTTCTTCACTTGTGTAGGCAAGTGTTGGCTTAAGCTTACTTAGAAAGGATGAGTAGTCATCTGTGAGTTTCAGCTTCAACAAAGCCTTTCCTCAGGCATGTTTGCTTTGTCTGAGCCTCACCCTTTGCTCTAAGTTAATATGACCCGAGGAGGGATGGTCGGTCGGGGACGGCCACACCTCGTCCTTGACTTGGCCGTGTCAGAGGTCTGAAATCTCAGCACAGGTAAATAATTAGCCCAACCCCACTGTTGACAAGACACAGACGAGGCTTGTTTCTGCCAGACGAGTCCCATGTCCTGCAGTGCGGCCCGTCTGCTTTGTCTGATCGAACCACGTCACTCATGCGCACACACACGCTGTAACACAGCACTGAGCTTAAGCCCTGCTAATGATAGTGCTTTGATTGAGGTGTCCTCTGTAATGAGGTCAATGTGGGAAAGGCTGCACTCAGCACCCCAAGAGGCCCTCTGGCACCCAGACTCAGCAGCGCACCCTAATGGTGGTTTAGAAAACGGCAATTGCTTTTCACCTTTCAGCCAGTATTGTTCTGGGAAATCAGGTTTATTGTTGCTATGCTAATTAAAAGTGCAAATTGTTTTAGAGATTGCAAACCTAACGCATGCAAGAACTGTAATAGAGAACATGTGCTTGTGGTTTTGATGCTGCTTTGTGAAAATACCTGAGCATTAGATTTGATCTCAGCTTTGTGTTTTCATGAGCTGGTTGCTTGAAATAAAGCTCTTTATGCTGATCCTGAGGTCTAGCAAAAGTCTAGCAAAACATCATCCAGATGCATAAACATTTATGCAAAAACCTGCCCAGTGTTTGTTTACTGACGGTCTGATGAATATTGCTGGATGAAATCTGATTGAATTTTGTGAGTAAGAACCCACAGTTTTTATCAGTCTATGTGAGTTGTTTTTGAAAGTTCGTGGGTGTCCTGGCATCAGTTTTTGGAAAGATATGCAGAATTTAGTTTGAAGTACATAACTTTTTAATTTCTGCTTGATTTTTTGTATTGTATTTGAAAAAAAAAAAACAGTAAAAACTGTAATATTATAAAATATTGCATATTTTTGTGTGAACTGGCTTTTTCAGTATTCTTTGATAAATAGAAAGTTCAGTAGTAAACTTTGATTTAGTGCATTCTTGCTGAAAAAAAAGAGATTATAAAATGTTCAAATATAAATGTTATAAAATATATACATTTTTAAATATTTACCAACATTGAGTGTAAATTCATTCAGAAATTAATATATCAATAATGTGTAAATAATTGATTGATTTTATGTAAATATTCATTAATAAAATATATTGAAAGATTTAAAATAGTGTTATATGATCTAAAATTCTACAAATTTCATATTTGATATTGTGTGTGTATTTGTATGTGTGTGTGTGTATATAATGTACATTACCAGTCAAAGGTTTTTAATGTTTTTTAAAGAATTCTCTATTACTCACCAAGCCTGCATTTATTTGATTAAAAATACAGAAAAAGCAGTAAAATTGTGAAATATTTTTGCTATTTAAAATAACTGTTTTCTATTTGAATATATTTTAAATTGTAATTTATTCCTGTGATCAAAGCTACATTTTCAGCATCACATGAGTGATCAGTGTCACATGATCCTTCAGAAATCATTCTAATATGCTGATTTGCTGTTCAAGAAACATTGTTATTTTTATTATTATTATTATTATTATTATTATTATCAATATTTTAAAAAGTTGAGTATGTTTTTTTTTTTTTTCAAAATTCTTTGATAAATAGAAAGATCCAAAGATCAGCATTTATCTGAAATAAAAAGCTTTTGTAACATTATACACTATACCATTCAAAAAGAAATTATAGAAATGAATATTTTTATGCAAAAAAAGATATTTGGAATTGATCAAAAGTGATGGTAAAGACATTTATAATGTTTCAGAAGATTTCTGTTTGAAATAAATGCTGTTCTTCTGAACTTTCTATTCATCAAAGAAACCTGAAAAAATTCTGCTTAGCTCTTTTTAACATAATAATAATAATAATTATAATAATAATAACTTTTAATTTTTTGAGCGGCAAATTAGAATAGATTTCTGAAAGATCATGTGACTGGAGTAATGATAAAAATTCAGCTTTGAAATCACAGAAATACACAGAATTTTAAATCGTAAACAGTAATTTTAAATAGTAAAAATATTTTTAAATGTTTCTGTTTTTGCTGTGCTTTGGATCAAATAAATGCAGGCTTGTTAAGCAGAAAAGTATTTGTTAAAAAACATGAAAAATCTTACTGTTGAAAAACTTTTGACCGGTAGTGTGTGTATATATGTATATCAAATATGATTTTTTAAAAAATATTTTAGGTATTTTTGGTATACACACCTCTCGAGACTAACAAACCTGATACAGTCAGTAAAGTGATGTGCAATCAGCACATTATTGTAACTGTATGTTATATGGGTCCCGAGTGTGTTGATATACACGAGATAAAAGGCATTAATGTCAACGCTCCGTCACTTTAAGTAGTAGAGGGACGCCCCTCTGTGTTTGTCTTTTTTTTCAGTCCTGTCCCTCGCAGATGGACTGTGTGAACTGCAGTGTTACAGAGAGCACAGCATCAGATGCTGACAAGTCTTATTAACAGCCGAGCGTGTGTGTGTCTGCCTGCGTGTTTGAACAGGTGCGTTTTGGCTGTAGGGGGTGCTTTTTTATGCTTTTGCTGCACATGCTCAATCACTCCTCAAGCTTGATCAGTATATCAAAACTATAGATTCAGTAATCAAACACAATAAAGCTTTAACAGGCTGTGTTAGCGCAGTAACCAGTATATATTGTTATGATGTACATGTGTAATACATTCATAGCCTGTTGAACAAAAGGATTTTCCACTTCACAGTAAAGGTGCAAGTAACTGTGATTTTATTTTTTTTTTAATGAAACAAATGGCGTGCAATGTCTAAGTGCTTATATTACTTTTTCACCTTTCTTGTTTTATTTTAAACTTTATTCTTAACACTTTAGCTCTAAAAAGAGAGTGTTTGTAGTTCCCTCTAGTGGAGAAAGATAATAATTATGATATATTACATGTAAAATATGTGAATAAAACTAGATTTTGAATCATGTGTTCCTGTGCAATAGTCATGCCTCAATGCTGAATATTTGCTATTCAGTTGCTAAGGCAAATGCTTACTGTATCATTTTTGATACACAAGGTACATTAACAACATTAATATAAATGGAAAAACCTGTTAAACATCAACTGAAAATGTATACTTTTTAGCAAGTAAAGCACATTTTAGTGACATTTTAGGGACAATTGTAAATATGTACACCTTTAGTTCTTTGTACACGTGCCTGTTTAGGGGTTTTTTAATAAACATTTATAGAATATAATAGATGATGGTTTTATGAAAAAAAAAGCATAAGAATGACTTATGTTGTTAGTAATATTTTAAGAAATTCGTCTTAATTTTTGGCCATATTAAAATACCAAATTGCATTTTGTTTATCATTTTAGGCCTCTAAATAAAATAAAACGGTGCTGTTTTTTGCTTGAGTATGAGCTCCATAAAGCCTGATGAATCAAAAATGATATGCAAAACACATATGCAAACTTTTTTATTAGAAGATTTTATAAAATGTTGCATTTATATTTTTCTGACTATTATTCAATATGCCACACTTTACAGGCATAATATTGATGTCCTTAGACTTGGTTTGGATCCATTTCTTAATGTAAGTCAATGAGGAATTATTTTTTAGGGACTTTTTCTCATTTACCAGAAGAAAATGAAAGAAAACCAAAAAAGTCAGATCATTAAAAAACATTTTTGAAAGTACACAAAAATCATTGTATGATATGACTATTGTCTGCATTATAATATGATCATCTTGTATACATTTAATACTATAAACAAACAATAAACAGTTTTTGTTTACAGTATGTATTTCTTCATGTGCATTTCAACATTTTCATGCCTAATAGTTTATTAATGCACATGGTTAACCAATATATGTGACCCTGGACCACAAAACCAGTCATAAGCATATGAAAGCTGAATAAATAAGCGTTCCAGTGATGTATGGACTCAGGATAGGGCAATATTTAGCTGAAATACAACTATTTGAAAATCTGGAATCTTAGGGTGCAAAAAAAAAAAAATCTAAATATTGAGAAAATCTTACCTTCTTAGTTCTTAGCAATGCATATTACTAATAAAAAATTAAGTTTTTATATATTTACAGTAGGAAATTTACAAAATATATTCATGTAACCTGATCTATAATATCCTATTGATTTTTGGCATAAAAGAAAAATTTGATAATTTTGACCCATACAATGTATTTTTGGCTATTGCTTCAAATATACCCATGCTGCTTATGACTGGTTTTGTGGTCCAGGGTCACATATAAAAAATAAATTAAAATGAATCTTTAATAAATGCCTGATGCATAAAACATAAATTGTTTCCAACTCGATTAGCATAAAAAGTCAGCATTCTTCAGATCAGTATGATAATTTGAATGGTAACTTATGAACAGATCTCATTTATACAACAGCTTGCATTCTGTAAAGCTCTCATCTTACAGAAGGGGGAGCCACTCATGCTAAAAGGACAACCTTGTTCACTTAAGTTTGTCCTTAAGGCAGTTGGAAAGCATTCTCAGACATCTTTAAACCTATATTATTATGCAGCAATAAAAAAATATGTTATTAAGTTTACAATACCCAGACGTAGCAATGCGATCACTTATTGGCAGCAGTCTGCTCTGGCATTTAACAATGAAGCTCTGTTTTGTATCAGTTTGTGAAATCTAGAAAAGTTGAAAGTCTTTCCCTAATTGCATTAAGCTACATGTTGCACCCAGATTTGGTCTGCGGTATTTGCTGTCTTTTGTAAGTACTGACTAAATGATCACCGGGGGTTGCTACGTTTTGCTAATTTGATGAAATGAATGTGAGCGACTGCAGCGCATGTCTGAGCAGGATAAAGACCCTCTGGGCTGCTCCCTTCATGCGCTTGTCTCTGTTTCATGTGTTTACCCAGAGTGCAGGTCTTGAATGAGGTCTGAAAGATACTTGTCAAGAGGGAGGCCCTCCTTATCTGCGCTGCTGGGCCGTAACACGTCTCTGACAAAGTCCTGAGAGATATTTTCCGTTACAGACATCAACCCTTACCCACTCCTCCCTGTCCAATTTCTCAATGGGAGACTTCTCAGGCGCTCAGAGCCGAGAAACAACTGTCTCTCACACTTGTTTCTGCCCAGACACGCTCCTCGAAGTCTCCTGCAGGCCGGAATAGACTGTTGACGGGCTGACCTCATTCTGCAAGCCTTCTAGCGCCTATATTGGAAGTCTGTTCTCATTTATGGAATCCTTGACGCTTGGTTTTTACGTGAACTTTTGGCCTGGAGTTCAGTGTTGTAATTCTCATCCTTTATTTCCCATGGTGGAGCTGTAAAGATTTGGTTTCAGCAAGTCCATAGATAATGTTGAAAAGTTAAGGGAATTGTCCAGCTCTCCAAGCAGTTGTTTTTTCAGCAGATTTAGTGGGGCGTGCTATAGGACTGGAAGTTTTACAGTGTGCTGGATGGGTGGGGGGTGTAAGAAGGAACAGGAAAGTTTTTCTTATCTCGTACCATTTCGCCGGGCCCACCTTCTCTGTCACCTCCAAAGATTTACAAGAAAGCAGTCAAAGATGTGCAGTTTTGGAATATAAAATAACACACAACACAGCCCAGGGAAGTAGGTGGCGTTGAAAATTTATGTTGAATTAGTTTAACTGCTGATGAAATTTATTCAATGGTTCTCTTCCTAAGTGTATTCCCAAAAACACAGTGATGGTGAAAGTGACATACAACACAAAAGTCAACTTTTCTACATTTTAACTGGTTGCAAATGTGATTACTATATTGCCCACACATGTTACTTGCCACAGGTGTGTCTAAATACAAATTATTTCTTACAATTTTGACAAGGTGCCAATAATTTTGTCCAGTCCATTTTTGAGTTCTATGTGAAAATTTTATCAAGTTTGACTTTTCTTCTCTGTTTTTTGTGTTGCTGGAGTGCAAACAAAAACAATAAGCACATGAATACCGAAACATTTGCAATTGGAACAATTTTCTGAGAGAAGTGTTGCATTTTCTGACAGAATTGCAAGGTTGCCAATATTTTTGGCCATGACTGTATATAATACATAATATTTTATATCTATATCTGTATCTATCTATCTATCTATCTATATATATATATATATATATCAGAGGTTGCGTCATTTTGACGGACAAGGTGATAGAAATTCCGTCATAATCTATTATTACCCGTCATTTTAATTTTCATATTTTATATAAAATACCACGCTTAATTGCTTTTATTTTTGTTCACATTTTCATTTTTAATCATTAACCGACAGGACGCCAGTGCAGTGTTTAAAAACAACAAAATACACTAGGGCTGGGTAAACAAAACAAAACAAAAAATTGATTTCTTGATTTTAATAGATTCTCATTTTAATGAACCAATATCGATTGTTAAATCACAGTTGATCTTTTTGGTCTATGCTGTTTACAGCTGATGAATGAAAAGTGTGTCTTCCTTCCAATAAATAGCAATAGGCTAGGCTTTGTGTTACTTTTGATATGAAACAAAGTCTCAGATTTCAAATTCTGTCCATTTCATTAGAAAATTAAAGCAATAAATACTGTTTTTGCAGATCGGTGTAGCTTGTGTGTACTCGCCTGTGCATCATCAAATGCATTAGGAAAACATTCGTGACAGTTTCGTTTTTGTTCTGGATCCAGTGCTCTGCTGCTACACTGGAGCGCACTCGCCACCAACTGGACAGAGGTGGGAATTACAGCTACAATTTAAAATAGATCACTCTCAGTGTAATCTGTCAAAATGAAGGACGGCCTTCAGATTTTATATTCACTGATAAGAAAAAATCTGTCAATGACAGATCTTGGTCTCATGTGTTTGGAACGACATGAGGGTGAGTAATTAATGACTTTTAGAATTTTAAGTCCAGTTTGTAGAATAAACTATAGCTGCTTTCAGAATCAACACAATTGAACACAACTAGTTGACACATAACATGACTCACTATAAAACACTGATTAGGAGTGACCCTAGAAGCCACTGGAAATCGGATGAAGTCAGGACCACCCTCCTCTCAGGAGATTCGCCTTAACTAAACTCATTACTTTTTGAAACGGTCTTCTGCCCCCCTGGGTAAACTCAGTCCAGTGCGCCCACCCTGAGGAAGCAGTGTTTAGCATGTAAATGCCTTCCTGTGGTTCGCCTGCTGACTTCTCTACCCACAGAGAGCCGGAGAGGTCTGGACAAAAGCCTGCTGGTGTCATGAAGGCATGCCATGCATTCCATGTCATTGTCACAGAGTCTTTGAAGTTTGAGATGGGGTATCCTTCTGTACCCCCCAAATGACTGTCTTTTTTTTGTCCTACCAACATAACTTTTATGTACATGCACACAAAACATAAAGTAAGAAAGGTGTTGGACGTGGATTTTGTTGTGTTTAGTTTGTAGTTTATTCAGGCTAAGGATGTTTTTATTGTGTAAGCTGCTTGTAACATCATTGAGCCTTGTAGGTTTGTTTTTGCGGGGTGACCTCGCTGTATGGAGACATAGTACAGGGGTGACAACCTCTTGTAGCTGTAAAAACACATCATATGGTTCTGCCATATGCTCCTTAGAGAGCTCATAGGTCATCATAGATCTTTCAGTGTGTGTAGATAATGGCTAGCATGCCCTACTATATCCATTTGCACTTCCTTGCACTGTGTTTACCTTAGAATACTTCAACCAAAAAACTTCTCACCCTCATGTTTTATTTAAACCCATATGATATAAACTTGCAATTCTGAGAAATGAGAAATGACTTTATATCTCACAATTCTGATTTCTTTTCTCAGAATTGTGTGATATAAACTCACAATTGTGAGGAATTTTTCTGACAAATTAGATTTTTGTATCTTGCAATTCTGCCTTTTTTTCTTGCAATTGTGAGTTTATATCTCACAATTCTGACTTTTTTCTCACAGTTCTTTTTTTTCCTTTGAATTCCGAGATATGAACTTGCAATTCTAAGAAAAAAAGCCACAGTTGCGAGATATAAACTTGCAATTCTGAAAAGAAAAGTCAGAACTGTGAATTTGTTTTTATTTCTCAGAATTGCAAGTTTATGTTTCAGAATTCTGACTTTATAACTCGCAATTGTGAGTTTATATCTCACAATTCTGACTTTATAACTTGCAAATGCAAAATTGTATCATGCAATCCTGAGGAAAAAGTCAGAATTGTGAGTTTGCATCATGCAATTCTAAGAAAAAAAAAAGTCAAAAATGCAGGATGTAAACTCACAATTGCGAGAAAAGAAGTCAGAATTGTGAGAAAAAAAGTCACAATTAAAGCCATACATTTTTGGAATGACATAAAGAGTTTAAGTCATTCTTAATATATGCCTATTCAAATGCATCAAAGAAGAAATGTTCTAAATTTGGTCTGTCAAGTCTCTCTATGTCTCTTTTTCACAAAGGACTTGTTTTGAAATGTCTACAGCTTTTGTGAGCCAAAGTACATATCAGATTCACTAATTTAGCTGTATGGTATAATGTTAAATTGGACATATAGTTTCTGAAACAATGTACAGATGGGATACCTGACAGGTGAGGACAGATCGGAGGAAGCTACAATGCATAGAAGGTTCACTAGACACTGAGGGGCGATTGAATATCCTCTGGCTTTTGCGCAGGGGTCTGATTACACACTCAATTATTCTCATATTGACTGCTGTGCTTTTCTGAAGCTTTTGAATAGACATGCATGTCATTAGAATGCCATGAAACAAGAAATATTTCTTATTTTGAGCATTTTTATAGTTAGTTTTGTAAGCTTGTGTATTTGTATATGAAATGTTGTAACCGTTTAGGACTGACATAGCAATTAAAGGTTAAAGTGGGTCACGTGAACTCAGGTTCGAAGTCCAAGAGTGAAATGATGGGAGAAAATGATGTTTCTTTACTAGGTGTTCTCCTTTGGATGGTGTTAAGAGGTCAAATGAATCTAAACTTGGTATTTAGTCTTTCAATTTATTACATAGGTCTGTTCTTCCTTATCAGTCTCACACACTTAAGTAAGATCATGTTGAGAGGGTTTACTTTGTAGGTACTTCTACCTAAAAGTATGTAAACATTATATTCATCTGTGAGGCCTTGGGATTTGACTTTTCTCAGTCATATGTTAGGTTAAAACAAACAAAAACAGAATTTTAAACTGCCTTAAGTTGACCTTAAACAGCCTGTAGGAGTGTCTGCGTCAATGCTGTTTGACTGTGTAATGACAAACCGTAAGTGGGAAAACCCAAAGAATATATTTAATCGAGTTTTGTTGTTCTGTCTGCTCTTGTTTACTGATGCAGTAAACCTCTGTCACATCTGTTTCTGTATTATTATGCATCAAGGACACCTTGTTTGCACATCTCATAACTTCTGCTTTTGGCGTGCCAGCCTGAGTTAGAGGTTCAGACTCTCTCTGCATTTAAAAAGAAAGCCTGTGGACAGCGGAAACAGGATGAGATGCTGTTATTATCCCTGTGTTCAAGTTAATTACAAACACTCCCCAAATTCCCTGTCACCTGTGAATACAGAAAGCTTTGCTCAGATTTTGCTCACAAGATCCTTTCGTTTATCTGCTTTCCAACTGAACTCAGTGCTGTTCAACCCTATATGCCGTATTTTTCAACCTCATGTCATTATATATAAGCTGTATACAGTGGCATAGATTGGGAACCCCTTGCAGAATCTGTGAAAATGTGAATAATTCCAACAAGTATGTTTTTTTTTTTTAGTGAGTAAGTTATTTTACATAGGGGATGTTTGCATATAGCCCACAAGACAAACAAAAAAAAACCATTTCAAAAGTTTGGGAACCCTTGGTTCTTAAAACTGTGTGTGGTTACCTGGATGATCTACGACGGATGATCTTTTTTGTTTTGTGCTGGTTGTCCATGAGTCCCTTGTTTGTTCTGAACAGTTAAACTGAGCACTGTTCTTCCAGGTCCTGCAAATTCTTCAGTTTTCCAGCATCTTGTGTGTATTTGAACCCTTTCCAGCAGTGACTGTATAATTTTGAGATCCATCTTTTCACTGAGGACAGTTAAGGGGTTCAAGCACAACTATTAAAAAAGGTTCAAACATTCACTGATGCTCCAGAAGGAAACATAATGCATTAAGAGCAGTGGGGTGAAAACTTTTGGAATTTGAAGATCAAGGTCAATTGTACTTTATTTGTCTTCTGGGAAACATGCAAGTGTCTTCTGTTGCTTCCGAAGGGCAGTACTAAATGGGAAAAAATGATGTTTCAACAAAATAAGAAAAATTTGGACATCTTCATCCTGTTCAAAAGTTTTCACCCCCCGGCTCAGTGTAACTGTTAAGAACAAGAAAGGGACAACTATCACAAAACAAAAAAAACAGTCGTAGATCATCCAGGTAACCACACACAGTATTAAGAACCAAGGGTTCCCAAACTTTTGCAGGGGGATTTTAATAATTTCAGCTTGTGAACTATATGTAAACATCTTTTATGTAAAATATTTTACTCAGGACAGTACTAAATAAAAAATAACATCCATTTTGTATGATCTCTCTTATTTTGTTAAAATTATTCACGTTCACAGATTCTGCAAAGGGTTCCCAAACTTTCGCATGCCACTGTACCTTCAAACACAGATTTTTCACTTTGATATGCACTTCAGTATGAGCAATATGGATATTTTATAATGATTTTATATATTTTTTTTCTTTTTTAGGAGTTTGATGATAATTTTTGAATAAATGTTTTAGAGTTTTTTTGACAATTATATAGAAAATATATTTATTCCTGTGATGGCAAAGCTGAATTTTTAGCATCGTTACTCCAGTCTGCAGTTTCACACGATCCTTCAGAAATCATTCTGATATGCTGATTTGGAGATAAAGAATAATTTCTTGTTATTTTCAAATTTTAAAAATAATTGTGCTGCTTAATATTTTTGTGGAATCTTTGATGTATATATATTTTTTGAATTCTTTGATAAACAGTAGAGTTGGGGTACTCGGACTCGGTCTCGAGTACAATTTTTAGGCGACTCGGACTTGTCACAGACTCGGATGCATTTTTACTCGGACTTGACTCGGACTCGAGCATTTTGGACTCGGAAAATATCCCGAGTCCATCCGACTCCAGAGACAGTTGACGGAAATGTCACTGACTTGATGCATTATCACGAAAGTGATATTCAGTATTTTCATGTGTTTTTAAGTGTTGTCCAGTAGGCTACTTGAAAGCCGACGGGTTTATGTGCACACACACTCAAAGCCCGCTCACAGAACGCGCCTCTCAGTGCGCGAATGCCTAGTTCTCTTTCCCTTCTAATAGTTTCTGTTATTGCTACACATATGCTCGTCTTGGAGTATATTCTCGTAAATGAACTCGGTTTTGTCTTAAGTAAACCTGAACAGTTCGGAGAAGTACTGATGCGTCAAAATATTTAATCTGTGCGTCAGATCTTAAAGCGAAAGCAGCGTAAACCTGCAGCTGCAGACCGCGTCATAAATATCAATCAAACAACAAAAGAAAAAGAGAAAATCACTCACTTTTCTTGACTGTTTTATTTTAACATTTATTACTTCAAGAAATGTCTGTAGTCTGTTTCTGTAATAGCCTTTAGATAGACCTACGTTAAAAAAAAAAAGCTATCTTTAAACTATCTTTAAAAAATATTATTTCATTTGTATTTTTGATTAATATATTTATTTATCCGTTTGTTTGTAAGTAATAGGCCTACTTGGAGTGTTTACTTGCCTTCAGTAAGCTTGAGAATGTTTTACTTACATTAGTTGATTCGTTTTTTCTGTATTGAAATTATTATTATATTTTAAACATGGTGGCAGTTTCTAGCTTCAAAGAAAAATAATTTTTCTAACATCCTTGCAGCAATAGTTTTAATGGGTCCAAAACCACCTTGGGTGTGCATGATTTTCTAGTAATTCAATGGTACATCATCAATTTTTCTTTATATAATGTAATGTATTGTAATTAATGTAACTATGAATGCATTCAAAAATAAAACAGGTGTGAGTTTGCTGTGACTTATGGGAAGTATATGTAGGGCTTTATACACAGTGTGTACCATTGTAAAGACTAGGTTCATCCCTCATAACCTCATTTTTATCCAAGAAAAAAAAAGTCATATAAAACCCAAAACACACACAGCCACAGTCAGAAATAAAAGAGGTGCATTTTTCTGCTCTTAACCCTTTAATTGTCACCGTCCACTCAGTGAGAAGTTTACTTCATCGTATTACAAATAAATCCTAATCTTAATCATGACAAACTATACATCGTTGGGAAGGTCTAAGACTCCTAAATAGGTATTTTACCATATTTTGTGTTACAAAGTATGTAGGAAAAGTAATAGATTAATATGTGTCAAGAGTGTAACTTAAAAAATCTACATCATAACATGAGTTCTGACCTACAAAAGACTTTCTTCGTTGCCTTTTTCCCTATCTCGCTTTAGAAATCATATATCAGTTCAAAACTTAAAATCTCAAAATTCATCTTTTGAAAGGCATTTTAAAATCAGACATTGCATTACCACAGAAAATGTACATCAAAATCATATTACAAAATGTTTTCATTCATGAATTATAAAAGTCTGGATAGTGCATTTTTATGTCTGTGTTCAAAAATGGGAGTGACAGTTAAAGGGTTAAGGTCCCATTCACCAAGATACCTACTCCTTTACCCCACCCTTGAATTTATACACTTACTATATCAATGAATAAAGTCAAGTCCCGCCCTATAATTTATCACATTCTAAAACCTGTTTCACTCTGAAATATGTCAGCATAAGTCAGCCAAAACTTCTGTCACATGACTTTAAGTTTGCTAAGCAGAGCATGGACACTAATTTTGAGATGTTGTGAAATCAAAAGTCAAAATGGCAAGATCCAGTAGAGGTTTGCTTTTCTTACATTTCAATTGACATTGCATTTTTCCAGTTGTAAAGGTTAAAAACAGGGGTGCCCAAACTCGGTCCTGGTCATTGGTTTAGCACCAACTTGCCTTAACACACCTGCCAGGGAGTTTCTGCCTAGTATGCCTAGTAAGAGCTTGATTAGCTGGTTCAGGTGTGTCTAATTGGGGCTGGAGCTAAACTCTGTAGGACACCGGGACCGATTTTGGGCACCCCTGGGTTAAAACATTAAGATACTGACAAACAGTAGTGTTTCCTTGGACTCAGACTCGACTCGGACTCGGCCCTTTGGGACTCGGACTTGAGTCCGACTCGGCCCATTTTGGACTCGGACTCGTCTCGGACTTGATTGGTTAAAGACTCGGACTCGACTCAGACTTGACTTAGGTGGACTCGAACCCAACACTAATAAACAGTAAGTTCAAAAGAACAGCATTTATTTGAAATAGAAGACTTTGTAACATTATAAATGCCTTCATCGCTACTTTTGTTCAATTTAATGAGACCTTGCTGAATAAAAGTATTTATTTAAAAAAAAAACTTTTGAATGGTAGTGCACAATATTAGTTTTCATCTAATTCAACTTTATTTTGGTAATTTGCACTCTTATGAGACTGTGTCATTTTGATTAAAATCATTCAACCAATGAGGAATTAATGATTTCAGAAAATGTTTTTATTTAAATACACCCAAGGACACTACATGTTCAGGACACATTTCTCATCAGTGAGAGGCAGGAAATGTTAGGAAAGCTCATTTTCCTCAGAGGAGTTTGCAGAGGAGTGTTACTAAAAGCATACCGGTGTGGATGTTGTTTTTGGCCACCCATCCTTTTTGGCCGCACATCTCGCATATCTCGAACACCTCAAGCTCCTCAGATTAACATGACACCTATTTTGGTGATACTGGTGTATGATTAATACCAGTTTTGCTCAAAACAAAGCTCAGATGGCAGACTTTCCAAACCATTACAGTCCCTTGGCACCCAAGTATATCTCAGTTCAGGGGACTCCCCAGAAGAAAAAACGCACAGGCACCTTTTTATTTCTGTACCGGCAAAGAGGAAAAGCTGCTGTATCTTTTACCATTCATGTTAAATCACATCCTGATGAGTGCTGCTTTCATCCACCAGAAAAATCTTTTTGGCCGATGGCAGAGAACATGTTGGCCCTGAACGTGCGCCAAGAAAGGTCACGACTGCGAGGGAGTCACCATGGAGAATTGCAAACTAAGATTCCCACCCATGTAGGACCTGAATTATGAGGTTTAGCATTAACCCTTCTGTAAAAGCTAACAGCAGGACTTCGCCCAGTTATTGAATTGTTAGCCGCTTTGGTGATATATGTGACATTTTGACTAGAGGTAATAGGAAGCATGTGTCGATGTCATGTTCTCATAGCTGCTCATGTTTCAGTGTCCTTGTGGGTAAAGGAAAAGCTGTGCTTACAGTTCATTAACCTTTACTTCCTGTGTAAAGAGACAAAAAAATAATTAAGAAAGTCATACTTCCTTTAAACCTGCCATGAGTAATGGAGTCCAATCATTCTTACTGTATTCATTTCCTGCATGTAGGTCATTTTTCATGGTTTTATTGGCTAAACGGTTCTATAATGAAACATTTTTGGTTACTTATGAATTTTTTTTAAAAAGCTGGAGTATGTCCACAAGGGCTCTGCTATAAAAGCCCATTTCCGCCACTGAATGAAAAACTAAAAAAGGTAATTGTCTTTTTATCTCACAATTCTGACTTTTTTTTATCGGAATTGTGTGATACAAATTTGAAATTGCTACAATTCTGACTTTTTTTTTTCTCTGACTTTATAACACAAAAATCACAAGTTATTAAGTGAGAATTGTGATATTAAATCGCAATTCTGAGAAAATTGCGAGTTTGTATTTTGCAATTCTGACTTTAAAACTTACAATTGCGAGTTTATATCATGCAATTTGGAGAAGAAAGTCAGAATTTCTAGTTTATACAATGCAGTTCTGAGACAAAACGTCAGAATTACAAGATGCAAACTCGAAAAAAGTCAGAATTTAGTTTTTATCTCGCAATTGCAATGTCAAGTTTATCATACATTTTTGAGAAGAGCTTATATCACAAGTTTATGTCATGCAATTTGGAGAAAAAAGTCAGAATTATATCTTGCAGTTTTGTCTTTATAACTCACAATTGCTAGTTTATGTCAAGCAATTCTGAGAAAAAAAGTCAGAATCGCAAGATACAAACTCGCAATTGCAAGAAAATGTCAGAACTGCGAGATACAAACTTGCATTTGTGAGAAGAAAAGTCAGAATTAGGTGATACAAACTCGCATTTGCGAGAAAAAAGTCAGAATTGTGAGTTTTTATATCGCAATTTCAAGTTTATATCATGCGTTTCTGAGAAAGGTTTATATCACAAGTTTTTATCAAGCCCAAATTCTGAGTTCATATTTTGCCATATTGACATTATAACTTGCTATTGCTAGTTTATATCAAGCAGTTCTGAGAAAAAAAATCTGAATTGCCAGATTTAAACTCACGATTGCGAGAAAAAAGTCAGAATTGCGAGATACAAACTTGCAAAGAAAATTTTTTTCGAGTTTATATCACAATTCTCAGAAAAGTTTATATTGCGAGTTTATATCATGCAATTCTGACATTATAACTTGAATTTTCAAGTTTATATCACATAATTCTATGGAAGAAAAGTCAGAATTTCGAAATGTAAACTTGCAACTGGAAGAAAAAGTCAGAATTGTTAGATAAAAATTTGCAAACTGAATGACAGTGAAGAGATGCAACTGAAGTTGTAGGTCACAAAACAAAGCCAACATGGTGGATGTAGTACTTCGAGAATTTACTAGAACATACTAGAACTTACTTTTTAACTCTCACAAAGTTCGTTCGCAAAAGTAGTACTTACTTAAACAGAGTGAGGTTTCATTTGCAGTCACATTTACCATTATTCTGCAAATTTATGTGAACTACAGCCAGTCATTTCAATGGGAATTGGGATTAAGTGCGATCAGGATGTTTCGCATGAGAGTGAAAGATTTCCACATGTTAATTTTGCATGGGGTTCAAGTTGGTTATGTGAATTTGCCACACTGACCAACAGAAAGCTGTGTGGCTTGAAAGTGACTTCTATGTGGGCTGTGCTACATGCATTGCTACACTATTCACAATTGATAATGGACATTTTTTGCCCATGAAATTACACCGAAATTTCACTAATGTGACCTTTAGAAGGTAGTTGTCTACATAGGCAGTAGACAACAAAACAGCTCACTGGATTTTGGCACAGAGCCACTGAGAACTCTTCCAGCAGCAGCTACTTGAAAGCGAAATGCTATGTTGAGTCCATGCTAGTAGATTCACTGTGTTCTTGGCTGGGGTTTGAGGCCTGTCCACACTACTGCTGCTCAGCATTTGTTAATGTCATTCCCACACTCACTGTGGGCAGCCCCAGTGATTTTGGCTGTGCCTCCTGATGAATTGTTCTGATGGGTTGACTTCTCCATTGTGCCTCAAGGGGTTTGGCAGACGTTGTAGATTTCTAGAATATCTGCATGGCTCATTGTGTCCTGTCACTGTTTAAGAAGAAAACTCTGGAGTCGTCTTTGAACCAAATCCCCTGCTTCAGCTTTTATCCAGTTTACATCAAAACCCTAAAGAGTAATTATGCATCCTAGACTCTTAAATCCAGTGATCTGTCTCTTCTGTCCACAACATCACACAAGCCTTCATTGTATCTTTTGGCATATACTGGTAGTCTGAGGTTAGGTGTGTGCACTGTCAAAAAGTTGAGAGAGCTTTATTAATTTTAGACTTTAGACTTTCTGAGTAAACTTAAATTTTTTTTTATTTAAATAATTAATTGTCCCTTATTTGGAGACTATTTAGTATACTACATTATCTTAATCTGAAATGGCATATTCATATACCTTATATACCTTATATATAGAAACCATTTTTACTCAGAAATTTATTGCAAATAAATTGCACATAACATGAAATTTTGAAATAGAAATACTGAAATCGTATTTTCTTTATTTAAACCTTTGAAGTATATATTTTTTACAGTGTACAGAGGGAGGCACAACATCCATTGATGCATGTGTGCATATTTTGAAAGTTTCTTGAGAAGAAATATTCATCGTTTGACAGTCCTCATAGAGTGTCAGTTAGCCTGTAGAGGGTCTCTGTCACCAGCTCTCATAGGCTTGTCTGGACAAGTTCACAGGCTCTAGATAACTCTGTAACTGTGTCCTGTTTAAAGGGGTGGGCTCGGGCAAAACTAATTGTGAGTTTGAGTCAGAGAGCAAGATTTATATTGACTGGATAGAAGTTGGTTTCAGCCCTTATACTGGAGGTGAGCGAGTTTTTTGACAGCTTGTTCCAGCTCAGTGCAGGAGTTGGCCACTGTTTGAACTTCATTGACGTAGTTATAAAGTGATTTAAGACACCTCTGTCTCCTAAACAGGGAATAGAGTTTGTACTGCATCATAAGAACAATCTCAAGGAAGGTGAGCATAGTCTGGGTTTTGTAGGCTGTATTAACTCTAGAATATTAATTACAGTGATTGCACAACAGACTGACTTTCCTCAGACTTTCTGATTGTTAATAGTTACAAACCTCAAAATGTTAAATGCATGTGTGTGTGGTTTTGGTTGTTCCTGTAATAATGGAGAAGTTTCTCTCATGCAGCATTTCATAAACTCTAAATATTATTTTTTTCATGCAAGAAATGGTATTTCCTTTAGGATTGCAAGATATAAACTCAAAATTTTGAGTTATAAAGTCAGAATTACAAGATATAAACTCACAATTCTGAGAACTAAAGTTAGAATTCTTATTAGAACAAAATTGCGAGTTCTTAAGTGAAAATTGTGAGATAAACTCGCTATTCTGAGAAAAGATCAGTATTTTTCCCCCTCGGAATTGGAATTTAGTCTGAATTGCAAGATAAATCATACGATTGCAAGAAAAAAGTCATAATTGCGAGATTACAAACTTTCATTTTTTTGAAATGGTGATGCAGCATTTCATAAACTATCTAAATACTATTTTTTTTTTCATGCAAGCAGTGGTATTTCCTATATATAACCTCTAAGTTCTGAAAAATAAAGTTGCAGTTCTGAGAAATAAAGTCTTCCTATAACACAAAATTGTGAGTTTTGAGAATTGTGAGATATAAACTTGCAATTCTGAGAAATTATCAGTATTTTTTTCCCCTCTGAATTGGAATTAGACTTTATAAATAGCATTTGCGAGTTTATAACTCACAATTCTGAGAAAAAAAGTCAGAATAGCTCTATAAAAACAACTCGCAATTGTGAGAAAACAGTCAGAATTGTGAGAAAAGCTAATGATTGCGGGGGAAAAAAAAGTCAGAATTGTGTGATACAAACTCGCATTCACAAGATTTTTTATTTATTTTTTTACTGTAATACCGGAGAAGTGCCTCTGATACAGCTAAATCTAAATACTATTTTTTCCATGCAAGCAATGATATTTCCTTCAGAATTGCAAGATATAAACTCGCAGTTCTGAGAAATAAAGTCGCAATTCTGAGAAATAATTATTCTTCTTATAAACAAAATTGTGAGTTATTAAGTGAGGATTGTGAGATATAAACACAATTTTGAAAAAATATCTGTATTTTTCCCCCTCTGAACTGGAATTGGACTTTATAATTTGCCTTTGTGAGTTTATAACTCAGAATTCTGAGAAAAAAATTTAGAATAGTGAGAAAAAAAACTTGCAGTTGCGAGAAAAAAGTCAGAATTGTGAAATAAAAACTAACAATTGTAAGAAAAAGTCATAATTGCGAGATACAAACTCGCATTTGCGAGATTTTTTTTTTTTTACTGTAATACTGGAGAAGTGTCTCTGATGCAGCATTTCATAAACACTATCTAAATACAATTTTTTTCATGCAGGAAATGGTATTTCCTTCAGAACTGCAAGATACAAACGTGCAGTTTTAAAAAAAATAAAGTCACAATTTTGAGAAATAATAACAAGTCTTCTTATGACAAAATTGCACGTTATTAAGTGAGAATTGTGAGATATAAACTCGCAATTCTAAGAAAATATCAGTATTTTTTCCCCTCAGGATTGGAATTGGACTTTATAACTTGCATTTGCGAGTTTATAACTCACAATTCTGAGAAAAAGTCAGAATTGCTAGATAAAACCTTGCGATTGCAAGAAAAAAAGTCAAAATTGCAAGATACAAACTCGTATTTCCGAGAATTTTTTTTACTGTAATATTAGAGAAGTGTCTCTGCAGCATTTTCTAAACTATTTTTTAATTCTATACTATTTTTACTATTTTTTTCATGCAGGCAATGTTATTTCCTTCAGAAAGTGTGAATGTAGTATTTTTTTCAACTAGAATTAACATCAGAGGTTCAGCAAATGACGAACCCATTTAAAGCATAAATTTCTGCATTCAATAGGCGTTTTGTGTATTTAAGCAGCTTGTTTCTGTGTAACGGGGTCTGTGGAATTTCTCTGCCCCTTTAAAGGCTGTAAAAGTAAGTTGAAACAACTCTAAATTCCATCAGTGAGGGCATTTAGAAGCACCGGCGTATACAAAAGGACGCCTTGCAGGCATTTTTGGTAAGAATATCTATCATCAGAGACACTCTTTCACAAGGACAAAAGGGAGATGGAGCTACGGGGGAGGAAAAAGGTCCCAAGCTCGGCCAATGACGAACCAGCCCCCCGCTCTCTTTTAAATATGTTACTCCTCCTCTAAACTTTTCCTGCTTTGCTTGTGGGCTGATTGTGGTGACTTTACGGTGAGCCAGGGACGAGTCTGTGTGTTTGTGTGGTGTGGATTACTATTGAGGGCATGTCAGGATCCTGTTTGAATTGCTGAATGACTGGAAGTGAACGTGATGTCTAAGCTCAGGTTTTGGCTGTGCCTCTTTATTCTGGTGTGCTTGAGGATACGCCACACCTATGGCTGGTTCTGGTTCGATGACTCGAAAGAAAATGCGAAGGGCGCGCAGACACTGGCCTACCTGACAACCGTAAGGCCCACATCACCACCGAGGACAGAACTGCCCAGAACAACAGGTACAAGTGCTTTCGTAACTGAGGTCCTGAAAGAGGTCAGTTATGATGGTCATTTAGAGGGGGAATCAGAAATCAAATCCAGGTCTGGGTTGAGGGTTGAATCAGAATCTAAAAGTGGGTCATGGTCTGAATTTGCTTCCGGGTCCGGATCTGGATCTTCTCAATTTGAAAGACAGGATGTTACGTCAACCAACTTTTTGGGTATTTCTGGTGAAGATGCTAGATTGCATGTGGGAAAATTCAAAGTGGAGACCAAAGAGGACCAGATGGATGGACTACAGAGCAACAGCGACCCAACAGACAGTCGATTTAATAAAAGCATGAATGTTTCTTATAAAAATGTTAGCACTTATAATGATTCAAACTGGCATAATTCTACAGAGCATGATGATAATGATAACACGACATTGTATTCCTCTGAATACTCTGTCTCAGATAATCTACTAACCATTGAAAGTGAGTTTTTAGTAGCCAGCATGCCAACGGTCGCTGAATCTCCACGCTGCTTGCCAGTCGATTCTAAATTGCCGTTTTGCACCAGACTGGGACTGGAGAGCTTCACAGTGCCAAATTTTCTAAATCAAAGCAGCGTGGAGGAAGTTCAGGTGGTTTTGACCCAATGGGCATGGCTGTTGCAGTCAAACTGCCATCATAGCTTGGAATGGTTTTTCTGCCTGCTGTTGACACCTCGGTGCGGCCCGCCTGGACTGCTGCCCTGTCGCAGTTTCTGCGAGGTTCTGCGTGACAGTTGCTGGACGCTCCTGGATGAGGGCCGCCTCCCCGTGGAGTGCCACTCTCTGCCTGAAGACAAGCATGATGGGTATCGGTGCTTGTCAGTTAGTAACCAGAAAGGTAACGGCCGGTTAGAATGCCATCTCTTTAGTTCTTAAAAAAGAGAGAGAGATGCATTTTCAACCAGTACCACCTGTCTGTCTGTTTGTCATTCACCAGTCCTCACGAGGGATTTTGTTTGTCCTTAAGTGTTGTGTGGTCTTCAACAGTTGTAAGCACTGGTCTCTGGGGAGATGTGTTAATGCATTCACTTTGCATGCTTGTCAAAACTGCATGGAAATGTGAATGATGACTGCATGGCACTACTAAATCAAGTCTTTGCATGTTTATTTGCTTGTATTTCAAAGCACATGTGACTCTCAGTTCCCACGGTCTTGGATTGTTGTGGTTTTCTGTTTTTAGGTCTGGATGGAAAATTGTATATGTTTGTACTTTTAATAATTTTATAAATAATTTTTTTCAGTTAAAGTCAAAAGTTTACATACTCCTTGCAGAATCTGCAAAATGTTAATTATTTTACCAAAAGAAGGGGATCATAAAAAATATTTTTTTTTAAATTTAGTACTGACCTGAATAAGATATTTCATATAAAAGATGTTTACATATAGTCCACAAGAGAAAATAATAGTTGAATTTATAAAAATTACCCCGTTCAAAAGATGACATACACTTGATTCTTAATACTGTGTTGTTACCTGAATGATCCACAGCTGTGTGTGTGTTTTATTTTTTGGTTTATTGATAGTTGTTCATGAGTCCCTTGTTTGTCCCAAACAGTTAAACTGCCCGCTGTCATTCAGAAAAATCCGTCAGCAGGTCCCACAAGTTCTTTGATTTTTTTTTTAAGCATTTTTGTGTATTTGAACCCTTTCCAACAATGACTGTATGATTTTGTATGACTGTATGATCTTTTCACACTGAGGAACTCATATGCAACTATTACAGAAGGTTAAAATGCTCACTGATGCTTCAGAAGGAAACATGATGCATTAAGAACCGGGGGGTGAAACATATTGAACAGAATGAAGATAAGTACATTTTTCTTTATTTTGCCTAAATATCTTTTTTTTTTTTAAATTTGGAATTGCCCCTTAGAGGCTACAGAAGATACTTACATTTTCCCCAGAAGACACAATAAGTTAAATTTATCCTGATCTTCAAATTCCAAAAGTTTTCACCCCTGTATGATCCCTCTTATTTTTAATAAATAATTACCATTTTGCAGATTCTGCAAAGTGTATGTAAACTTTTGACTTCAACTGTGTGTGTGTGTGTGTGTGTATATATATATATATATATATATATATCATATATCATGACTTTTACCGAGCGTGTGAAGCCCTGAATATGTCTAGTACCAATAGCACACATTCATCATAACCCAATCTGTTGGGTACATTTAATTTCGCAATGATAATCGGGGATCTGCTAAAGATCATTTTTTGCTAAGTAGCTTATCTTCATTTTGCAGTTGGAGGAATGAGTGAGAGGTATGATTTAAACTGGGACTCCTCCCTGTGTTGTGATTGCATTGTAATTGCACAGATAATCATAGTTTTCATATATGTGGTTAGACTTAGTGAAGTTAAGAGAATAAATCCATGAAGGATTGTCAAACAATTTACCATAAAAATACCTCACATTCTTTCTTAACCTACATTCAAGAACTGGTTTTTGTCAAGTATAGGTAAATACAGAGAAACACCTTTGCACATTTATCTTCTCTAATGCATCCTGTTTCTTATCAGAGTATGCATTTGGTCAAACTGTTAACCTGTAAGCTGGATGCATTACATTCCTTCATGCAAGCACATATGTTAAGGCAGTGGAAGGTCCTATTCTCTCTGATTTATTAATAAATAGCAATGCAAGTTAAACAGAGTCAGTTCTGGTGTAGTAGGTATGATGAAAAAGCCATGAGCTGTTTTGGTTAATTTGGTTTTATTAAATAAAGAAGGAGTCTTCTGTACTTTGCCTGGAACTACGTCTTTTTTTCGTATTGAAACATGAGCTCTTTTTATTGAATATAGGGTTGGGAGGCAAACACTTCGATCTTGAGTTGTTTTTGATGGCGAATGCCGTTCATATGACTTTTCCCCCTCATTCCAGAGTTTGGTCTTGACTGTGGAGTACAGATAAATGTTCATCGTCTTAGAGGCTGGAGGATAGTACCATCTGTCTTCTAATAAGTATGTCTTTGTGCTGAGACGAAATGCAGCTTTCAGGTTAACATTTTTTGGCAGGAGTGACTTCACACACAATTGTTAGTCCATATGTTCAGGCTGAATTTATGGTTGCGATCCTCTGCCAAGTAAATCCTGAGAGCATACCGATGGTATTTGTGTGGTTTTGTGATAAACATCTAGAAACACGGTTACAGAATAAACTGTCATGTGAAGGAAATGAACATATATAAATACACAATGAGCAAATAGAGGCATGATGAATAGCTACTGCGGATGGTTTTATATGATTAAAGAAAACCGTTTTGGCTCTTGCAGACTCTTGCTTTAATTTCCAGTGCTGTAAACTATGTTTGCTGGGGCTAAGTGTCCTTTATCTTAAAAGTGTGTCTAAAAAAGGCATTATCTTTCAGACAGCTTGTTATATTGACAACTTTGAGTGGACACGATGTTTTAGGAGACCATCCAAGTCTATCTGAAGGTGTACAGTGGAAGAAAATCTCACATTTTGGATTGCCTATTATGTATATGCTGTTGTAACAACTTTCCCCATGTATTGTTACTATAGGGGCATGTTGTCACAAGGGGTCAACATCAAGTTTGCCTGGGTATTATTGGTAGAAATATCCAAGAATATGTATATGCCTATATATAGAAACCACTGTGAAAAACCTACCTTGAGAAATATTCACTATATATAACCCCGGCCTTCCTTATATGTTATTTTCACCTGTAGATTACAGTATGTTTGAGTAATCTTTTCATCAGTCTCAAATAGAGTCATCTTTTATAATGGAAACATCTAAATTAAATTAGACTTGGCAGTGTTTTGAATCAATCAGGACTGATTTAGGGCAGATAATACTATTAATGTTTTCATAATGCATAATGCAAGCAGCATGTCAGCGGCTGCAAAGCTTCCTGTAAAGTGTCCCTATGGCATTGCAGATTGCACATGTTGTGTTCATGGTTTGAGTTATGCTAATTATACCGTTCTTATGTTAGCTGCATGTGATGGACCCAACATTTGTTTTTTTTAATCGCAGACTACAGAGTGAATTCCAGGTGTGTTGCTTGTGTTGGAAAGTGAAATTGGCAGGGGCAATAGATCGTTAAGTGTGACAGCGTCTAGCCATTGTTAGTTTTTGTGAGGCTCTGGGGCCTTGTGTAAAGGACAAGCTAATATATAACAGACTGTCTTGTCTTCCTTTAACTACAATTGATTCGTTGTCTCGTTAATAGTCTGTTGTTTTAAAGTATTTGCATTCCTCATCAGAATTCCCCTCTGCAGGGAAAGCCTTTGAAAGTTTAGTTTTAAAAGAGTAATTAACCAAATTTAAAGGTCCTAAGGGGGCAGTCGCTTTTTAGGTGATGTATTTATAAATTAGGATGGCAGTAGTAAATTGAAATATAAGTTTGTAGTAAAATACTTTTCAGTGATTATGGCATAGTGATTCAAAGTGAATACGTAATGTTTTTTGAGACGTGTCCGTTTAGTGTCCAGATGAACTGGACTTATTAAGAGATGTATTGCTCATAATTTGGACTTTTTAGAAATACAAACTCGCTTTTGCGGGAAAACAAAAAAAAAAAATCAAACTGCAAGTTTTCACATTTCTGACTTCTCAGAATTGTGTGATATAAACTCACATTTCCAAGAAAAACTTTTTTTTTTCTCACAGATGCGAGTTTGTATCTCACAATTGCGAGAAGTCAGAAATGTGAAAACTTGCAGTTTGATTTTTTTTTTGTTTTCCCGCAAAAGCGAGTTTGTATTTCTAAATGGCAAAAAGTAAAGTCAGAATTGCGAGAAAAGCTTGCAGTTTGTTTTTTTCTCACAAATCTGAGCTTGTATCTGATAATTGCAAGACGTAAAGTCAGAAATGTGAGAAAAACTCGGAATTAGATTTTTTTTTTTTCTTGCAATTCTGACTTTTTTCTCAGAATGGTGAGATATAAACCTGCAATTGCGATTTATAAAGTCCAGTATTAAGGAGAAAAAAAACTGATATGTTTTCAGAATTGCGAGTTTATATCTCACAATTCTGACTTAATAACTTGTAATTGTGTGTTATTGTCAGAATTGCGAGAGATAAACTTGTGTGTTTATCTCTTGCAATTCTGACTTTATTTCTTAGAATTGCGAGTTTCTTTCTCAGAATTGTGATATAAACTTGCAATTGTGACTTTATAACTCGCAATTGCAAGTTTATATCATGCAATTATGAGAAAAAAGGTCAAATTAACGAGTTTATATCTTTCAGAGATGACTTTATATCTGATTTTAAATCCAAGTTTATATCTCACAATTCTGACTTTATAACTCACAATTCTGAAAAAAGAATTGAGAAATGAGATATGAGATAATGAAATAAATGAGAAATGAGATAAAACGTTGCAATTCCTTTTATTTTTTTATTCAGTGGTGCCTGTTTCAGGCTTCCATAATATGCTGATCTGGTGCTCAATAAACATTTCTTTTTAGTATCGATGTCAAAACAGTTGTAGTGCTTAATATTTTTGTGGAAACCATGGCATATTCTATTCAGGATTTTTAATGAATAGAACGTTTTTGAAATAGAAATCTTTTGTGACATATTAAATGCATTTACGGTCACTTTTGATCCATTTAATGGATCCTCACTGAAAAAAAGTATTAATTTCTTTTAAATAAAAGGAAACTGACTCCAGTGACCCCGATGTTTTAAACACCAGTGTAGCTTGTACCACGGTGACATTATTTTTAAAGCAGTCAAGCTGCTGTCACATTACTAAAAAATAGTTCTGTTAAAAATGTCACTACTATTAGTTAGTTTCGCTCTCTCACTGCTGCGCACACACTTTCATCTTCTCCTCCCATGTCTGTTCTAAAAGCTTTCTCAAATAGTGTCACAGATCATAATGGGGTTATGTAGTGTCTGGACTCCAGTGAAGCTTGTACTGTAGATTAGAGCTATTAGATTTGGGAAAAATGGCTTCATTGGGAAAATGGAAGTGATTGTGCTAGATTTCTCATTGGGTCAGAGGCCCTTCACTGACTTTTTCCACAACAATGGAGTCTCTGAGTGCCAATAGACAGTGTGCTCAATTCATTCTGTAATGGATCAACTGAGAGGGCAATTCCTGCAATTGCCAAGATGACTTGACTGTCAGAAACAAAGTTAAAATGTGGAAGTGTTGTGTTGATAATCTTAGTAGAGATGTTCTTTGTGCCTTTATGGCACCTCCAAGGTTAAACGGGTTTGCTGGGGTAAATTGGCAGTGTTGATGTCAAATTGGATCATACAGTACTTCTATCTTCCATTGTATTGGCTAAAGAAATTGAAGTGTTCCTGTGCAGGTTTCCAATTGCACGGAAATGTATTACGGTCCAGTTTTTAATGCTCTCTAGTGTGCCATAAAAGATACAAGTCAACAAATCTCTAACACAGGCCTGTTTGGTTTAATTAGGTCAGATGTGATGTTTGATTGCTGACGTTTGACTTGAAAGTGATCATGCTTCATATTCAAGCTGCAAAATGCAAGACTGGTGAATGACATTGAGGATTAAGAAGGGACACCCAGCTCTTAAAGCTTTAGGATAAACTGATTAGAGCTCACATCTTATTTAAAGTGCTTGATTAGAAATTACATTCTGCGACAGCCGCAGATTAAAGTGACAAACTTGTGTAAACTAATCTAACTTGAAGCTAAAACTCAAGGAAATGGCCTTTAAACAGAAGGTTAAAACTTGTTTGCTTCAACTGAACTTCAGTTTGATTCATGTTTGATTGATGTGATGTGAAAATGTAGCAGTTTTCACCAGTTCTTCACTGGTTTATAGGTCCATTTGTCATTTAGCTATGCCCTGTATACTCTTCTGTCAGCATGTGGACTCTGCCTCTTGTCAGCTATAATCAGGACCTATGCATTTATCATGAGCCCCCCAAAGTCATTTTTTGACTTTGAATGTGTAAGAGGCCTGAAGTTTAACATCACATTTACGTTTTCTGTAATAAATCCACCCAGAAGGGCTGTTTTAGCACCTGCAGTAGCCTGCATGTGTGGTTTAACCTGGCTATTTAGTTTCATAGAAGTGAAGAATACAATGGATCAATAAACAGGCACTTTAATTAAAGTGCTAATATTTAACTCTAACTAGGTGGCCCTTTAAGATCTTTACTAGATTACAATGAGGTAGTAAAACATTGATGCATGTTGATGTCAGGGATGGCTTGTTTGGTGAACATGTGAATGCTACAGGTCATCAGCAGTGTGACATGGAAAGAAGTTCATAGACATACATGTAAAACTAGTTATTTTAGTGTCTTGTACAAGATTAAATCAACTAACTGAAACACAAAGCAGTAAATGTTTTTGCCAAATGTTCAACTTGTGCATTTACATTTGCAATTTTGAAAGATTTTTACTATTTAAAATAGCTGTTTTCTATTCCAATATATTTTAAAATGTAATTTATTCCTGTGACTTCAAAGCTGAATTTTAGCATCATTACTCCAGTCACATGATCCTTCAGAAATCATTCTAATATCCTGAGTTGCTGCTCAAAAACATTTATTATTGTTGTTGTTGTTATTATTATATTGAAAACAGCTGAATATAATTATTTTAGGTTTCTTTGATGAATAGAAAGTTCAGAAGAACAGCATTTATTTGAAATAGAAATCTTTTGAAAAATTATAAATGTCTTTATCATCAGTTTTGAATGATTTAAAGCATCCTAATTTCTATGATTTTTCTTTCTGATTTAAAAAAAAATATATACTGACTCCAATCATTTGAATTGTATAGTGTGTAATGTTAAAAACCATTAAATTTCAGATAAATGCTGATCTTTGGATCTTTCTATTCATCAAAGAATCATGAAGAAAAGTTACTCAACTGGTTTTAATAATAATATAATAATAATAATAATAATAATAATAATAAATGTTTCTTGAACAGCAAATCAGCATATTGGAATGATTTCTGAAGGATCATGTGACACTGGAGTAATGATGCTGAACATTTAAATTTGAGCACAGGAATAAATTACATTTTAAAATATATTAAAATAGGAAACAATTATTTTAAATAGTAAAAATATTTCAGAATTTTACTGTTTTTGCTGAATAAATAAATACAGGCTTGGTGAGCAGAAGAGACTTCTTTAAAAAAACATCAAAAATCTTACTGTTCAAAAACTTTTGACTGGTAGTGTATATTATTTTATATATGTTATATTTAAATCTTTTTTAAATTTTTAAATTTGTACAATGTTTTGGTATGTAGCATAATTATTATTTTTTTAACAATCCAGACAAATCCCCAAAAATAAAATAAATTAATTAAAATGAAAATTCCTCCCCCTTCTCAATAAATACCGTTTCAATCTATATATATACAATTTCTGTTACGTAACAGTTTGTTTTCAACAATCCAGACAAATCCCAAAAAATAAAATAAATGAATTAAAATGATCAAGTAATGATGCTGAGTCAAAAATGGAAGCACTTTTCAGTTGCAAAAATTTTGCAAGTCTTTATGATAGTCATTAGTGTCAAATGTCTGGTTCGTCGTATTCATGTACAAGAGCAGACACACATGTCCTCAGGGGCTTCTGTAAGTCCCATTCTATCCCGACACACATCTGGATTCTGCAACTAGAATTTATTGCCTGCTGTCAGAAAAGCAAAAGTCCGGGATTCTGGTTTCCCTAAAGTGATTTTCACAAGCCCGACCTGTCTCTGAAAACGTCAGTCTCGTATTGAAGTGGCCATTAGCCACTGAACGCTGGTTTAGCATGTCCACTGTTTACACAACAGCACCTGAACATGTGCAGGAATGCAAGGTGAGCTCCAAAAGCTCCTCCTCTTTTAAGCTTGTCATTATCCTGTCATGATCTAAAGACATGGCTGACTCTTTCAATAGTGAAACTCGGAAGAGTGGCTAGTTAAATCAACCCAGAGATTAGGTTCTCAAGCTAACCATTACCCACTAAAAATACGTCACTCCAAAAACCATATGTAAGGTGTGTTTTCTTTTCTAATCCTTTCATGTGCAACAAAGGAAAGAAGTGTTTTGTTTCAACTGCACCATCTGAGGAGCTTAATGATGAATATGTAAGCCCCTAAAGGACTTTGATCCTTGTTTGATAAATAAGACCATGTGCTCATGAGCTATACTTGCTAGCTTTTTTCAGAGCGTTTACAAAGTCATGTCATAGTTCAAAAGACTTAGTTTTCAGCATGAAAGCAGCTCAAAGTTCTGCAAGTTGACATCATACTTCATGTTTGTATTAACATTTACAAAACGTATAATAAACACGTATGTTATTTAGTGTTTTGTTTGGTTTTGGCTTTCGTTTCATGCTGTTTCGCTGACAAAACAAAAACAAAAATCACCTTCCATATGATAGAAACAGGAGGAGAGTTTTGATAAGAAACACTGCATTTCTATATTTAAAAAAGCAGAATTGCCCAAAGGATGTGGTGTGTGTGTGTGTGTGTGTGTGTGTGTGTGTGTGTGTAGGCAGGAAGGGTCTTAAGCTGTCCAGCTGTAACCTCACACCTTTTCCCTCCTCTTCATGACATGTCAGCACATGGAGCCTGTGATGTTTCCATGTCTAGCTTATCTTCACAACTAGCTAAATATGTCTGTGCTGAGTGATATTAGCAAGAGATTGAAGGTTTCCGACCATTCTTAAAGTCTCATGATCTCACCCAGCAATTTGAGTTTGATTTATGTATGAGAGTTCAGATGTAAAAGCCTCTAAGCACATCTGACATTTTCTTTAAAATGAGCATTTCTTTCTGGCTACTATGTATAGGTTTCTATGTCAGTACTGGTACTTCTGAATGGGTTGAGGCTGGGATTTAGCGCATTTGAAGTGAAAGTACTTGATGAACATATACTATGTGTGGAGAGTATTCACTCAGTATCATCATCTCATTTGGCTCAGATGGCTTTTAGGGGCTTTTGCATTGGAACTCTTCATATATACTGTAAAGTAATTACTTTATTTTATTTTGTTTTATTTTTGAGAAGTGTTTATTTCATTGAAATTAGTTTTCCATTTTTATTTTATTTTATTATTTTGTTTTTGAGAAGTGTTTATTTTATTGAAATTAGGTTTCCATCCATGGTTCTTAAAGTCTCATGATTTCACCCAGCTGTCTTAGTTTGATTTTTTTTAATAATATTTGTAACATTTAATTTAATGTTTTATGAGTTTAAAGTTTTATTTATTTAAAATCTCATGATCTCTTGTTTTTGTTTTGTTTTGTTTTATTTTATTTTTTTATTTTGTTTTGTTTTTGAGAAGATTTATTTTATTGAAATTAGGTTTCCATCCATAGTTCTTAAAGTCTTATGATCTCACCCAGCTGTCTTAGTTTTGTTTATATATACACTATAAAGTAATATTTTTTAAACATTATATTATATTATATTATATTATATTATATTTTTGAGTAGAGTTTATATGATTGAAATTAGGTTTCCATCCAGTTCTTAAAGTCTCGTGATCTTTGTTTTTTGTTTTGTTTTGTTTTGTTTTGTTTTTGTTTTTGTTTTTTGTTTTGTTTTGTTTTATTTTTTTATTTTGTTTTGTTTTTGAGAAGATTTATTTGATTGAAATTAGGTTTCCATCCATAGTTCTTAAAGTCTTTTGATCTCACCCAGCTGTCTTAGTTTTGTTTATATATACACTATAAAGTAATATTTTTTAAACATTATATTATATTATATTATATTATATTATATTTTTGAGTAGAGTTTATATGATTGAAATTAGGTTTCCATCCAGTTCTTAAAGTCTCGTGATCTTTGTTTTTTTTTTGTTTTGTTTTGTTTTTGTTTTTGTTTTTATTTTTTATTTTGTTTTGTTTTTGAGAAGATTTATTTTATTGAAATTAGGTTTCCATCCATAGTTCTTAAAGTCTTGTAATCTCACCCAGCTGTCTAAGTTTTGTTTATATATACACTATAAAGTAATATTTTTAATTTAGTTAAATGAATTTAATAATGGTTTTATTTTCTTTCTTTCTTTTTTATTTTGGAAAGAGTTTATTTTATTTATTTTATTCAAATTAGTTTTAATTTCAAGTAGTTTTCATTTCTTCAAAACTTATCAAATTCTGATAACATGGCTTTTTATTTTGGAGCCTAATTTTGTAATAGTTGGCTGGAAATCCCCCTGTCTCAGGCCAAAACAAGTTTTATATCCCCTTGAGTCAACCATAAAGTACTCTCTTTTTTTTCTTTTGAATTGCTATCTCATGAGTCTTATAACTTATGTTTTTGGTTTGTTCACATAGTATAAAGCATTTATAATTTTTTAAACGTTGTCAGTGCATTACATACATAGTAAATTACATTCTCAAGAAGGTCCTCTGGGAACAATAAACCCAAGAAGTCGCTTTCTAGTAAAACTGAAAACATTTTACTGGCTGATAAATGTACATTGTATATTGTTTCAGGATATCAAAAAGTCCCAAACATGAGTTGCATAAAATTGATTATTTTTTTAGAGAGTCATCTGTCTGTTTTTATCACACATTTTCTCCTGAAAAAAAGGATTAAATTACTTTAAGTTCACTAAAGATGCTATATACAGCCAAAAATAATACTTTCTCACAGTTTCACTCTTAAAGTCAAAACACCCCCTTTAATTTCCCCTCACAGCTTTCAATGTTGAGCACTTCCTCTACAATACATGTTTGAGCAGACTAATAAAGTGCTTTTTAACCTAGTCCCAGCTTGCTGCCTATCCCTGATTACTCACTTGTGTGTTGTCCTTTGTAAAACCAATTTATATTCTCTTCCTTTCCTTCCACAGAAGAAAGTGGAGTGTCGCTGTTGCAGTTAATTGGTGATCCTCCACCCGATGGCGTCTCCAAAGTCTTTGACCAAGATAACAGCCCCGGCTATGTGTTTGACCAAAGCTCCAATGTGGGTCAGTCAGCTGCGGCCCACCTACCAAACCCATTTTTCCGTGATTTCTCCCTCATCTTCAATATAAAACCCACGTCCACCAAGCCTGGAGTCATCTTCTCCATTACTGACCCAACTCAGAACATCATGTATGTTGGTGTGAAGCTTTCAGCAGTGGAGAAGGGCAAGCAACATATCATTTTCTACTACACCGAGCCTGACTCACAGAGCTCATATGAGGCGGCCAGATTCTCCGTGCCCTCCATGCTGAACACCTGGACCCGGTTTTCCATCAGTGTTTTGAATGAGCGTGTTTCCCTCTACTTCAGCTGTGACTCAGATCCTCAGGTCATCGTTTTTGAGCGGTCTCCAGATGATATGGACTTGGATGCCGGGGCTGGAGTGTTTGTTGGTCATGCCAGTGGAGCAGACCCTGATAAGTTTTTGGTATGTATACACAGTCCATGCTTTCATATTGTGATATCCCAGTGAAAACAAGTCAAATCTTAGGCCAGAAAAGGGAAAGTGCAATGAAAATCTCTGTGCTTGAGTGACTCCTGCATGATTTGATTGCTCAAATTAGCCTGTTTGAACACAACAAACATTCTCTTGTAGTAAAATAGTCTACTCATCTTTTCTTGTTGGAGTAGTTAATTGCTTTAAAAAACCACAGGGGAGCAATTACGTACTGCTAATTTTGTGTGGAAGTGTCCAGCGGCTGACCCCACAGCTTGATCTCAGATCAGTGAAAACAAGGCTGCTGCCCTGTTCTTTCCCTGTATTAGGTCAGATGTGAGCTTATTTTATTTTATTTTATTATTTTTTATTTAGGTTTAATTAGATTTATCATTTTTATCAAATTATATTTGTATATTATTTATTATTATTTATTTATTTATTTTATTTTTACGTTATATCAGTTAATGCAAATTTATTTTATTTTATTTTATTTTATTTTTTTTGTGTGTGTTTTGTTTTGTTTGGTTTTATTTTATTTATGCTCTTTATCAGATTATGTTGCATATTATTTGTTATTATTTATTTATTTTATTTTATTTTATTTAATGTTATATCAGTTAATGCAAAATATTATTTATTTATTTAGTTTTATTTTATTTATCCTTTTATCAAATTATATTTGTGTATTTTTTTATTATTTATTTTATGTTAATATTTCATGTATTGTTAATATATTTAATATATCATTTAATATTTAATATTTAAATATTTAAATTTAATATTTAGTTTTTTATTTTTAATATTTCATGTATATATTTGTTTATTTTAGCATGTAATTTAATTTTTATGTAAATAAATGGCTTATTTATTTATTTAAATTATATTTATAAATCACTAAATAAAAATAGATTTGTTTATTTTAAAAAATCGTATATATTATTTTTATATTTACTTAAAAATGTAATTTAATTTAGTGTATTTAATGTTATTTATTGCCTACTTCTTCCTTCCTCGATGAATTGTTTTATATTAAATTTGATTTTTAGAGGCATTATTTATATTTGTCCCCCCACCAAAAAAAAAAAAACCCTTCTGATTTTAAGAACTTTCTGTCAGGAAAGGAAGTTATCTTGAGTTTTTATTAATTAAATCATTACAACAAGTAATTAATAATAATTAAAGAAATAAAAATGTAAAGGAAATAGATTACATTTATTTAAAATATATTATATATTAGGGCTGTCAAACGATTAATCGTGATTAATCGCATACAAGATAAAAGTTTGAATTCTGTGTGTACTGTGTGTAATTATTATGTATATATAAATACACACAAATTATTTGTATATGTTTAAGAGAAATATGTTATTTATGTACAAAATATTTGTATTTATATATAATATAAATCCTATAAAAATTCTATAAAAACACACATATATTAGGCAAACTCAAACTTTTATTTTGTATGCAATTAATCGTGATTAATCGTTTGCCAGCCCTAATATATATACATTTATAAATCTTTATAAATAAAAATTAAATTTATATATATATATATATATATATATATATATACTGTAAATTGTAAATATATTTCAGATTATATTTTAGATTCTAAAATACAATTTACAATATATTTACAATTTACAGTATATATACAGAAAAATAATTAGCAAGAACAGCTTGTAGTTTAGCAGGCCAACAGATTCTTCACCAGCTGCTGTGCTACTAAAGCAGCCTAACTGTTCTGTTAAGTGATGTGATTGAATGCCCTGCCTTGTGTCCACCAGTTATGCTAGCGCTTTCAAGCATGTTGTTCAATAACCATAGTGAGGCAACTGAGGCAGCAGAAATGTCTCACATTTCCCAGAGCTCATAATGGCCACTCAAAAGCAGATGGATCTTGTTCAGTTCAGTATGGCTCCTTGTTTCATGTGGCTTCCATTTCCTGTGGGAACTCCACCATAAGGAGATGGCCATCATAATTACAGACCTGATTAAGCAGGATATGATTGCTATTTCATCTGTCTCATTAAGACCATGTGCTTATCTGCAGAACTGTGGGGCGATCAGGTCTGTAAATCTGACCCCGTGTTGGGCCAGGTCACAGTGTGAAACAAAAGGGCAATTAAGACATCATAAAGCTTCCTTCACTGCATTCTGCTCCTAAACCTTTGACCTTAGCTCTTGAGACACGAGAGGGGAAGTCCTGTCAGATCTTACCAGCAACTTACCCATTATTTCTATTACTCCAAATAAAGGAGTCTTGAGTAGAGATCAACTTAAAGTGATAGCTTACACAAAAATGACACTCTGTAATCAATTATCCTCATATTGCTCCAAACCGGTATGATTTTCTTTCTTTGTAGGCCACAAAAGGAGCTGTTTGAATGTTCATGATGCTCCTAATGATAATGAATGGTTATCAACCCTAAGTACCCTTAAAGCTGCTTTGAAATCTCAATTATGTGATATGAAGTTGTGCATATTAACATTTGCCACCTTATTAGTGAATAACGACTTAAATGTTGGTCTTTTACTCCTCAAAGTTATCATATAGCTTTAGGAGACTTAAAATAGAGTAGAAATAGTTGTATGGGCTATTTTTAATGTGAGCTTGACAGCTGTTGGTCCTCATTTGTTTTTATTGTTTGGAAAAGAGCAGCATCAACATTATGCTAAACATCTTCTTTTGTCTTCCACAAACTAAAGCAAGGTATAGCTTTGGAAAAACATGAAATTGAATAAACAATGGGTGAATTATCATATTTTGGATGTGCTGTTCTTATAATGAGATATTTATGTCAGCCATTGAATATAGAAATGTGTTACTTGGTGGATTGTATTGAATGTTGTCAACATCTGTGCTGCAAATGAAAAGGAAATCCCACATGGAGACAGATAGCCATGCGTTTGAAAAGTAAGATATCAGGCGCACATTGTTATCTGACTGCCAGCTTTTTTGCCGTGGAAGGAAGTGGCATGAAAAAAGCGCAGTGGATTCAGTTTCTAATGAGCAGCTGCCCTACAGTATGGACTGTATGTCACCACACCTGCCATGGTTGTCAAAATAAGCTCACTAACCTGTGTGTGTGTTTGTTCTAGGGTGTTATCGGCGATATAAGGGTGTTGAAAGACCCTGGGGCGGCTGAGCGGCACTGTGAGGAAGATGAGGATGACTTTGATGCGGTAAGACTTAAAGCACATGAGCTACTAAAATAAGAGTATCTAAGAGCCTTTAAACAGCTGGCTCATTTGGCCCAGTATGTCTCAGTATTTTCTGGGAATTTGTTGGTAGTGATAATTTGCTGTGTTTTTGTGCTGTTACATTGGCTGGTTTAGGCCTGTCATGGACGACTGACTCCTGAACTTTTCTATTCTGTGCAGTGGTTAAACCACAGTGGTGACAGAAATTAATGCTTTCACTATGATGTAATATTTGGCCCCTTAAACTAATTTCATTTTTAAAAAATGAAGTGGTACTTGAAAAAGGGATAGCTCACCCAAAAATGAAAATTTCCCTGTGATTTACTCACATTCAAGTCATCCTAGGTGTATATGACTTTCTTCTTTCAGATGAATACAGTCAGAGTTTTATAAAGAAATATCCAGGCTCTTCAAGCTTTATAATGGCAGTGAATGGCTGTTGAGATTTTAAAGTTTAATATAGTTCATCCATCCATCATAAAATGTGCTCCACATGGCTCCCAGAGGTTAAAGGAGAAATCCACTTCCAGAACAAAAATTTGCAGATAATTTACTTACCCCTTGTCATCCAAGATGTCTCTCTTTCTTCAGTCGATAAGAAATTATGTTTCTTGAGGAAAACATTCCCAATTTTTTCTCCATATAATTCAGACTTCATTGGTGCTCCCAAGTTTGAACTTCCAAATTGCAGTTTAAGTGGAGCTTCAAAGGGTTCTAAATGATCCCAGCTCAGGAAGAAGGGTCTTATCTAGCAAAACGATCAGTTATTTTTTAAACAAATTGACAATTTATTTACTTTTTAACCTCAAACGCTCGTCTTGACTTTGCGATGCGCATGCGTAGTCTCTGTAATCTGGGTCAGTACAGTTAGGATATGTCAAAAAACTCGCTTCACGTTTTTTTCCTTCAATGTCAAAATCGTCCTACATTGCTGTTTTACCTTTTTTGTAAAGGGCGTTTGATCTTCTCTCCATGTTCACTTTGTAAACACTGGGTCGGTACATCTACAGCGATGTAGGACGATTTTGAAGTTGGGAAAGAAAATGAGATGGGAGTTTTTTGACATACCCTAACTGTATTGATCGTATTGAATCGAAAGAAAACAGAGTGCACGCAGACATGACGAGCATTTAAGGTTAAAAAGTATATAAATTGTGAAGTTGTTTCGAAAATGTTTTGCTAAATAAGACCCTTCTTCCTCTGCTGGGATCATTTAGAGCCCTTTGAAGCTGCATTTCAACTGTATTTTGGAAGTTCAGACTTGGGGGCACCATTGAACTCCACTATATGGAGAAAAATTCGGGAATGTTTTCTTCAAGAAACAATTTGTTATCGACTGAAGAAAGAAAGACAATGTCATGACAAGGGGGTGAGTAAATTATCTGTAAATTTTTGTTCTGGAAGTGGACTTCTCCTTTAATAAAGGCCTTCTGAAATGAATTGATGAGTTTATGTAAGAAAAATATCCAGATTTAAAACTTTATGGACCGTAATCTCTAGCTAATTCTAACTGGTGTACAGTATGTGCATACCTCAGCGGTATTCCAGTGGATGACGTAGGGCGTAACGTAAGCTCCAGTGAGAATATGCTAGTTTCGAGAGAACCAAATTACTGTGAAGCAAAAGAAAAGCCAGTCTCTTCTTGGCTTATATCGAAATCCTCTGACATTTTCTTTACAAATCCTCATTTTGCAAGGAGTTCATCACTGCATTCGCCTACGTCATCTGCTCTCTCGTAAATGCTCATACGAAAGTTATCAGAAGCTAGAGATTATGGTTTATAAAGTTAAATATGGATATTTTTCTCACAGAAATGCATCAGTTCACTTCAGAAGGCTTTTATTAACCCTCCAGATCCTTGTAGAACACTTTCTATGATGGATGGATGCACTTTATTGGACAAAAACTCAACACCCATTCACTGCCATTATAAAACTTCGAGGAGTCAGGATTGTATACGCCTGAAAGAATAGTCAAATACACCTAGGATGGCTTGAGGGTGAGTTAATCGGGGTAATTTTCATTTTTGGGTGAACTATCCCTTTAAATATGGGTTGAGTCATTCATTCAAATGATTCATTTAAACGTCTGATTCCTTCAGTCACTATTTCATTTATTAAACTGATTTGTTTAAAACACAGATTCACTTAATAGCGAAGCATTGCTCTGTGTTGCTTGGAGAGACCAAACAGTTCTTCTGTGGTTTTGTTTGGAAGTTTTCATTGACAAAGAAAAATGAATCAGAGAATAAAATTTAACTCAAAATATTAACTATAAAGATATTAACAATATGACATTTGTGATGATATTCGGGTCGAAACTGCACTCTTTCTTGTGTGATATTTCTTGACTACATGTGGTCACAAAATGTAGACCACAAAACTAGTCATAAGTGTCAATTTTTTTAAATTAAGATTTATAAATCATCTGAGAGCTGAATAAATAAGCTTTCCATTGATCTATGGTTTGTTAGGATAGGGCAGTATTTGTCGAAGACACAACTATTTGAATATCTGAAATCTGAGGGTGCAAAAAAATCAAAATATTAAGAAAATGATCTTTACAGTTGTCCAAATGAAGTTCTTAGCAATAAATATTACTAATCAAAAATTACGTTTTGATGTATTTATGGTAGGAAATTTATGAAATATCTTCATGGAACATGATCTTTACCTAATATCCTAATTATTTTTGAGATAAAAGAAAAATTGATCATTTTGACCCATACAATGTATTTTTGGCTGTTGCTACAAATATATCCGTGCAACTTGTGCCTGGTTTTGTAGTCCAGGGTCACATATAACTTGAAATACTCAAGCTGTAGGTTCCTTTTTGCAACCAAGCAAACAATCAACAGGTCTAAAAACACCCTAAGTGAAATAATCATTTTCACTCATGTGTCATGCCTTAATAATGTCTCAGCTTTGCCTCTGAGCTAACTGGGAAATGAGAAATAGCTACATAAATGCTTCACATTACAGTTACACACACTATTGAAAGTTAAGCGGTTCTAAAATGGGTGATTAATCCAAAGATTGGCTAATGCAGCGAGGTGAAAAGTACTGAAATTGTACTCTGGGAGATCGTTTGCATAAATCAAGGTCTAGCCTGCATTCTCAAATAAGAGGTTTAAAAGCATTTGTTTTTAGTCATTTATTGTGCAGTCTTTTATAAATGAGACCAGTGTGAAAGGAATAGCTCATCTGGTGCAAGTGTTCAGATTTAGACTCTCTTCCCTAGGTGACTCATCTCAGAATTGCTGCGGCATCATTTTACATTTATATTTATGCATTTGTCAAAAGCTTGTATCTAAAGCAACTTACAGTGCATTTTAAGGTATGCATTTTATCAGTTCTCTGTTTCCTGGGAACTGAACCAGTGTCCGACCAAAGAACGAAAATAACATGAGTTTGAAACGATCTAAGGATGAGTAACTTTTCCTTTTCCTCGTTGACTGATTGTTATCCATCTATGGCTGATAGTGCTTGGAATTCACTTCCATTCATTTCTAGAAAAGAATGTGTCGCCTCCAGTTAGGTTTTCCACAGGATAAAGCTTTAATGCCCATCAGTGTGACACATGACGTATTACATGCCCTCCAGCCATCTAGATAACAGTGTGATGAAATGACTCTTTCTCAGTGTTAACACTATTGGAATTGATGTAGTTTTCCGTTCTCCTTCAGAATCTACAGGGATCGGGTGATTACGGCGCAAGTGGAGATGGAGACAGACCACCACCAGTTCAGGTATTACCTTTATTTTCCTCTGAAAGCTGAGCTCGCATTTGTAAACTGGTTATAATCCACGTCTAATGATGATCCAGAGGTTCTCGGCTGTTTCCAGAGCAGCAGCCTGTGAGTTCTGGCAAGTCTGTTGCTGTGCACTTGCTCATCTTCTGGGGGAAAGTCCCAGATGAACGTCATTATCTCCAGACTGATCCCAGATGTTTAAAGCCCATCTTCCCAAGCCTTGTGTTACTAATCCAGAAATAGGCCATGTGGAAATTGAAATGAACCCTTTGCTACTGATGTGTGAGGCCTGTGTCTGAGCTTGCCAGAGCTAATTACAATGGAAAGAAACCAGGTGGCTGATAGGTGTGGACTGCAAGGATCTTCTTACATAAATCTCTATTTTTTTGACCAGTTTATTTATCACTGCTGAAGTTTAGTGTCATTCAAGCCATTTTTTGTTTTTTAGTATATTGTGCTTTATGGGAAGGTTGCTCCTTGTCTTTCCTTTCACTTACAAGTATTTATTGCCCTTATATTTGTTTTAACATCTTTAAACAGATGCTGCCAAGCATGCAGGTATTAATTTATTTCTAACCTAGTAATTTTAAATTACACAGTTTTTGTTTGCTTTTGCAGTACGTAACGTGTTTTAACACGCTGTGACAGAGAGAGAGATGGCATTCTGAAGCGCTGTAAAGTAAACTTTCTTTTGTCTTACCATGGAATCCATTTTGATGGATGCCACATTCCCCCCTGGGACATTTTCCGCGCTTGTTTCAACTCTCCTTGGATGCTGGAAAGTGCATGTGAGGAGAGGGCACCTGGTGGGCATGCATTTTTGCAAACTGTGTTGCATGACTGCCTCATGTGTAGGCCTCTTGGTGTAATCTAATTTTATGAGATTATTATATCTAGAGGGGGAGTAGTCTTGTGACAGTGTGGTAAACACAAGTTTGACTTCAGTACAACTTTCTTAAAAAAAAAAAAATGTGTCTTCAATGCTCAAGTATTATTAGTCTATTTTTGTTTTTATACATACACATACATACACACACACACATATATATACATATATATATTTTATATACTTTGACACTGACGTTTGACATTAAAGGAAATAAAAATAACATTGTAAGGTCAAAAGTTTATATACACCTTACCGAATCTGCAAAATGTTTATTATTTTACCAAAATAAGAAAGATTATACAAAATGCATCGTACTTTTTATTTAGTACTGACCTGAATATGATATTTCACATAAAATATGTTTGCATATAGTCCACAAGTGAAAATAATAGTTGAATTTATAAAAATGACTCTGTTCAAAAATTTACATAAACTTGAGTCTTAATACTGTGTTGTTACCTGAATGATCCACAGCTGTGTTTTTGTGTATTTGAACCCTTTCCAACAATGACTGTATGATTTTGGGATCCTTTTTTTCACACTGAGGACAACCGAGGGACTCATATGCAACTATTAAAGAAGCTTCAAACGCTCACTGATGCTTTAGTAAGTAACACAGTGCATTAAGAGCCAAGGGGTGAAAACTTTTGGAATTTGAAGATCAGGGTAAAATTCACTTATTTTGTCTTCTGGGAAACATGTATCTTCTGTAGCTTCTGAAGGGTAGTACTAAATGGAAAAAAAAACAAAAAAGGATATGTAGGCAAAATAAGAAAAATGTACACATCTTCATTCTGTTCAAAAGTTTACACCCCTAGCTCTTAATTTATCTTTTTTCCTTCTAGAGCATCAGTGAGCATTTGAACGTTCTGTAATAGTTGCATATGAGTCCTTCAGTTGTCCTCAGTGTGAAAAGATTGATCTCAAAATCATACAGTCATTGTTGAAAAGGGTTCAAATACACAAAAATGCTAAAAACCACAGAATTTGTGGGACCTGGCAGTTTAACTGTTCAGGACAAACAAGGGACTCATGAACAACTGTCACTAATATCTTATTCAGGTCAGTACTAAATAATAAATAACATGCATTTCGTATGTTCCCTCTTTTTTTGGTAAAATAATGAACATTTTGCAGAATCTGCAAGGTGTACGTAAACTTTTGACTTTAGCTGTATGTACAGTGCAATTTTAAGTGGATCTGTTGTATCAAATAGGTTTAAAACCCCTTTAAAAGCCTTTTATAACAAAAATAAGGATGTGTACCAGCCCTACATATCCAAAGAAGCCCGAACTTTCCAAGAGATGATCCAAGTTGCTCTCCTGGAAGACCATGATGCAAAAAACATGTGGCAGCAAAGAATGGCCCCTTTTTTACTGCACAAGGAAGTATTCTTCCGTGCCTTATGATCTGCTCATGTCCTAAACTCCTCCAGCATAACTCAGTCTAATGTGTTCAAGGACAGAGTAGCTGCCGAGATTCTCCGCAGCAGTCACAGTGATGGCAGATGTTTAGCAGCCTCTCCTCATCTAGCCGAACAGCCCCCACCTGCCCACCCCTGACCCCTATCTTTAGACCTCAGGACCCGTGGCCTGCATTCCGTGAGACGTTCGTCCTCTTGATCCGAAAATACATGCTGTCAGCATCCCCTCACACCGACCACCAAAGCACACTGTGTCCTCTCACCGAAGTCTCCTTTTTCTCAATCCCGGCGTGAAATCTGAGGATCAGAGTGTTCTAGAACCTGATGCCCACTATTTCATCAGTGGGTTCTGCTGTTTCAGCAGCACATGGTTTGTAAAGTGCAAGGTCAGGCCCTCTTTGTGTCTGTGCTTCAATCGTCCTGCCCTGGCAGCTTTTCTTCAAGGAGCTTTGTTAACTCTTAGCTGTATGTCTGAATCTATCTCCCAGTTGGCTGAGCAGGGTGTGTAAGTATACAAATATCCATGCAGTCAGCGTCACGGTTCTTTGATTTCCCATATCGAATGTCGTCTAGTGTTTCAAGATGATCATGGTAATATTTGAGGTCACAGAGGGCCAAGTTGTTTGTACACAAGCAGTGAAATGAAATTAAACTGTCGGAAAAGGTACGAAAGGTCTAAGAAGTGATATGCTTTGGTTGTTTACTATACTAAAAAAAAAAAATATATATATATATATATATATATATATATATATATACAAAAAACAGCAAAAAGAACACAAAAGGGTAATTTTTGTGGCTTTAAAGGATTAGTTCACTTCCAGAATGAAAAACATCCTGATAATTTACCGCCCACATGTCATCCAAGATGTTCATGTCTTTCTTTCTTAAGTTGAAAAGAAATTAAGGTTTTTAAGGAAAACATTCCAGGATTTTTTTTCATGTAGTGGATTTAAAAGACTAACCTCATGTTCCAACGTGATTATGTATTGTGTGAAGTCACGGACTGGCAATTGTGGTTAAAAAGTATATAGTTTTTAATTTTTTTAGAAAATGACTGATCGTTTCGCGAGATAAGACCCTTATTCCTTGATTATGTAGAGACCTTTGAAGCTGCAATGAAACTGCAATTTTGACCTTCAGCCTGCACATCCAGATATCAAGTCTTTTGGGGTCTTTTTGAAATAAATTGTTACTTTTTTATTAAGCAAAGATACATTAAATTGTACAAATTTGTCAGTAAATCCTTTTCAAAAGTAGCCTTTACAAAATATTTCTATTTCAAAGTGCTGTTCTGTTGAACTTCCTATTTATCAAAGAATACAGAAAAAGTGTATCATGGTTTCTTAAAAAAAAAAAACTATATATACGTGTATATATATATATATATACCTATATATATATATATATATATATATATATTTATCTTCCTATTTATCAAAGAATACAGAATACAGAAAAAGTGTATTGTGGTTTCTTTAAACATCTGGAATCTGAGGATAATAAATATTGAGAAAATCACCTTCAAAATTGGCCAAATGAAGTTCTTAGCTATGAATATTACTAATCAGAGATTAATTTTTAAAATATTTACGGTAGGAAATTTACAAAATATCTTTGAGGAAACATGATCTTTACTTATCTATCCTAACAATTTTTTGCATAAAAGAAAAATGTATAATTCTGACCCATACAATGTATTTTTGGCTATTGCAACAAATATACCCGTGCTTACGACTGATTTTGTGGTCCAGAGTCACATATTAGGTTGTTTTTTGAAGTATCATGTGACTTAAACCCTGAAAAACACCGAAAGCAAGCCATAATATCTAATAATGTTTAAACAGTTTTGTAATTTTTTCTTGTTTTAAGGATGCTTAGATATTTTTACTGGCAAACAAAACAAGGCATTTATTAAAATATGATTTTTTTATCAGTGTATTTATTACTTTTATGTACATTTGAATTGCAATGTTGATTTACTCAGTTAATGCATGTTAATTGCTACATTAATGATGTGTATCATTTGCAGCCGACACCTCCCTCCTCTCGGCCGATCCAGCAGCCGCCAGTGACCAGCAGACCACTTGTTGAGAAGCAGCAGTCAGGTGAGCTTTCAGTCTTTCAGTATCAGGTCTGAACTGGCCCGTCTGTAAAACATAAGCTAGTCTGACAGCACAGCTCATCAGTAGTATTTATTGCTCTGTTAAACACTTAAATGTTTCTTTGGAGTAAACTTGGAGTAATGCATTTTTGCGTTTTTGTTGGTTAATTTACAACTTTCTGATTCTGTTTGGGTTGCATGCCTAGATTACACTTCTGAAAAGAACAGCATGAATGGTCACCAGTATATGATCATTAACCAACCACCTTACTCAGTAAGCATACAGATGTGCTGTTGAACTACAAGGCTGTACTGGTCTAATCTAGTGTTTTCAGCACAGTATTGAAGGAAGGGAGATTTTAAATGTAAACTGAGGTTTACTATTGTTGAAAGCAATCAGGAAATAGTTTAGAAGATTGCAAACATGTCTTGGAGATGTGATGGACCAGACTGGCTCTAAGTGTGTTTAAGGACTGAGCCACAGTGGTATTTGGCTCCCTCTACTGGTGTAAAGCAAATCGGATGGTGTCTTTTTACATTTAATTGCAGAAGTATTCTTAAAAAGTTGGGTTAATCAGACTTTGTTATAGATGGCTTAAACGCTACACTCCTAAAAATAAAGGCTCTAAAAGAATGTTTTTCCAGTGATGCTGTAGAAGAACCATTTTTGGTTCCTAAAAGAACCAATCTGAAGAACATTTTAAAAATCTAAAGAATCTTTTCTATAAAGAACCTTTTTTGCATTTGAAACGTTCCATTAATGTTCAAGGTTCTTCACAGAACCTTTGATGCCAATAAAGAACCTTTATTTTTAAGAGTGCAGGATGGATTATGGCCCAGTGCCTGAGGCATTATTGCAATTTTTATGTGTACAAATCATTGTTTAACTCGCTTATTAAACATTTATATTTATTTATATTAGTATACAGTGATATTTGATGAAATCTCACAATTAATATCTGTGTCAATTATATTTTTTTCTGCCATCTTACAAAATTTAAATTATGAAAAAGTTGTGATTTGGAGATCTACAGTCAAAATTATGAGAGATACAGGTTTTATATCACAATTACAAAATGTAAACTAATACTAATAATAATAAAACTGTTTGGCTGTTTTTAGTACCTCACATCAACACATCATCTACAAAATTTTGTAAATCATTTGCTGAAGTGTGATCTTTCTTTAAAATGAGCTGAAATGCATTGAACATTAGGCTCAGTCGATTCCTCTTGGCAAACTTCAGGCTCCTATGGCGATTCTCGACAAATATCCGGCTCATATGGCGGTTCTCAAAAAACATCTGGGGATTCCCGAAAAACTTCTGTCTCCTACGGTGATTCTCGTCAATCTTCTGGCTCATATGGTGGTTCTGAACAAACTTCTGGTTCATATGATGATTCCCAAAAAAACTCTGGCTCATCTGGAGGTTCTCGACAATCATCGGGCTCATATGGTGGTTCTCGACAAACTTCTGGCTCATATGGTGACTCTCGACAAACGCTTGACACAGTTGATGTTAGCAGGCAAGCTTCAGGGTCAAATGATGATTCTAGACAAGCTACAAACACTATGAAAACGTCAGGCTCAGCTGGTGATGACCTACGGTATTCTGTGGAGTCCAGGCTCGGTCTTGCAGGTCCAACAGGTGGGTTGCTAAAAAAGAGATGAAAATCTCTCAAATGGACATGGAATTTCTGGATTGAAATTCTCAGGAGAAATTCTCAGTAGAATTTCTACATGATGCTTTGCATGAAAACCTGGCAAAATGCTATGGATGTGTAGAGGTGCCCAAGAAGGACTGCAGCAGACTGGGAGCAAGACATAGTGTTGCTGCCTGTGTATGGTGTTTATTGCTATATTTGTTATGTTGTATTTTGTATTGTTTTATCAAAACACAATGCTTATTGTCCTGCTTATAGAAGCTTCTGCTGGCAGGCATATTCGTACATGAATATGTCGAGTTTGGCCCATCTTTCTTGAATACTGTTGTTTTTTTTATGTTTTATTTTATTGTATTGTAGGTTTAATATCACAAAAGCATATCCAGGTCACATTTCACTGCAAAAAAACAAAAAAATTAAATTAAATTAAATTAAATTAAATTAAATTAAATAAGTACCTTTTAGATCTTCTGAATTCTGCCATTATTTTCATAAAAATAAGCACATTTTCCTCTAAAATTCTCAATATCAAAATTTGTCTGGCTGTTTTACTTTTACTTAAAAAAAAAAAAAATCCCAGAATTCTCAGCTGGAGTCTTATTACTATAGCACAGTCATTTTTTAACATCAACATAAAATGAAAAGCTGTACACCAAATCATATTAAATAAAGTGCCTTTTTTGCATTACAGTAACTTGAATCAGATTTATTTTGGTAAATTTAAAAATGGGTTTGAAATGAAAAGAATGTCACCTTGTAAAAAATTCTTCTGAAAAACAATTCTGGAAAATAGGCTTCATTTTCTTCATGCAAAGTCAAATTTCTTCTTTTGTTCTTGTGATTTTGGGGTGAAATATGAGCCAGATATGTTTTAGAAAATGTAAAGCATAGAAGAGTAATGGTTATTTTTTTTTATTAATCAGACATTTTCAAATTTACAGGTGCGAGAGGAGAGAAAGGAGACAGAGGAGAGAAGGGTGCCAAAGGTGACAGGGGTCTTGTGGGGCCAAAGGGTGATTCAGGATCTGTGTCTGTGTCTGGTGGTGGTGCAAGAGGAGACAAGGTGTGTTGAGTACTGTGAACCTCACTGAATGTTTCTCTGAACAGCAAAGTAATGTCCATTATGGTAATTTATCTACGGTAAGGGATGTTCTTTTTGTTAAAATGCACCAATAATAATATAGTTCATTTAACTATTGACTGTTTATGGTTGTCAAGCAACATTAATCTAAAATTCAACTGATATGCAATCTTAGGTGTGTGTGTGTATTTTGGTTAATGGTTTTGAATGTGGCTCATCCAATCAGAATTAAGAGTCAAAGCTATTTATCTAAGCTATATAAGAGCTTTTATGAAAACAGTGATAATTGCTAATATGAGACTTCTGTGATTATATGAAATGGTTGTTCAGCCACAATAGAAGATACAGGGCCCTTTTCTTTAGTTCAAGTTGTTACATTTAAGTTTTATGTCCTTCAAAATTCACAGTAATGTGTGAAGTCAGTGATGGGGAGCTTGGATGTTCAGCCATCTGTTAGAGTGGTGCGAGTGGCAGACAGGTCAATCATTTTTGTCTGTGTTTTCACAGGGTGACACAGGAGAGAAAGGAATGAAGGTTTGTGCAGATGCTTTTTACCTTGACATGACTGTGACAACATATTTTGCACCTGTTAAATGTGAAGTAAAGGAATAGTTCATGCCAAAATGAAAATTTTGTCATCATTTACTCACCTACTTGCCATTATTTATTTATTTTTTTTGTAAAACACAAAATTAGATAATAAGCAAACAGATCATCTGCCTAAAATCTTATTTTGTGTTTCATGAAATTAAGTAATACAAATGATGACAATATTATCATTTTTGGTGAACTCTTTCTTTAAAAGTAATTAATAATTTTCTAATTTAATGCATATCCGTTCACATGTAATGCATATTTGTGACATTTATGAAGCCTTTCCTTTTTTTACAGTACTAATTTACTTAATTATACTTAATTATGACTTAATTATATTTATACTCCAGTTCATTTTTTGAAATATAAACATTTAAATGGTGGCTGTCATAAAAACTTGACAGATTTATTCAAACATAAATTGAATACTGAAGAACAGTAAAATAAAGCAATAAGCCCCCTAAGGGGCGTTGTTAGGTACGACACAAAACGGAGTGCCTAAAACCCCCTTAGCTGTTATAAATTCACTGTAAACCATGGCTTCATGGGGCTTATTGCTTTTATAAAACAGTTATTCCATATACTTAATAAGGTTTCACAAAATAAAACAGAGCAAATAAAGTGTAATGATATTAATAAAAACATTATTCCTCTGCCAAACAATGTAGAAATGGTTGTGGTTGCCACAGAGTGGTTGCCGAGCAACACACAGATGTAACAGATATAAACAAAAGGTGGCTCAACTAATCGGAATCAAGGACTGGAACTTTCTGTTTTATAAATTATAATGAATGTGTTGGTTTATTTATTAAGCATAATGCTCCTCTCTAGAGTTCATTTTTCTAGCTGACTAATGAGTTTATGGTCACCAAATAAGTTTTTTCTGAGGTAAATGTGATGTTATGTGACATGGTATTTTTCACAAGCTGTTATATTGACTTGTTTCCACAATTGAAACACAAATTGAGTGATTACATGAGACAGTTTATGGATTTCAAACTGACTTCTCTTGAACTTAGGCGCTACAGCAATCTATTACTCCACATTAAACAGCGCCAAAACGGCATTTATTGTTTGAATACTGTAATAAAATGGAGAGAATTTGAAATCTGAGACTTTGTTTCATATCAAAAGTAACAAAGCACAAAGCTTATTACGATTTATAGGATGGAAGGCACGCCATTACTTACAGTATGCTGAAATCTCTCTGCCGTTCTGGTTTCAGGGCAGTCCTGGTTTTGGTTATCCTGGATCAAAGGGTGACCGTGGCCCTCCTGGCCCTCCAGGGCCTCCTGGTCCCCCAGGGCCCAGTGCAGAGGTAGAAACGAGAGGAGATGGTTCAGTTGTACAGAAGGTGGCAGGACCAAGAGGACCACCTGGACCACCCGGATCACCTGGCCCTGCTGGAGCTGATGGGGAGCCGGTGAGTAGATCACAGTCAATGGAATGGTTCAATTACCGCCTCTGTTTTCTATTAGCGAATTCATTTCCATTTAAAAGGAACAGCGTTATACCATAACCGTATGTGTCATAAGTGGTCTTGCGTTTGCCGCTGATGTGTTAGAACAGTAATAGATCCCTATGGTGTTTCCCATCACAAGCAGAGAATGATGTTAATACAGATTTAAGATATGCATCATCGCAAACACAAAGGCACATTGTGTTTCTGCCCTTGAGACTATGCATAATGCATTGGTCATATCTGAAAAAAACTAATATTCTATCCTCTCCTTTATAGGGTGACCCTGGTGAAGATGGAAAAGCTGTAAGTAATGCATTTCATAAAACTCTGTTATAAAATAGACCTGGGTCAAGTACATTTATCAGTATTTTTCGTTTTTGGAACCTGAAATTATACCTGCCTGTGTATTTTGGGGTAGCAGTTTGATTTGTATTGTTGATTTTGTTTGTTTGTGTTTGCATTCATACATTTTATATGCAAATTATTAAAAAAAAAAAATCTGTTTTTGTTACAGGGCCAAGTTGGACCTCCTGGTTTTCCTGGAATGCCTGGGAGTCCTGGACTCAAAGGAGATAAAGTACATATTGTTGATGTCCATTATTGTGGCTTATTATGACAGCATCATGGTTGTGCTCCATTTAGAATTAAATTGTGAATGCATTTTATAGTGTGGCGGTTCAACTTTTTGTTCTTATGTTTTCATTTTAGGGAGAGCGAGGTGAAAGTCAACCAGGACCTCGTGGGCCTCCAGGGCCTCCTGGCCCACCGGGACCTCCATCCCGCTCTGATAGGCCTGTGAGTTCATTATTAGTGAGCTGTTTTTGTGATCGTTTTCCTTTTAAAAACTGTTTCATAATCTTTCCTCTGTATTCTTTTTTATAGACATTTGTGGACATGGAGGGCTCTGGATTTGATATGGACAGTGTTCGGGTATGTCATGTGGACATTATATTAAAAATTAATTCGGATCTAGTGTTCAACAACTAGATATCCGCATTTTGGAATGGCACAAATGTCATTCATTGCTTCAATAAAAACAGTAATATTGTAAAATATTACAATGTAACTTTTCTATTTCTAATATATTGTACAATTCCTGTAATGGCAAAGCTGAATTTTTTGCATCATTACTTGATAGCACACATACATCACGGAGACGTCTATTTGACGTCTGCATTTACATCTGCAAGATATTTTTTGGAGTGTTTGTTCATATGCAGTATGAATGAACATTATAAATGTCTTTACTGTAACATTGGATCAATTCAACAAGCCCTTGCTGAATAAAAGTAGACATTTCTTATTTTTTTGTTAACATTTTTTTGTAATTTTTACATTTTCGGTATATAAAAGCTTGCACTTTTTTTTTTTTTACTGCTTTTTAGTAACTTTTTATTTGTTGATAGGCAATGCCTGGTTTGCCTGGCGTACCTGGCCCTCCTGGTCCCCCTGGTCCCCCCGGTCCCCCTGGCTCTGGGTCTTCAGGCTCTGGTGGTTTTGGGCCTCCTGGTCCTCCTGGGCAAAATGGAGCTCCAGGTCAACCGGTAAGTCTAAGCAGACATATGGTACATGTGTATAACATTGTTTTGGATATGTTGTGTCGGAATAAAATGTTTATTAGTCAGAGACGTGGCCTTGTGTGTGATGTGGGTAATGCTTTGATGTGTTGTTTCTCCCTGTCATAAAAAGATTTAAAAATACATTTTAAAAAGGATTGTTTTTTCATTTTTTTATAGGGACTTCCAGGTCCACCAGGTGTGGATGGAAAAACAGGCTTACCTGGTCCAAAAGGAGAGAAGGTAGGAAGTCCAATCTCTTCCAATAAAACCTAAAAAAAAAAAAACACCAGGGAATTTATCCTTTCAATTTATAGACCTGGGAATACCTTTAAATTGTATAAAATCTTAAAGGGGACATCGAGACACAAGTTGGTATGATTCTTTAGGTTCTTAATGAAATGTCTGCAACATACTTAGGTTGAAATTCCTTAATGGTCATGTTGACCTTGCCAAAAATAACTCTGTTCACAGCGACTTGTTTTGGTGCATGCCTCTTTAAATGCTAATGAGCTCTGCTCATTCCGCCTCTCTCTCTCATAGAAGAGGAAAGGCTGTTTGTGAATAATCATAAAGGCGGGGCCTGAGCAGTATGATGTCATATTGTTCAGAAAACTGCTTGATTATTTAGACTGTTTAGGTTTTTTGGGGATTAAAAAAGTGGTGAACGATCACTCTAGATCTAAAAGTAAATTTTGCATCTGATGTCGGATGTCCCCTTTAAAACAGTTTCTCTAAAGCATTAAATTATCTACATTTTGCTGTTTGTGGATGCTTGTGAGAATAAACATGCTGACAATAACATACAGTAGAGGACACTGGTTGGACCCTTTCATCACAGTCTGGCATACAAATTTAAATCCAGCCTGGCAGTCTCTATAAAATGATTTCTAATACATCCTTATGCTGTATTCACAAACGACTGGAAAGGTCATGGAAAAGTCATTGCAATCCATTGGTAAAAAGAAGTGTAGGAGCTCTGTCCATACATAGATAGCAGAGCTGGTCCTTTAATGGATTTGGACTTGCATAATTCAGCTGTGTTGAGATCCTTGTAATGGTAGCTATCTTTAGACACTGGACTGATTTTGTGCTCCACAGGGTGATGCCGGTGAGCTGGGCCTACCTGGACCTGTGGGAGAGAAGGTTAGTTTGCATAATGTGTGCACCTCATGAGAAACCTCTGAAACACTTGTGCATAATATGCACATGTTAATTTGCATATCACAAATTTGAATGTCGAGTATACTGTAAATGTTATGTACAAGCTCACCAATCTCAGCTCTGTTTGCTTTAAATAAGTATCAAATAAAAAAGATGATGTCCTATCCAAGCATGACGCAGCAAGATCAAGTGAGAAGTCATTTGTCTGTCCTTACAATAATACATTAACACTAAACATGTTTGATGTAATATGTAGTTATGCAGAGTAGGATTTTGTACAAGTGATATATACAAACCTGTTAAAAACCTTCCTAGTTTTCGTCAGTTTCCAAGAGGTTATTAAAACATAAATCAGATAAATCAGATTATCTAATATTTTTTCACATTAACTTTAACAATGCTTTTGATTTTGCTATTTCAGTTATCTTTTATGTAGATTTTTGTTTGTTTGTTTTACCCTTTTCCAAGACCCAAACTTTCAGTCTTAAAACAACAAAAATAATTATAATTAAAATATTATTAGAAAATATTCAAATTATAGTGAGAAGTAGTTTGTCTGTCCTTACAATAATGAACACTAAACATGTTTGATGTATAATACATAGTTATGCGGAGTAGGATTTTGTACAAATGATACTTCAGAAATACAAACCTGTAAAAAAAAACATTCCTAGCTTTTGTCAGTTTTCAAGAGGTTATTAAAACGTAAATCAGATAAATCAGACTATCTACTATTTTTTCACATTAACTTTAACCATGCTTTTGATTTTGCTATTTCAGTTATCTTTAGTGTAGATTTTTGTTTGTTTGTTTTACCCTTTCCCAAGACCCAAACTTTCAGTCTTAAAACCAAAAAAAAAAATATATAATTAAAATATTATTACAAAAACATTCAAATTACTTTAGAATATGATAAACTAAACAAATTAAAATAATCAGACTATTTCAGTATTTATTTTATTGAAATGATTTGGATACACACTGTTCCAACTGTTCTTTTCATAATAAAGTTTTATTAAAGGTACTTGGTGTGTGGGTGTGTGTGTGTGTGTGTGTGTGTGACACACACACACACATACACACATATATATATATATATATATATATGTATATATGTATATGTAAGGTTGTTTTAAAAAAGGTTGTAATTTAAAAAAGGTTTTAATTTCCACCACAGATTGCTTTCAAACACAGTGCATACTTTGATATGTAGTGGGAATGAAATTGTAGAGCAGTTGTTCATTATTAAAAGTGCCCATTGCTGAAGAAAAATAAGAATAACGTTACTTTATGGTGTCACACCTAGTTAGGACATTGTGTGGAAAGCTGTTTCAGAAAACAGCCTTTTCTGAAACAGCCAAACCCACTCAGGGTTCTTTTATGTTTTTGTCTCTGTAGCAAAACTCCTACTTTTCCAGCTATCTCTATGATCTTCTCTCCTACTCTACCTCATCCTTCTTCTCTAAAGCTGCAGGGTGGCAGGTAGCAGGTCTTGAGTGTGGCAATCGATTTTCTTTACAAACATCACAACTTTCTACTGTACAGTTCTTACTTGAAATGTAACATTATATATTATTATATTTATGGTAGTGTGGACTCTTTGAGACATTGCTTTGTAGATGCTTTGTCTGAATGTGCAAACTAACATGTAAGCTTACTGCGTTGATCTGGTAATCGCCTTGTTTATTTATTCATATTTCACCTTCTCTTTAAAGGGTGCAAAAGGTTCTCCTGGTTCCCCTGGTCCTGCTGGAGAGGGTGGACTTGCTGGTCTTCCAGGGCCAATGGGACCTGTTGGACCTCCAGGACCACCTGGTCCTCCTGGCCCAGGCTATCATGTTGGTTTTGTAAGTATTAGTCATACCTAGTGTCTCAATCTTTTATGATAAAAGCAAAAGTATTGAGTTCTCTGTATGTGTTCAGGATGATATGGAAGGCTCTGGTGTTCACTTCAGTTCAGTCCCTGGAGTAAGAGGACCAATAGGAATCCAGGTTTGTTGTTTTTTTCTGTTGTGCTTTTACAGTATTTATCATTGTGGATCTGTAGCAGGTCATTTACTGAAATCCTGTTAATTTCAGGGACCTCCTGGTGCCCCAGGACCACAAGTAAGACTTCATTTATTTATTCAAATTAGATTTATATCCCAAAGATATAATTTTTCGATTTTTAGAATGTATTTATATCTTGTTCCTCAGGGTAAGACTGGTTTCCCAGGAATTCCTGGTGCGAAAGGCAGTGAGGGACCTCAGGGAAAAGATGGCCAGCCTGGTTTGGATGGCTTCCCTGGACCACAGGTGCGTTTCATTTTAATAAAACTTTTAGGTGTAAATTTACTAAACAGCCACTCTGATGGTGCAGTACTTCAGGCTGATATCAATGTTTTGCATTTGTCTACAGGGACCAAGGGGTGACAAGGGAGATCGAGGCGACAGGGTGAGTTTACTTTTGGTCTGAAGTAGCTTAGTATAATAATCAAGATTTTGAAATTGCTAAATGTTAAATATGGTCTGTTTAGGGTGAACCTGGTCGAGATGGATCTGGACTTCCAGGTCCACCCGGCCCACCTGGACCACCTGGACAAATTGTTTATCGCTTCTCTGAAAATGTAAGTCTTTATATTTATTTAGCTTTTTTGCCTATAATGGTTCATATTTTTATTTGAACTGTTTGTCACTTTTCTGTACAGTATGATGAAACTAGAGGAGCAGGGCCTCAGGTATGAAAATCTTGCTTCTGGTAGTCTATTGTTAGTATGGTAGATGGCATTAGGATACCAGAATTGTCTTTTGGGCATTGAAATACAGACTTACTGTATAACCCTTAAATTTTGTAATATTCATTTTATTGGGGCTTTTTCAGGGTGGGGCTGGTCTTCCTGGTCAAGCAGGTTTCCCAGTAAGTACTACATAACTTATTTATTTATTTATCTATTTATTTTTGTTACAATTATGCATTCATTTATTTAAACTTTTTCAGATTTATGTGTTTTATAATCAAGTCTTACACTCCACACTTTTCCAATCAGGGCCCAATGGGACCAAAGGGTGATAGAGGAGAACCTGGTTCACCAGGCTACGGCATTAAGGTTTGTAAGCAAAACCCAACAGACAAAGCTTAATATGAAGTGTTTCAAAACCTTGAGTTCACTGCTGCAACATTATTTTATTTGCAGGGGGAGAAAGGAGAACCCGGAGTTATTGTTGGATCTGATGGAAACCCACTTTACCTCAGTGGATCGGCAGGCCAAAAGGTATTTTATTTTATTTTATTTTATTTTATTTTATTTTATATATTTTTTTACATATATGCACATATATATACATATAATATAGGAAAACGGCCAATTTTATATATGTCACATATATTAAAAACCTATATCAAAACCTATATTAAAACATATATGTTTATATAGGTTATTTCCGTGTGGGACCTTTTAGTGCTTAGTGTTTAACAAATTTGTTTTTTTTTTCTCTCTGTAGGGTGAGAGAGGGATTCCTGGACCAGTTGGACCTCCTGTATGTTTGTATTTGTTACATTTTGTTTATTTTAAGTTAAAAGTTAAATGAAAAAGAACTCTATTCTAACATTCTAAGCAACATCTAAGTCTTATTTCATTTATTCAGGGTCCAGTTGGACCTTCTGGTTTAAAAGGTGAATTTGGAATGCCAGGCAGACCTGTAAGTCTCTCAGAAAAGAAACTTTAATCAACAAAAAATATTCCTTGACAGATATATTATTTAACTGACTATGTACTTACTAAATCAATTTTCTGGCTATAGGGCCGTCCAGGTGTGAACGGATACAAAGGAGAGAAGGGAGAACCAGGGTCAGGCTCTGGATATAGCTACCCAGTAAGTAGATATAGCTGGATATAGCTACCCAACAAGCTCTTGAATTCGAAAATAAATGTAGTTTATTCTATCAGTTTTTGTTATATGGATAGCTTGCCCTCATAAGTTATTTTGTGTCTTTTCAAGGGTCCCCCTGGTCCCCCAGGACCCCCTGGTCCCCCTGGACCTTCTGTGCCCTTGGACAGATTTGGTGTAAGTGCTTGTTGTGTCAACTAAGCTGTAATTCATGCATGAAATGTTGCAAAATGAGCTCCATATGCTGGCTGTGTTGAATTGAAGTAGTCATGATTGCAACAGAAATAATTGCAATCTCCTTTTTCTATTTCAGAGATATGAAGATTATTCAAGGCACTATCCAGGTAGGTTGTTACTAATCATTCTTGTCACAGCAGATAATCAAAAGATATTTTGTCACAAGGTCCTTAAAGTCAACATATAATCAAAATGTACTCGTGATCTGATTTTACCATGCATGTGTTCTAGAAAACACTTGTTCTGCCTCAGTTTTTCTTTACTGCTGATGTAATGAACTTGACTTAGGTCTAATTATTTCCCAATGGGTAAAATCAAGTCCCAACCTACAATTTATTTCCTTTTCAGTGGCTTGTTTTGCTCAACAATATTCAACATTACAGCATAAAAATGGACTGGGAACTGCATTTCATGTTGATTTTGACATATAGAATGAGTTCACATGTCAAAGCTCTTGACAACTTTCAACAATGCCTTGTCTTGTTTTCTTAAGCTACGAAAGGAGAGAAAGGAGACCAGGGAGCTCCTGGTGTTCCAGGATCGCCAGGTAAAATTTACCACTCTTGCTGTTTCTAGACATCCAGGGCCGATAGCAGGCGGCAATAACAAGGGCTGTCCTAGCCTCTGTAAATTTTAGTGACTGAAGTACCCTGATTTACTAGCTTGACATCATTATCAACTCATTGTAAAAGGTTTTATGGTATCAATGCAGTATTCTTAAATTCTTCCACAGGCTTTTCTTCTAACATTGATATCTATGCCCTCAAGGTATGTGATTCTCTAAATATATAAATGAAATTGTTATTTGATGAAACACTTTGATTATGATTTAAGCAAAACAAAACATGGCATCCGTTTCCTCAGAACGAGATGAAGGGGGAGCGTGGTGAGGCTGGTCTTAAAGGAGAGAAAGGAGAGCCAGGAGGTGGTTTTTATGACCCTCGTTTTGGAGCTGTACAAGGACCACCAGGAAACCCTGGACTTCCTGTAAGCATTATTGGGAATTTCTGGACACAACCTGAATTTCTAGCCTACATATTGATGGTCTCATAAAAGACATCTTTTCCAGGGACCTAAAGGAGACTCAATCAGAGGTCCCCCTGGACCGCAGGGCCCACCAGGACCATCTGGAGTTGGTTATGATGGTCGTCCGGGAAACCCAGGACCTCCTGGACCCCCTGGTCCTCCAGGGTCACCGTCACTGCCAGGAGCCTACAGACCATGTAAGAGAAAATAAGTACAATTCTTAACACACTTAGAATATTTTCAGGGAACCTAAATAACAGACACTGTTGTATGATTTTTGTTTGTTTCAGCACTCAGTATTCCCGGGCCTCCAGGTCCCCCTGGCCCGCCTGGAATTCCTGGCACTGGATCTGGAGTGAGTGGGACATTGATTAAAGAACTACTAATGGCACATATATGATTACACACCTGACACCTTATACTTTAATCATAACCATGGTTTGATTGTGTCAGCAGGTGACTTTCCTGAGGTCTTATGACATAATGATGGCTACAGCACGCAGACAGACGGAAGGAGCTTTTATTTACATTTTGGACAAAAATGATCTCTACCTCAGAGTTCGGGATGGTGTCAGACAAGTGATGGTATGGTGCTTAAACACTCATTTTTGTTTACACCTTTTCATTGATTGCAAAAAAATACAAAAATGCATTTCATACATAAAATTAAAGCTGCAAGCAGCATTACCACCACTCGGTGGCTTTAGGTGGGCAATATGCATTTAAAGTGATAAATATAGAAGGAATGTGTCAAAGTCAATTATATGTGCCAAACATCCTGCTACCAGGTGGTGGCGCTATGACTATAACTGGATTTTGGTGTAGACGTAGATGTCTTCAGGCCAGGACTCTTACCAAACATGCAAAGTTTGGTACAGATTGGACATTGCATGTTTAAGTTAGTGTAAAACAAGTCATTTCCTGTTGCCAGCAGGTGGCACTATAATTATAACACAATATTTGCCTTAAGATGTGTTCAGGCCAGGACTCTTATCGAATGTGTGAAGTTTGGGGCAGATCGGACATTGTATGGCTGAGCTACAACACCGTCTATTCCCATAATTTAATATAATTTAACATTGCAAAGGCCTTTAGATTAGACTGACCAAATATAATGTTGATGTCATTAAATCTCTATGAGTAGTTCGTTAAAGCGTAAAACATGCCACTTCCTGTTGCCATCAGGTGGCGCTATGGCTATAAGTGAATATGGTCATGGGTATGTGTTCAGGACAGGACTCTTATCAAAAATGTGAATTTTGGTGCGGATCGGACATTGTATGCCTGAACTTTCTTTTTCAACTTTCTTTTTCATGACGAAACAGTTTGAGTTGTGCTTCAACGAAACTTGAATTTAATGTCACAAAGGCCTTTAGATTACACTGACCAAATCTTGGTGTTGATCTGTGTAAATCTGTAGGAGGAGTTTATTTAATGCAACTCCTGAAAATGGCAAAAACGGCACAAAACTTGCAGAGAAAATTCAAAATAACAGACTTCCTGTTGGGTTTTTTATAGGTGGCACTATTGAGCAATTTTGCCACACCCATATCAGATGTAAATTTTCACCACTTCTGGCGTGTGTGCAAAGTTTAATGAGTTTTTAAGCATGTTTAGGCCCTCAAAAATGCAATTTATTGTGTAGAAGAAGAATCTGATCAATTCCAATAGGATCCTCGCACCACCGGTGCTCGGGCTCTAATTACTTTTAATAACCATTTTTATAATAAGCATTTGTTAACATGTTTTTGGATAAATTTAGGCTAGTGCTGTTGTATAACCAACATATAGATTTTGTTGTCCTGTGACAAGCAAACCATAGAACAGGACATGGTATTGTAACTGTCATGACTTAAATATCATGACATCATAAATATTATGACTGTTGGAGTCAGTAAGTTCTTTGAAAATATCTTATAATTTAAATTTTTATGGCATGGCAGGATTTGTTTTGTTTGTCATAACCCTGCAAAATTTCATCATATTTAATAATTGTAAATAAAATACTTTTTTGGAAAATAATATTGTTATTATATAATAATATTATTATTATATTATTTATTATTTGGAAGGAACTCTTTCATCACTCCAACTCAACAACCAAATTGCCAGAGGGTTTTGCATGTGCCCATTGTGCACTGTTTTCTTGATGACATCTGGGTGGTGGTGGTGCCAGAGGCTTGGGCCCGTCATCTCTGCTTGCAGCTATATTATTATTAATACTATATTATTTATGATTTGGAAAGAGCCTTTCATTACTGTAACTCAACAACAGTCAAACTGACAGAGAGTTAAATGCATGTGCACGCTATGCACCATTTTCTTCATGCCATTAGGGTGGTGGCGCCGGGGGGCTTGAGCCCATCATTAATGCTTGCAGCTATATTATTATTATTATGTTATTTATTATTTGGAAAATAGTTATTTAAGCACATTTAAATATACTCCAGATGTAATAATAATAATATGTTATCTTTTTTTGGCAGTTGCCATTGTTAGAGCCGTTAAATCACAATTATGTTATTATAATATAAAATGACGAAAGGTTTTTCCATACATAGAAAATCAACATGAATGCACATATTTATAGAAACTATAGATTTTTAAACTAGATTTTTTTTCAGTTCATCATTTTATGCATTTTTTTTTTGTCATTGACTTTTAAAAAGAACATTACAGTATAAGGATTTACTCTTTTTTTTTTTTTTTACATTTTTCTTAAATTCTAACACAGTTTTCCTTTTATTTGCAGCTTGGAGATTATAAACCCTTCTATGGAGAGCTGGTAAGCAGTGTGAATATAGCTCTTTTTTAATGCTTTAACATTCAAATAAGCACCCACAATTTAATCAAAAGAGGGTTGGAATTAGTGGATGTGCATATCAATTCCTGAAGGTATGACTAGCTTGTTGGCTTTTCCTCCAGGACAATGAAGTGGCAGCGGTCCAGCCGCCTCCTGTTGTACACTATTCCCAAGACCACACAGCTAACAATGGAGCAGAGCAGATTTCTCCACCGCACACGCCAGTCGAGTTTCCGAGGAGGGAGCCAGAGAATAGAAACCCCAATCCGCCTGACTCCCATTACCCAGATCCACGATACCCACCCTACACTGATAACAGGCACACTGATCCTGTACAACCACATAGATACCCCGTACAACCTGAGAGGAACCCCATCACTCCAGCCCGCCGTCCCAGCCCCCCTGTCAATCAACCAGAAGGCCACATCCACACTTCCGGACCAGGGGTTAGTTCAGTCAACTTTCAGTCTATATTTCCACAGGTCCTCTGTGTTTATTTCCTTGTTTTGATGCCATTTTCATTTTCTGTACAGTTGCATCTTATTGCCCTGAATTCTCCACAAGTGGGCAACATGAGAGGCATTCGTGGGGCAGACTTCCTGTGCTTCCAGCAGGCTCGTGCTGTGGGCCTGAAGGGAACGTTCAGAGCCTTCCTGTCTTCCAAACTTCAGGATCTCTACAGTATTGTCCGCAAATCCGATAGAGAGACATTACCGATTGTTAACCTCAAGGTGAGTAACAGTGTTTTTTAAGTATCAATGAAATACTATTGTTTTCGTATTTTGTATTATGTATTTTGAATTTGATTTCAGTTTTATATTTTCTGCTTTCATGTTAATTTTAGTAAAAAAGAGGCATTTTTATTGGTTTTTAAGTACAGGGGTTGGACAGTGAAACTGAAACACCTGGGTTTAGACCACAGTTAGTATGCCGTTTGGCCTCCTTTTGCAGCCAATACAGCATTATTTCATCTTGGGAATGACAAATACAAGTCCTGCACAGTAGCCAGAAGGATTTTGAGCCATTCCTTTCGCAGAACAGTGGCCAGGTCACTATGTGATGTTGGTGTATGAAAACATTTCCTGACTCGCTCCTCCAAAACACCCCAAAGTGGCTCAATAATATTCAGATCTGGTGACTGTGCAGGCCATGGGAGATGTTTAACTTTACTTTCATGTTCATCAAATCACTCTTGTCACCAGTCTTGCTATGTGTATTGGTGCATTATCATCCTAATACACGGCACCACCTTCAGGGTACAATGTTTGAGCTATTGGGTGCACAAAGTCAACCTTCACACTCTGCTCTTATTGGTGGAATGTGCGATCAGTAAAGACTGGCCACCAGGCTGCATAAATATAGCCATGAAACCTCCGACACTATATTGGCCAGTGTTTCAGTTTCATTGTCCAACCCCTGTATGTCTATATAGTTTTTATTATTTATTTATTTGTATTTTATTTTTATGGTTTTAGATTTAATAAATGAATAAATAACCCTGCTGTCTAGTCCATTACTCATACATAAATTAATTTAAGGTTATTAAAGTAATAAGCTATAAAATTAGTGATTTTTACCATGGTTAAGGGGTGTTTTTAGGCAGAACACAGTGCAGAGTACCTCAAATCCCTCTAACCACTGTAAAATCACTGTAACTGTAGTAAAATCACTATAATCACTATAATGATTTCATAATATGGTGACAACAACATGGTAAAAACATATTAATATTATTAATAAATTGTCAGATCATATACTAAATCTGAAAAAAAAAAAAAAAATTCCACTATGTAGAATTAATATTAGCCTAACATTTTGTCTGTCATGTTCTGTTGCAACTCTAGGTTTTCAGTGACTTAATTAGGATGTTATCTTCGGTTTACATGAAAGAGATGTTTTTTTTATCACGTAGTCCAGTTGAAAATTCTTAATTTTGTAAATATATTTTAATGCTTATTGGAAACCTTCAAAACCCATGCCTTTTATGTTCTTTCAAGAAGCTTCCCCTGCAAAACAAAAGCAAGTTCTTTTTTTTTTTCAGGCTTGTAGAATTGAAAATTGACTTTGTTGTGTTCGTTTGATCTTTAGGATCATTCTGACAATTCCTCAACATTTTCTCCTCAAGACCAAACTTACCCAATGAACTCACTTTGTGATCTTGGTTTCTTGTCTTTTCATGGCATTGATATTCTTTTCTGCAGGATCAAGTCCTTTTCAGAAGCTGGGATTCTCTCTTCAGTGACTCAGAGAGCAGGATGAAGGACAATGCTCCTATCTACTCGTTTGATGGCAGAGATGTCCTGCGGGACAGTGCCTGGTGAGTTCAGTGGCTTTGGCTGATCCTGTGAACCCTTCAAACAGAGGCCTCAGCAGAACATCCTGTCACTTTTGATTGTCCTTTAAAAAACAATCAGAGTACTGGAGCTAGAGATGAATGCAATATAAAATATTGCTATCTATCTATCTATCTATCTATCTATCTATCATTTCGTCTATCGTTCTATCATTTGATCTATCTATCTATCTATCTATCTATCTATCTATCTATCATTGTACCATTCTGTCTATCATTCCATTTATCATTCTATAATTTGTTCTACTCTTATATCTATCATTCTATCTATTGTTCTATCTACCATTTTGTCTATCATTCTACTGTTCTGTCTATCATTCAATCTATCATTCTATTGTTCTATCATTCTGTCTAGCGTTGTATTGTTCTAGCATTTTATTGTTCTACCATTCTATCATTCTCTGTAGTTCTATCATTCTACCACTCTGCCTAGCATTCTAGCGTTCTATCATTCCACCATTCTGTCTATCGTTCTATTATTTGTTCTATCGTTCTATCTACCATTCTATCGTTTTATCATTATACCGGTCTGTCTATCATTCTATCTATTGTTCTGTCATTAGTTCTATTGTTATATCTATCATTCAATCTATTGTTCTATTGTTCTATCATTCTGCCATTCTGTCTATCGTTCTATCTTTCATTCTATCATTTGTTCTATCATTCTGTCTATCTATCGTTCTATCATTCTGTCTGTCTATCATTCTATCATTCTACCATTCTGTCTATCATTTGTTCTATCATTCCATCCATCTATCATTCTCTCTATCGTTCTATAATTTATTCTATTGTTATATCTATAATTCTTCCGTTCTGTCTGTCGTTCTATCTTTCCTTCTGTCATTTGTTCTATTGTTCTATCATTCTATCTATCATTCTATCAATCTACCGTTCTATCATTCTGTCTATCGTTTTATCATTCTATCGTTCTATCATTCTACCATTCTGTCTATCATTCTATCATTTGTTCTATCATTCTATCTATCCATCTATCGTTCTGTAATTCTCTCTATCATTCTATAATTTATTATATTGTTATATCTATCATTCAATCTATTTTTCTATCGTTGTATCTATCATTCTACCGTTCTGTCTGTCATTCTATCCTTCGTTCTGTCATTTGTTCTATTGTTCTATCAGTCTGTCTATCGTTCTATCAATCTACCGTTCTGTCTATCATTCTGTCTATCGTTTCTTCATTCTACCGTTCTATCATTCTATCTGTCGTTCTATCATTCTACCATTCTATCATTCTATCTGTCATTCTATAATTTGTTCTATTGTTCTATCTATCCATCTATTGTTCTTTCTTTCTTTCTTTCTTTCTTTCTGCTAGGTTAAATCAACTCTGAAAATCTTTAAACGATTCAGTGCCCAAATTATGGTCGGTCTGATGATTCTCTCTTGCTCAGAACTCATTGTACTGTAGCTGTCTGCTACCTTCTAAACAATATTTAGTTACCCAGTAGATGGATTAAAAACCCCTGCACCCTGATCCCACAGTCAGGCAATGCGATTTGACTTTGGAAAGGTCTTTCTGGTTTGAGTGCTGTCTGAGGCTATCCTAAACCACCTAAAATGACCATTTTTCTTCCTGTGTTCTGTAGGCCAGAGAAGATGATCTGGCACGGCTCCAATGGCAGGGGTCACAGGCAGACGGATAACTACTGTGAGACGTGGAGGGCCGGCGACCGTGCGGTGACAGGCTTGGCCTCGTCTCTGCAGGCTGGCCAACTCCTCCAGCAGACCTCCAGCAGCTGCTCCAGTTCCTACATCGTGCTGTGCATCGAGAACAGCTACATGACACAATCCAAGAAATAAAGCCGTCCTAAAGAGCCTTTGAACACTCAACACAACCGTGTATACAGGCCCAGTTTTGCTCCAGTAGATGCCTGTATCCAACGAATAGAGAAACAAGAAAATGATAAAAAAAAATATTTTTTTTTAAAAAGAACTGAGTCTGCCTTAAGGAGAATTTGCCAGTCATCTGTTCCCTCACCGTAACGCCAAAGAGGCAGGTTGAACGTGGAGGTGTTTGCTCTCTCTCAGGGCATTGGCACATATTTTTCAGGGGGTTAAACCAGAGAAGTGAGGCCAACTGAGGCAGTGTTTTTAACTGTATCCATATAAATTTTTGTATATGAATTGTTTGTCGTCTGTGTTGTTTTATTTTTTGAAGATGTCTTAATTGGTATATTTAACCAATTTTAGCTATATTTTTGTGTAACTTTTTCCATTTTCATGGAAGGTTTGTTGGATACTGAGGGGCAAACCTGATATTCTAGTTTTAGGATTTAAAAAGAGAAAATATTTATTTCGCAAATAAAGAGAGCTAAAATATGATTCGAAATGGCAAACTATACTTTTTTCTATTTTAGTGAGCACTTTTACATGCTTCCACAGATAAAAGTGCAAGACTGAAATAGTTAACTGTGGATAAAAATTGCCACTCTTGCGAAAAAGCTCAAGTGGGCAAAAAGAAGATGCTTTGAATAATTCAATACTTATCCCTCAAAAGAGTTTTTGTACAAAACAAAATTATTTTAAATACTTCTGTTGCATTTATAGGATGTTGCATTTTTTTCTATTGTGATTAATGTGAAATTTCATATGGACATTCTTCTTAGTGTCATTGATTTACACTTCTGGTTGATTCCAGAAGTTTTGATAAAGCAAAGTGACTGATTTAAGTAAAGACGGGAAGCTGCAAGATTTTTGTAGCAAGTAATAATGTTAAAAATTCTGTTACTCAAAAAATAGTGGTTACATGTCCTATAATTCATAGGACATTTCAGAGGCTTTAGTTGCATTCGGTGCTTTTCACTGATGAAACAGCTGCTGACAGTGTTGCTTGGGAGAGACAGATGTGTTTTATGAAGACACTTTATCTTCTATCCATATGGAATTTCAGACACCTAATCCACTGTAGTGCTACTGATGTGTTCAGTACAACCCTGTGGGCTTCTAGTCTTTTTTTTTAAACCGGTTTGTGCTGTACAATGTCTCAGAGGCACTGAATAAATGATTTTGTTTTTGTTTGCCACATTAACTTTGACACTAGTTCTTGTGTATCAAAATCTATTTCCTTAAAACCTGACCTGTCTACACATATCTTAGACTCTGTTGTCTATTCATGCACAATATTAAAATATCGGATATCATACACAAGCCATTTCATATCATGAATGTGTTTACTGTTTACTGATTGATTACTAAAAAATAAAGGTACATTTTTTCCTCTCACAAGTCTGCATTTTAGACTTCGAATTCATAAAGGTTTCCATTTATTCATTTTTCTCCACAAATCATTATTTCATAAAGTCATCTATTCATCAACATGTATTTTAAAAGACTCGCTGTCAAGTTAAGATTAAGTGACTTTTGCTATAAAACCTTACTTTGACTTCACATAAAAGCCACCTTTGATCAGCATAAGTGCTCTTCATTCTCAATGGTTGGAATTGTAAACTATGCGATTCTGCTAAATGCTGTTTAAGCACTGAAATACTCGCAGGCAAACATCTTCTGTGTGCCTATGGCAAAGGGCCCCAAAGTCCTGATTCATGCATGTCTCTAAATTGCACAGCGTGCCCCTTTGATGACATTGCAATCCCTCCTCAGTGCCTATTGCACTGATTCTCTGTCCGCCTGAAGGGTTTTACAGCCTGTTCAATAGGATTTAGCGATGTGGCCTTGAGAGGGCCTCAAGGCACAAATCAGAGACTGCTGACAGCGAGCTGGTGAAGCGGCCCCTTTTGTATCTCAGGACTTAAAGGTCCTCTGCAAGCATTTCGGGCAGGTGGACCAAGCCTGTGGTAAAACAACCCATGGGCATTTGAGAAAGTTGATTAAGTGAAAATGAAGCAAAACAGCGTTCCAAAAATAACTAAAATGCTATGGCTGGTAAGAAATACGGTTTAAAATGATTTCAGATGGAATATGGATCGACACAGTGCAGGAAAGCAGGAGGAACTCCGCAGGAGTTCAGCAGGATGACTGTCTTTATGATTTACTGTCGTTGTTTTTGTTGTGATCTGTACTGAAACAAAAGAAAACAGACAAAGTTTTACTCTTAGGTCGGAGTCCTTGAATCCACAAATCCTCTCCCAAAAACTTCCAGCTGAGTGAAGGGTGCCAATTCGGGTATGCATAGCTGCAGACCCATTAACAATAAAGAAAAATCTATCAGGAAAATAAATTAGATTAAAAACAAAAATGTTAATTGTAACTTTCTGTTATTCAGATGAATGGCAAAAGTGGATTTAACTGAAACTAATATAGAAAGAGATTTATGCTATTAAAGTAGCCTGACTTTTTGCCTCATCAGTCAAATACTCAGTTTTGCACCTATTTTGAATCGGATTTGTGTGAAACACCTCTCTGTAAGTGTGAATTGTTGATGTTGACTCGAGAACCATTTGAACCGATTCATTCCGAATGGAAAATAAATCATTCAGGCCATTTTGTTGCAATGGCTCAAAAAGATCTGACGCAAAAGAACAATTCATTCACGAATCACCCTAGTCAAAAAGTAACACACACATGCACGTATATATTCAAGAAAAATATGTTATGTTCTATATTTTTATATATTGAATATATTTATATATGATATAAATTATATGAAAATAAATACATACATGCAAATGCATGTAAATAATTTCAAAATATATACTGTATGTGTGTATCTTAATATATATATATAAAATAAATAATCACATATATCGCACACACATATATTATATAAACAAAAACTATTTTTGAATGCGATTAATTGCGATTAATCATTGCCCACCACTAAAAGTAATACATTTAAAATGCATTTATTTTGTACTAAGTATAGTTCAAGTCTATTAACATATATATAGACTTATATAAAAATTGTAATTAAACTTTATTTCGAGTGCTACTTGTGCACAATGCACATTTCTTCATATTAAGCCAAAAATCTGTTTTAATGTCATTAAATGCAAAATATTTAAACTTATATAAAAAAATATGTAGACTTAAGCAATATTCCGCACAATTGAAGTGTATTAAGTACAAAATTAGTTATTCCAGTTTAGTAGACTTACCAGTTAAACATACCAGTTTAGTATACTAAAGTATAATTGCTGGGTATTTTATTAGCCTAAGTACGTAATATGTAAATGTATTCGTAGAATACTTAGCATGAACGGTCGACATGACGTCGGTGGTTAAATATAAAGCAGTGCTAATGGATACACCCTGTCTTATTTTTTTCTCCTTCCCTTCAGTCTTTATGTTGGGTTTCCTATTTCTAGATTCGTGTCATTTAGTATGGAAATTCTGGGAAACGTAACGGGCTACGGAAAGTCTAAAGGTTAGCTATAGATATTTTCATTTTGGACCAATCAGTAAACACTTGACCATGACGTTACGTAATCCAGAAGGAAGCGAGCTCGCAGCAAAACATCTATGGATATCAGGTAAAATTTTAATCTTATAAATCAGCAGAAAATTAGCAACGTATACATATATAATATTTGCCAAAACTGCTTCTATTGGGTCAATTCGCCGCCGAACTACAGCAGCGCTGTCACGATAATAAGCAAGCGTCTTTTTCTGCTTTTCAAATCTACAGTCGCACCTGAATTACTGTTTCTCGCGGTCATTGTGTAAATACGTTTATGCTGCCTCTGTAAAACACGCAGTGTATTTGTAGCTTTGTTGACAAGCGAATGTAACAATAACGCCAATAGGCCTTTCTAAAGCACCTACTGTACGTTTCTTTTCTCCACCTCTCTCAGAAGGTTCATCCAAAATATACAGATATTTTCTCCTCATTATGTATTAATTCCAATATCGATTTCTATCTATCTATCTTAAGAGTTTCTGGGCGATGTGTAATCGTCTTTTCTTCAATAGTCTTTCCATCGACTTTAAAGTACAGGTGCATTTCAATAAATTAGGATGTCGTGAAAAAGTTCATTTATTTCAGTAATTCAGCTCAAATTGTGAAACTCGTGTATTAAATAAATTCAGTGCACACAAGCTGGTAGTTTAAGTCTTTGGTTCTTTTAATTGTGATGATTTTGGCAATTCACTTTCTCAACAAATTAGAATACTTCATAAGACCAATAATAAAATAAAAAAAAAGTATGTTCATTTACTGTATATGTACTAAATACTTGGTACTGGCTGCTTTTGCTTTAATTACTGCCTCAATTTGGCGTGGCATGGAAGTGATCTGTCTGTGGCACTGCTGAGGTGGTATGGAAGCCCAGGTTTCTTTGACAGTGGCCTTCAGCTCATCTGCATTTTTTGGTCTCTTGTTTCTCATTTTCCTCTTGGCAATACCCCATAGATTCTCTATGAGGTTCAGGTCTGGTGAGTTTGCTGGCCAGTCAAGCAAACCAACACCATGGTCATTTAACCATCTTTTTGTGCTTTTGGCAGTGTGAGCGTGTGCCAAATCCTGCTGAAAAATGAAATCAACATCTTTAAAAAGTTGGCCAGAGGAAGGAAGCATGAAGTGCTCTAAAATTTCTTGGTAAACGGGTCCAGTGACTTTGGTTTTCAAAGAACACAGTGGACCAACACCAGCAGATGACATTGCACCCCAAATCATCACAGAATGTGGAAACTTAACACTGGACTTCAAGCAACTTGTGCTAAGAGCTTCTCCAACCTTCCTCCAGACTCTAGGACCTTGGTTTCCAAATGAAATACAAAAACTTGCTCTCATCTGAAAAGAGGACTTTGGACCACTGGGCAACAGTCCATTTCTTCTTCTCCTTATCCCAGGTAAGACGCCTCTGATGTGGTCTGTGGTTCAGGAGTGGCTTAACAAGAGGAATACGACAACTGTAGCCAAATTCCTTGATACGTCTGTGTGTGGTGGCTCTAGATGCCTTGACCCCAGCCTGAGTCCATTCCTTGTGAAGTTCACCCAAATTCTTGAATTGATTTTGCTTGACAAGCCTCTCAAGGCTGCAGTTCTCTCGGTTGGTTGTGCATCTTTTTCTTCCACACTTTTTCCTTCCATTCAACGTCCTGTTAACATGCTTGGATACAGCACTTTGTGAACAGCCAGCTTCTTTGGCAATGAATGTTTGTGGCTTACCCTCCTTGTGAAGGGTGTCAATGATTGTCTTCTGGACAACTGTCAGATCAGCAGTCTTCCTCATGATTGTGTAGCCTAGTGAACCAAACTGAAAGACCATTTTGAAGGCTCAGGAAACCTTTGCAGGTGTTTTGAGTTGATTAGCTGATTGGCATGTCACCATATTCTAATTTGTTGAGATTAGTGGGTTTTTGTTAAATGTGAGCCAAAATCATCACAATTTAAAGAACCAAAGACTTAAACTACTTCAGTCTGTGTGCATTGAATTTATTTAAAACACGAGTTTCACAATTTGAGTTGAATTAATGAAATAAATTAACTTTTCCATGACATTCCAATTTATTGAGATGCACCTGTATATGACTAAAGTGAAAAGTAAACATAAAAAATTCACTTGATTAAAATGTAGCAACTACTTTCCACAGTTTGGAGGGAAAAAACAAACAAACAAACAAAAAACTAGATTAAATTTTTTTTTGTGAGTCATGGCTCTGACTTTTTGATCTGCAGGGTCAAGCTTAAACTGAGTTTTATGGATAAATATATATTGTGCCTACATGTGAGTTTAAATTTTTTTTTTTTTTTTTAACAAAACTATTTTTTTTTTGAATGCTTTTGATTGGATACTAAGGGAAAAGCAGCACCTCATGGTGCTGTTTGATTTGCCGATCACTAATTCTTTTTCATACTTTTGCTTTACTATTGTTCTAAAATGTGAAAAATTGCTAATTAAATAAAATAGAAATATCTTTAAAAAAAAATCATGCTTTTACTTCTAGTATGTAAGCATAAAGGTTAATATAGCACTGCAGTATACTAAATATAAGCCTTCATTTTCTACTCTTTGTAATCAGCTTTTTTTTATACTGACCCCCGAAAAACAGATCCAAAAGAGCTTGTTGCACCACTGTCGAGTGATATAGTATTCACGTAAGTCTTTGTGACTGCAAACACGGGGAACAATCTGCAGCTGACTGCAATCTCTAGCGCTGGCACAGGAAATCTATATTTAGCAGCAAGTAAGTAATAACAAAGCGCATCCAAATGGTCTACAGACGGTAATGATACGAGAGCGGGACAAGATGTTGGCTTTAATTACATTGGTAGCGGAGGCAAAGCCATGTCTGTTAGACGTGCTGTGTTTATGCTGTCTTTGTGAGTCACTGAAATGAAGATGCTGTGCCGCCGAGCGCTGTTGGTTTTATGGAGGTGGTTTATGCTGCTGCTTCATTTACTATCTTGCGCTCTCGTCTTTGCATATGAAGCTGCCAAAACTGTCAATGAGATGCAGCTTAAATGAGATGTCACAAGAATGGCTATGGAAATATGATAGCCCTCATTACTCAAAATTATATTGAGCAAAATATTGGCGTATTTGTTGCACTAACAGTGAAATCATAGTCATCGCAATCTACAGGCTGTCAGGGTTACTAAACCATACGAGCAGGGTACGAAATGAATTTTATACCTCGCTTATGTGCCGGTGGATGTTAACTGAAATGATTTATGATCCATAAATATTTTTACAGACCATGAAAATGTGTTTAAATAAAGCATTAAAAGAGTCACATCATTAGGAATCAAATTTCCTTCATCGTTTGAGATAATTGACTGATTGTGCTAAAAGCATACTGTAATTTATACTAAAATTGCAAGTTTTAGTTTTAGTATTTCAAATCCCAAACATCTGATCATCTCGCATCACTTTTGTCAGATGAAACAAAAACCAATGAGCGTCAAACTGTTTAGCAATTGGTCTTTTTTGTGATTTAACATAGGTTCTTTGGAAAAGCATGCCTCTGTTTACATTTTTGCAAAACTCCAAAAATCTGTACATGCAGTTCACTACAGTTTCAGCTGAAATGACCACTAGTAGTAGTAAAGCACCAACAACTTTTATTCCTGTTCGCACAAATTAATTACAGGGCAGAATATTACATTTTAAAGACTAATTTTCACATGTTTTTTCGGAATGCTGTGTTATGACTTTAAAACATTTAGCATAGTGCAGAACTTGTAAACTAACACATTTTGATGTTTGGTATGGCTTTTCTTGACTAAGTAAACTTGCTCAATAGCTCACCTGCTACAGGATTGTTCTTACAATGCAGTGAGTCCTGTGAAAAACGGGTCACAATAAAACAGTTCAAAGACTTGTAGAAGCAAGCTACAATGGCATGATTGCTTCAAAAAAAGCGCTTTTATCTAACATTTGCTTTTGTTAAAACTATCAGTTAGGTTTAGGGTAGGTGGTATGCTAATTTTAAAGGAACACTTCACTTTTTTGGAAAATAGGCTCATTTTTCAACTCTCCTAAAGTTAAACAGTTGTGTTTTACCGTTTTCTGAATGGATTCGAAAACGGTAAAACTGTTTAACTTTAGGGAAGTTGGAAAATGAGCCTATTTTCAAAAAAAGTGGAGTGTTCCTTTAAACATTACAGAGAGTGTTAATCTAACATTCTCACAACCAGTTTGTATGTATTTTACGAGGTGAAGAATTAGTACGACCTCACTTGTACAATTTTATACTATTTGTCTAGACCCCAGTTTAGGGTTGGGTTACAGGTAGGTGAATAATTGTAATTTACTTCCAATTTTGGTAAATTAATTCTCATTTATTATTTGAATATTTTGATATTTTTTTGCATCCTCATAATCCATATTTTCAAATAGTTGTATCTTGGCCAAATATTATTCTATGCTAACAAACCATACCACCAATGGAAAGCTTATTTATTCAGCTTTTCACTAAATTGACCCTTATGACTAGTTTGACTGATTTGTCTAGAAATTAATTCTAATTTACCTAAAATCGTATGAATTCATACAACCTCACTCATACGAATCTGTGTGATTTTTGATAAATTAGAATTAATTTACCAAAATTGGAAGTAAATTAAAATTAGCCACCTCGAAAAATATGTATGAATTGCCATGAAATATGGTTGGTTAATCTTTTAGAGCCACTCTCCAGACATTTCAAAATTATTGATTATTCTTTTATGCCAAAAGTCACTAGGATATTAAGTGAAGGTCATGTTCCATTAAGTTTTTTTTGTAAATTTCCTACCATAAATATATCAAAACTTAATTTTTGATTAGTAATACATATTGCTAAAAACTTAATTTGCACAGGTTTAAAGGCGGTTTTTTTTTTTTTTTTCAATATTTAGATTTTCTTTTTGCACCCTCAGATTCCAGATTTTTAAATAGTTGTATCTCGGCCAAAAATTAGCCGCCTCGTAAAATATGTATGAATTGCCAAGGAATAGGGTTGGTTATTCTCTTAGAGCCAGTCTCCAGACATTTCATTTCAGACCTGCCGTGATATGTTCAAAAATAAACATAAAACTGCAAAGTATAGCACTGGTATATTTGTAGCAATAGCCAACAATACAATGTAGGGGTCAAAATTATCGATTATTCTGTTATGCCAAAAATCAGCATATTAAGTGTAGATCGTGTTCGGTGAAGATTTTTTGTAAATTTCCTACCATAAATATATCAAAACTTAATTTTCGATTAGTAATATGCATTGCTAAGAACTTAATTTGGACATTTTTAATTTCAAATTTTTTTTCTCGATATTTAGATTTTTTTGCACCCTCAAATTCTATATTCTCGGCCAAATATTGTCCTTTCCTAACCGTACATCAATGGCAAGCTTATTTATTCAGCTTTAAAATGTTGGTGTAAATATCAATAAATGTAAAAACTTGACCCTTATGACTGATTTTGTGGTCCAGGGTCACATTTTTCTTTGAAAGTGTCACAAAACGTACAAGAACCAATGTAACACCATTTTGCAGAATACGTTTTGCAGGCATGTTATCCCAAAGAGCCTGGGTTGGATTTATTTGGGTTTGTTGCAATTCTTAAAACACAGAACAGGTTAATAACCAATTATTCCGCTTTATTTAAAACCACAAAACCGCTATTTATTTCTGTTTGATGCCCACATATGTTTGTTTTCATTGTCAGTCACTGTTTAAAGACATCAAACCCCAGTATAATGACATCCACTTATAAGTGCCACATGTTATAAATCCTCTTGCCTAAGCGGTGCCCATCTCCCCTGCTAAGCATGACATTTAAAGCATGATTGTACTCCAGAATTAATGAATATTTGATGAGATATCTTTCTGAAATTGTAGACTAAGGCAGTGGTATGCCATGCTCTTAAAACCCCATTGTTGCAAATGCGTTTATAATGAAACAGATCTGTGTCTCAGACTGAATGTAAATCACTGGGGCAGTAAGTGTGATGACAGCCTCCATATACAGGCTGAATAAATACTAGTTTTTTATAGTGATTGTGGATATTTACGCATCAAGCCATACATAAGCCATTAAATCTCTTGTGCATCAATGGATTTACATCTAAATCTCTGTTATTGCTGGCACAGCGCGGCAACGGTTTTGGCAGGTTTAGCGGTGGAAGTTAAGTGCTTTTTTCCCCTCGCTTCTCTCTTCTTGGACCTGAGTTCACTTGTACCTTTCACTCTCGTGGCTTTCCACACACCAGTATCTCTGCAGCTGGAAACATATCCGATGTGACATCTCCTCCTGTTGTTCATGCATTTTTTATGGGCCCTCCTCTCCCACCCAGTCCTCTTGGAGGAAGCCCTGCGCTCTGTAGCGTGCCACAGTCTATAGCACATTTCACCGTCATGCTTAAGCTGCTTCACTTGTAAATACTCTTACGCTGATGTGTGTGATGTCTGGGAGGGCTGTGTGCGAACACCTGCTGAATCATCATAGGTTTGTGCTTGCTTGCTTTATGCATATCAGCCCATGTTATGATGCATGATATCGATAGGTGCATCGATTTCACTGCCGCACAAGATTCACTGAGCAGAAGTGCGTCCTCTTCTGAGAAACCGAGAACGGCTCGGGAGCCCCGACCCTGAAATAATGCCCGGTCGCTCGGACGTCAGCAGAATCGAGTGCTAAGAGAAGTTTCGCCACTTTGAGCACCACCTTGTCATCCTGAAAGTATATAGACGTGCCTTCCTTGCGGTTGTTAATAGGACAATATTACATCTCTGTCCCCACATCGGTCCTTCCCGCTGTGAAAGGGATAGTGCCGACCGAAGTGCTTTTCATTCGTCATTCTAACAGTTCACCATTGATCATTTCTCAAGCCAAGACCTGTGCCAGAGTATTGATCTGGAAAACAGGAAAAAGGTCTTATGAAATGAGCTCCGTTCCGGGTCTATGATTTTGGTTTTATGCAGAGAAAGTGTCAGAAAATAACTTTTTGATTAATAGACAATATTTTCCACCCCAGACTTGACTTTTTTTTTTAATGGTATTAAGGTGGCATGTTTTTTTTTAAAATAGGCAAATAAAAATGTACTGCCATCCCTATACCATATTAATACGTAAAACAATTAAAACAACACTACAATTCAAAAAAACTAATCTAAAATAATAAAATATAATTGCAGTTTAAAAAACCTTTTTATGTGAATATATTTAAAAAAAAAAATATTCCTGTGATGTCAAAGCTAAATTTTCAACAGCCATTACTCTATTCTTCAGTGTCAAATGGTCCTTCAAAAATAATTGTAACATGCTTACTTATTTATTTATTTATTATTATTATGTTGCTTCTTAATATTTTTGTGGAAACCATGAATTTTTCTTTAATATAATATTCTTTATTAAATAGGAAATTGAAAAAAGCATTTTTTGAAATAGATATCTTTTTTTATGTTTATTTGTTTCTAAAAGAACATTTATTATTATTATGCTTTTTAATATTTTTGTGGAAACCATACATTTCTGTAATATAATTTTTTTTTATTAAATAGAAAATTGTAATATTGAAAAACAAAACTATAATATTGTAAAATATTATTGCAGTTTAAAATAACATTTTTATATGAATATATTTTCAATTTTTTTGCCTGTGATGTCATATCTACATTTTCAACAGCCATTACTCTAGTCTTCAGTGTCACATGATCCTTCAGAAATCATTCTAATATGCTGATTTGTTTATCAAAAAATAATTATAATTGTTATTATAAAATATATATATAAAAAAATTATATATATATATATATATATATATATATATGAATAATAATAATAATAATAATAATTATTACTATTATTCTATAATATAATATTCTTTGTTGGAAAATAAAAAAAAATACAGCATTTATTTGAAATGGATAGCTTTTGTAATATTACATACAATTTTAATTTCATTTTTGATGTAATGCATGCATCCTTGCTGCATAAAAGTATTAATGTCATTCATTTATTCATTCATTTATTTAAAAAAAAAAAGTAAAATAAAATAAAAAAATATACCCCAAACTTTTGAACGGTAGTAAATATATATAATTGTATTTAATAAGTAGATAAAATGAACTAGTAGTTTACAGTATGTGATAATGCGCATAACCAGAAATGCATATTAGGAACTATGTGGGATTGTGTTCATAAATAATAATAATTAAAAAAAAAGAGCAGGAATTTATAATGTTTTTTGGCCAACATTCAACATCTTTTTGGATACTAAGTTTTTTTGTTTCTGACCCTGTTTACGAATATCAGGAGCACAGTGCCAAGCCTGAAAGTGTCACTGCATGATAAACATGCACATAGTTCACCGTGTTAAAAGTTCCTATTCCTCCTCCTGCTGTATATGCATCATTTCTGCCTGCTTAACATCATTGCACCTTTCCGAAGCCCTTCCCGTGTAGCCTGCGCCTCTGCCAGTTCTGCAGTGGAGCATGCAGCGATATTCTGCTAGGTTAAGTGCGGCACAATCTAATTACTCTAATGTCGGTTGCGGTCTTAAATCACACTTATTGGGTAAGTGCGCCCGTTTGTCTGTCCTTCAGAAGGGAAGCCGCTCCGCTCTGCTCTCGGACTAATTATTCCAACTGGATATGAGCAATTGCACTTATTGGCTAGGGCATGGCACCGGCTGCCTGCGCTCCCATTCGTTGCCAGTGAAGTCTGCGTGCGATTGGGTTGCGGGAAGGAGTGGGAGGGGCGTTCTCTCTTTCCTCCCTGTGCTGGAGCGTGTGTGGATGTGAGCACTCTTTTCTCTCCTGTTATTTGAGTGGCTGCAGGTACTGGTGTCTGCCTCTATGCCTCTGTGCCAGAGGGATAAAGAGAAAAAGACAGAGGACTAGTGCTTCATATCCCCCCTCTGGCCTCCCCGTCTCCCTGCTCCCTGTCACTCCATCCTTCCTTCCTCCCTCCCGGACCACCCGTCAGCGGCTGGATCAACCCGCCCGGACCCTCCTCCCACAACCCCTTTGACTATCCTCACTTCACCGTCCCGTCTTGTGAACTGAGTGCAGGTAAGCCAGCACCTAACTGTGACTTTGTTGTGCTTTTTCTTCCCGCTTCTCTACACTCTTTCCTCTTCGCATGTCATTTTGTCTCTTTTTCTCACACGCGCGCTTTCTCACGCACCCTCCCTCACTCTCTTTAGCTTTCAAGTTTTCCCCTCTGGCAGTTCCTCTCAGAGGGAAGCGTGCATAGAGAGATGAGGGATTAGAATCTGTGAGGTCACTGTTTTTCGAGCCCAAACTCAGTTCACACAGAGTGCTTACCACTTCCTCTATCTAAGACTTTATCTGTGTACGGTGTAATGCCCACCGGCTACCGATACGCTAGAAAACCGATGCTCCGCGCCACGAACCGAGTGTGTACTTTAGCTTCATACGCTTTCTCTGTGTTGTCCTTGACCCCTGCAGCAGTTTATTTTCTGTGTGTCAGAAGTGTTTAATGCTGAGGTGTTTTAAGGAAACTTACAGATGGTTTTGCGGTTCTAGGATTACCAATGCCATGATGTAACTACTGGAAAGACTTATTCAAACAAGGTATTCACGGTTAATTCAAACATTTAATAACTTGCTTAACACACAATGCAAGTGCTTGTATTTTTAAAAATTTCTAAAGTTTTTACAGCAAGGCCACACACTTATAAATGCTTAATTGTTTTAAGTTTTAAATGACTCTGTTGAAAATATTTGAAAACGTAAAATAAATTTGTGACCCATTTGTGACCCTGGACCAGAAATTTATACATCATCATCTTGAGATTTATACATCATCTGAAAGCTTGATAAATAAGCTTTCCATTGATGTATGGTTTGTTAGGATAGGGCAATTGGCCGAGATACAACTATTTAAAAAAATCTTAAATCTGAGGGTGCAAAAAAATCTAAATACTGAGAAAATCACCTTTAAAGTTCTTAGCAATGCATGATACTAATCAAAAATTAAGTTTTGATATATTTATGCTAGGACATTTACAAAATGGAACATCATGGAACATGATCTTTACTTAATATCCTAATGATTTTTGGCATAAAAGAAAAATCGAGAATTTTGACCCATGCAATTTATTTTTGGCTATTGCTACAAATACACCTGTGCTACTTAAGATTAGTTTTGTGGTCCCGGGTCACATTTGTAGTCTGATTTTTCTGATAAAGTGTAAATATTGCACTTTTAGCTTTGCTCAGCCCAATATTAGTTCAGTTTTTGGCGGTGTTATTTGTTTTTCCAACCTATAGTTTGAGGAAGCATTTTTATACATTCAGTGTTTGTTGGCATTAATGGGACAGAAATTACTGTGTGTTCAATTCAATCTGGGAAGTTTGTATATATGAGTTGGGAAGTCATAATTACGAGGTCAGATAATGACTTTGGTCAGAACAAGATGACGATGTACCTTTTCCACAAAAAATACAGCAAGGTTTTTCGTAAATCTACTTCTATAAAATGAAGAATGCATATCAGGTGGGTTTTTTTCAACTTCATTCAATATACAGTCAAACCAAAATTTATTCAGACACTTTCAACATTTTTCACATTATCACAGTTTATTTGCTGTAGTTTAGAGAATGGTAATAAAATATGATGAGAACTTAGAGTTAAACTGTGTCTGAACAAATTCATCTTTATAATCACAGATGAATTACAGTCAATCCAAAATTTATTCAGACACCTTCAAAATTTCTCACATTATCACAGTGTATTTGCTATAGTTTATAAAATGGTAATAAAATATGACAAGAACTCAAGGAGTTAAACTGTGTCAGAACAAATTAATGTTAGATAACTTTGATAGAAAGTTATGTAACAAAACATGGTCAGGTCAAAGTGTCAAATTTTTTTTTTTTTTAAATCAGTTTTACTGGTAGTCCACTGTATGAAGAATTTTTGGGTATCATATGTCACAGTTTACTTTATTTTGCTGTGCTCACATAAATTAACTATAGTGTCCTGCACCCACTAGTAAAAAAAATATATATATATATATAAAAATCATATATGGTGTCTAAATAATTTTTGGTTTGACTGTATGAAGGTGTTGTGAACGGAATTGTTAAATTTTTGTAATTCATAAAAATACTTGCAAAACTGTGGTATTTTCTACATGTAGCTTAGGTAGTTTTATTGTAAATAAAAAAAAAATGTATACATTTAGTAAATATATACATTTATACAAAAATAACATTTTAACAAAAAGTTACCATAAAGTACAATCGTTGCATCCATTGTCCACCATGTTTTCTCATTGTCACACCCCCAACTCAAAAACTGTGGCCTCAAAGAAGTTCCAGAGTTTTCCACTCCTAATTACAACTTTGTTGTGCTGTTCACATGCCTTAATTTCCTTAATGTGATCTATCCAACATGACTTGAATGTGCCATTGCACATTTTACATTTAACATGTATATTTGCACAAATTTGGCAGTAATAAATGTAATATCCAAAAAGGGAGTTATTAAAAAGATTCCCCCAAATTAAAAAGATTCCCCCAAATATGAATATTCTGTCGTCATTTCCTCAACTTCATGTCATTTCAAACCTGTATGACTGACTTTCTACTGTAGAACATGAAAGAAGATATTTTGAAAAATGTTTGTGTGTCCATACAATGAAAGTCAATGGTGACCAAAACTATTTGGTTACCAGTATTCTTCAAAATATCTTCTTTTGTTCTTCACAGATAGAATTCAAGCAGATTTAAAATATCATGACGGTAAGTAAATGACAGATTGTTAATTTTTTTGGTGATATATCTCTTTAAATCACATTTTTAATCCCATCAGAGCAGCGAGAATACAAACAGTTGTTGATGTTTACAAAATTCTCTTACAAGAAACTATTACTGGATTTGTTGACCTGAAGGAGAGAACTGACCGTAGAAGTTTGGACTTGCATTCCAGAATGCATTGACGCGTGAAATCGAGTAGCTAGAAGCATTAGCGTTAATATACTTGCATAGAGTATATTTCAGGTCTAAATCTACAGACCACAGCAGACAAAAAAGACTGCTTAGGTTTTCATCCAGTTCAGTGCTTTAATGTGAATGGGTGCTGCGTGAGATTGGTGCAAACATCAATACCGGCCCACGGTTTGACAGATCTTGAACTTGTCTCCAGCGCTTTAGCGGCTGGCCAATAGTTAAGACGTTTCATCTGATTAACAGCATTACATTCCCAATGCTTGCTCTTTTTACATCTGTGTATATTCTCTTTATTAAGCAGTATTAAAATGTAGAGCAGAATTTTCTAGGGTTATTGAAAGCGACGGTTAGGTGAGTGAATTCAGAGAAGAACAGGTGTCTTAATTAACACCATTATTCCTTTGCTGCCTTGTTGGCCTGTTTCCAACTGCGGAAAAAGGAGGAGTGATTGTTCAAACAATAAACGGATCCTCAACTAAAACAGACGGAATAGCAGAAATGAAAAACGCTGCCTTACTAGTTATATAGCATCTCTCATCAGTCCTTGTAAAGTGTATTTCATCAAAAGTCCTCAGATGCAGTGTATCTTATGCTAATTAAAGCATTCATTCAACCTCGCTTTTTTTTTTTATTAGAAAACTCATAACCTTTTGCATTTTAGAAGGACGTTCAATGACTTTGCGCAGTGACTTTTAACTGCCCTTCATGTTTACTCTAAAACAGCTCACCGGTTTCATATTGCTGATTTTATATTGTTTCTAAACCATTGCACAAATAGCAGCACCTCCTGAGAAGAAAGACGTGCCTTAATGCTTGACTTATAAAGAGCTGTGACTTTTAGATCTAGTAGGTCCTTGGATGTCGAAGTTGTTTCACTGACAACTTGAGCGTTTTGAAATGTTCCTGTCAGGCAATCCGGATTTGCATTTTAGCATGGTGCCTTTTTTAGCTGTTCGCTTGTGGACTTATATTGGAAAGCTGCGCTTATCACGTAGTATGATTACAAATATGGGCAGATTCTTAAGCTAGAGTAAATTGGAAATGTCATCGATGAGGACTTATATCTCCTAAACCACTTGAGATTAGTTTCAGTTGCATATTTACCTCACTGTATATTTTCATCAGCGTGAAACAGATGCATGAAGTTTTAGGAAAAGCTATTACTTGCCAGACAAGTTCAATTATATTCTCTCTAACAAGACTTTTTTTTTCCGCTGACGCCCATGATCTCGAAGCAGCTGGTCTTTTTGTGCTTTGCCTGTTTTTTTTTTCTCCGGATCTCATGCTGTCCTGGCTTCCGAGTTGCTGGTTCGGCAGAGTTGCAGTATCAAAAGGCCTCTGCCATTCCCTGGGCTTCCTCTCCATTCCCTACGTGCCAGGAAACTATGGGAGCCTGGATGTCAGTTCGGACTGAGATCCAAACATGAATGTACATGTAAATCATTTCATTTCAACGTTACTTCAGTGCTTTCTGCAAGTAGGATGTGGAAAGAAGCCAGCTTGTCTTCAGCCAGAAGATGAGCCGCTTTTATTTACTGTATTAAATTTCGCTATAACTGATGCTCTGTGCTGACAGAGTGTTTGTGTTTTTTTTTCCCCCTCCCTTCCTCCATTCGGTCTGATTGGTACGCAGGTCTCCTCCGCATGGCGGTATAGTAAGTTAAAAACGTCATGGCTGTGTCATAACTCATAAGCGAATGCAAAGTGTTGCCGAGGGCTGAAATTGAATGCTGCACCTTTTCAAAGTTAAGGCCCGGAAAGAATTATGGCCTGTGAAATCCTGGGCCCTTTGTCTCTCCGCAAAGCCACTCTGCAGTGTAATTTAACCCGCCGATGGGCCGTGAGATCAATCAGGACCCAGGAAGCTGAGGGGGGTTGGGGAAGGAGTGAGTCGAACCGGCCCTGGACCCCCCGCTGCCGGCATTCTTAATGCTTGACTGGGTGGCGTGGCTATTTTTATTGTTTCCGGTGATGTAGTGGAGATGTTCTGGGAAAGGTTAGGGAAACATTGCAAGCTTGTCAGAATTTGTAGATACGTGGGTCGTGTAAGCTTCTGATGCGGCTGGCTGTTTGATTAAGTCAGGTCATCCTGTTGTTAATCTGTCAGTGATCCAATTTAATCAGTCTTGGAGTCCAAGCTATATACTGAATGCACATAGTTACCGTGTGCTGCTCTCTGTGTTGCTGTATTGCAGAGACTTGGACTCAAGTTGTCCTTGAGTCGTAAAATAATTGGCTTGAGATTCCACTTAGATGCAGAGAATCAACTTGAGACTTGAATTTGATTCCAAATACAAAATCCAGAGCCCAACAACATGGATTTTTTTTTGTCGACCTACCTTCTTAGATATTTTCAGGAATCTTTATTGCTTTTAAATGTTAAGTTTATTTTTATTGTTTTCAGTGATGTAGTGGAGATGTTTTGGAAAAGTTTAGGTAAACATTGCTTTTCCGAATTCACAGATCTGTGGGTCTACTGACTTTTTAGCAAAAAAAAAAAATATTGTTATTAAAAATAATATTACAAATATTTTAATAATCATTGTTAGTAAGTATTACTAACAACTACTACTTTACTACTTGTTACAAGTAGTAGGACTTTATTGTATTAAATATTATACATTTCATTATTTTTAATTACATTTAATTTAATTAAAATTTTATAATATTTGACTAATTTTTTATTTTATTATTACAACTGTTTTTGTTATTAAATAATTATAAGAACAAATAGGGAAAAAAATATTAGTGTTATTATTATAGCACGCCATCCTGCCACCCTAAAATATATTAAATTGATTGTTCTTCAACAAGGTTTATAAACAGGGGTGCACATAAGTTTTTCAGTCTGGTACTCATAAGAGCACCTGGAGATTTGGTTTGGTCCTCACACTGCACATACACTGTAAAAAACAATTTGTTGTCAACTTAAAATAATTTGTTGAGTTTAGTCAACTCCAAAAAGTTTAGTCAACTTGCAATGTTAAGTTGTACTAAGTGACAACTTATATATTTGGGTTGATTCAACTTAAAATTTTAAGGCAGCTGGGTAACTTACCCAGCTTTTAAGTTTAACAAACCAAATTTTTAGTTTAGTCAACTAAAATATCTGTTGTCACTTAATACAACTTAACATTGCAAGTTGACTAAACTTTTTGGAGTTGACTGAACTTAAAATTAAGGCAGCAAGGTAGCAAATTATTTTAAGTTGATTCAGCAAATAGTTTTTTTTTTGTTGTTTTTTACAGTGTAGTGTGCCCCCCCCCATTTTTTTAATAGTGATTCATAATAATATTATTGCACATTATTTACTTTTTAAAAAAAAATAATAATTTAGGTATTTTTTTATAAAAAATAAAGTGCATAAAAATAAATGTGTGATAATACTATTATATTTTAAAATGAAAAGGGAGTATTAAATAAAAATACAATTATTTTACAGTCAACATAAAAAATAAAATGCTAATATTTCCCTTTTTTAATATGAATTTTCATAATTTTTTGAAAACTTAAAATCAGCAAGCTTTTATTTTGGCGGGTTGCCTGCAAGTAAGTATATGCTTTGCCGGGTTTAGCGCTGCCAGTTGAAGAGTGTCAGTGAATGAAATGTCATAAAATTGTATGTGTTGTCAGGGTTGCCAGGCTTTCACAACAAAACCCACCCAATTGCTACTCAAAACTAGCCAAAAAGGGGGGTTTCGAGGAAGGTCCCCTGATAAAAATCTCGTTCCAGGGATAAAATACACGTTTTTTGACAGGGTTCCCCTGGTAAAATTAGCATTCCAGGGACTAAATATCACATTATTTTGATCACCTGAACCCGCATACATGAAAAACAACACGCGGCAACAGACTAAACCCTCTAAAACCACAGACTTGGCAACACTGTGTATTGTGCCTTAAAAACTGCTGATTTATGGTTTCAGTTTATTATAGTTATTATAGTTTGTTTGTCGATCTAAAATGGTAAGGTGCATTAACATTTACACAACTTATTTTTTATTTATTACACTTATGTGCACCCCTGTTTATAAAACTAACCTGTAGTTCAGAGAAGCCTCTTCTTGAAGAAGACCTCAATCTTAGACTTGAGGCTTGATTTGGACTTGAACAACGTAATAAAAATCTAATATTTTTCCACTAGGTTTATTAAAATAACCTGCACTGACTGTATAGAAAACTGTTACCACTGAGATTTAAGACTTGATTTGGACTCCAAATAAGAGCAAAATTGCTTGCCCTTCAGCTTTAGAAAAACAACCTGTAGTAGAAAACTGTTCAGAAAAGACATTCGAGACTCGACTTGCACTTCACCTCAACGACTTGAAACTCGACTTGGACTTTGCGTCTAAGACTTGAGAAGATGTCTGCCGTATGGTGCCCGTGCATTGCAAGGAATATAATATGTCAGGATAAGTCTTAAAGAGACTTTGAAGCCTGTCTTATAGCGCTGTCTTGGCAGCGTGGCTGGATCTCAGCGTTTTTGTTTGATTAAAAGCGCACAGGAGTTTGTAGCACACGGTAGGTGCAAGAGAAGGGCTGACAGCTTAACCACTGATTATTCAAGCCTCTTAGGCTAAGCCATGGCACTCCAGTGATGAACGCCTTCTCCACTTCACATTCCCGCTCCCTCGCCTTTTTTTTTTCTACATTGCTTTCTTACTCCCTCCCTCTCTCTCTCTCTCTCTCTCTCTCTTCCTCTCTTCCTTTCTCATTGAGCAGTGGGATCAGTAGCAGAGTGATTCATGCAGTGCCGAGGCTTTATTTAGACATAATCCGCCGAGTGTCACTATGGCACGAGGCTTTGGTCAGGTTCTCCTACCATGCTCCTGCTTGCCTTCATACCCAACCCCCAACGAGATGGGAGTGTGTCAGCGGGTCACATGGCGTGACGTGAGGAGACACCCAACCATGAATGATGCAGCATTTTCTCAGCGGCCTCGCCCCTCTTATCGGATGGAGAGCGATCAGCGGCGTTGTGAGGAGGAGAGAGAGGAAGACCGCTTCCGTGCAAATGCGTTCTAATAAAATCTAGAGCCTCTGGAGCTTTTAGTAAAAGCTCTGCCTCATGTTCGGTGTCTGTTGATGCCCTCCCACCTGCTCCCTGGCAAGGCCTTCGTTCCAGAGTGTTGTGACCGCGGAGATGGGCAGATTGAACCCAGCGGGGCGGGGTGCGAGGGGAAAGGTGCGACCTGCTGCTTGAAAAGTCTTTTTTAGCCACCGTAATGGACTCCCGAATGACATTTACCTTCTTAAACCTGTAAACATCGGCCTTGTTTTGACTGCGGCTTCACCTTGGGCCTTTTTTTTTTGTTGTCGTCTGTTCAGGATAGCTCTTGGCTTGCCCCTCTCGATAACAAATATGCTTGCCTGACACACTTTCCTGAGCCGATGCCGTTCGCTTTTCCAAAGCATCTGCGCAGCTAAGTCAGCAGTAACGGTGCTGTGTTCTGGGGATGCACAGATTGAGGAAAGAGGCACGAGTTTTCTCTCAGCTCTGTGTGGTGTACTGTATGTAAATCTGGAAATCTGAATTTCGTGTCCTTATATTTGCCCTCAGGAGGATCTGGGTGTTGTATGAAATATTCACAATATAATTAAGATGATTCGACTGGAAATATGAATTTCACTATAATTCTGGTGTTTTTTTGTCTAAAGACTGCATCATTAGAGTAGTTTTGCAGTCTTTGTCTGTGATGTTTCAGTAGAGTGTATAATCTGGACATCAACATAATGTGAGTCAATTGATTCAAAGATTTAAATTGGTGCTACTGCTTTTTCATTATTAAAATGTAGAAAATTAGGTTTTAAATATGTGCTATATATAAGGTTTTTTTTTTTTCCTTCCTTTAGGAGTTTTTTAGGAGTTATGTTCACGAAAAAATAAATAAAAATACAAAAGTGCATTAAAAATATACATAAATACATTAAAATATGAATATTGTCTAATATTATTACAATTTAAAATAAATGTTTTATTTTAATATATTTTACAATGGTAAAAGTTGACTTTTCAGCAGCCGTTAATCTAGTGTTCAGTATCACATGATTTTTCCGAAATCCTTCTGATATGCTGATTTGCGGTTGCAGAATTTTTTTTGAAAACTCTGATACTTTTTTTTTTTTTTTTCTTCAGGATTATTTGATTAATAGAAAGTTCAAAGTACCAGCATTTATTTAAAATGTGGATCTTTTGTAACAAATGTAATCTTTTTACTGATATTTCCCATCAGTTTAATGGATTAATGCCTAATAGAGGTATTCATTTCTTTAACAAAAGCCCCTAAAAATCCTTCCCCCAAACTTTTGAATGGTAGTGTAAATAAATAAATATTATGTATTTATTATATATATATATATATATATATATGTTGAAAATGTTTGTGGAAATTGATACCTTTTTTGTAGGATAAAAAAAAGAGTTATATAGAGTTATATAAAATATCTTTTAACTGTCATTTTTGATCAATTTAATGCATTGTTGCCTACTAGAGGTATTCATTTCTTTTTAAAAAATCTGGAAAAATTCCCCAAAAATCCTACCCCTAACTTTTGAATGGTAGTGTAAATACATAAATGTGTTTTTTGTCTTTTATTTTCACAAATAGAAAAGTATTGCAAAATATATATATTAAAAATATACATAAATACAGTAAAATGTAAATATTGTGTAATATTATTACAATTTAAAATAAATACATGTTTTTGTTTTAATATATTTTACAATGGAATTTATTCCTGTTATGCCAAAGTTGACTCTTCAGCAGCTGTTAATACAGTCTTCATTGTCACATGATTCTTCAGAAATCATTCTAATATGCTGATTTGGTGTTGCGCAAATGTTTTTGGAATGTGATACTTTTTTTACAGGGTTCTTTGATTAATAGAAAGTTAAAAAACAGAATTTATTTAAAATTTGAAACGTTTGTAACAATTTAAATGTAATGTCTAATCAGTTTAATGCATTGTTGCATATAATGGAGGTATTCATTTTAAAAATCCTACCCCAAACTTTTGAATGGTAGTGTAAAAAAACAAATATGTTTTTTGGGAGTCTTTTATTTTCACAAATACAAAAATGATACAAAAATCTATATTAAAAATACAGCAAATACAGTGAAAATGTTAATATTGTGTAATATTATTACAATTTAAAATAAATATTTTCTGTTTTAATATAGTTTGCAATGGAATTTATCCCTGTGATGTCAAAGTTAACTTTTCAGCAGCAGTTAATCTAGTGTTCATTGTCACGTGATCCTTCAAAAATCTATATATGGTAATAATGTAGTTAAATATAATTAAACATAATTAAACATGGTAATTTGGTGTTGCAGAAATTTTTGTGGAAACTTACTTTTTTCAAGATTCTTTGATTAATAGAAAGTTCAAAAGACAAGCATTTCTTTTGTAACAATATAAATGTCTTTTTACTGTATTTTTTGACCAAATTAATGTATTGTGGCCTAATAGGGGTATTCATGTTTTTTAAAAAAATCTGAAAAAATTCCCAAAAAATCCTACCTCAAACTTTTGAATAGTAGTGTAGATAAATAAATAAATAAATATGTTTTTAGGAGTCTTTTATTTTTACAAATACAAAAATACTACAATATATATTAAAATATGCATAAATACATTAAAAAAAATGTAAATATTGTGTAATATAATGACAATTTAAAGTAAATATTCTCTATTTTTATATATCTTGCAATGCAATTTATTCCTATGATTTCAAAGTTGACTCTACAGCAGCCATTAATCCACTCTTTATTGTCACATGATCCTTCTAAAAAAAATTCTAATATGCTAATTTGGTGTTAAAGAAATTTTTTAAATGGTAGTGTAATGGTTAATCAAAATATTGTGAGTTAGCAAGTATTACAAGGATTCTTATTAGGCATTTCTCTTGTTTTGTGAATAAAGGCTTAGTCAATATACCCTCACATACAGCTTTGTCATTGTTAAGATCAGTGTTGAGCAAATATTGATTCTTTATGCTATGCTCCACATAACCATAGAAGACAATAATGATCTGAAATAAGAAGACTTAACAAACAAGAGTAGTCAGTAAAGGGCCATATAATACTGTTGACACATTAAACCCATATATAATCTGCAATGTATGCGTTTTCTGTGTGATGACTGCTGGAAACATTTACTCGCACCAGATGAGCAGGATTTCATCCATAATACAAGATATTAACTTAAGTGTGGCCGAGGCATACGTCATTTAAGTGTAATGTAATTAACAGGATCTATTTGATTTCTGACATTTTTTTTTAACAGCACATCACAAGTTGAGGCTCAATCTGCTTCCTGCAGGAAAATCTGAGCCGCAGATTAGTTAGCGCTGTGATTTCTCCCACGAGGTTCAGGGATTTGATCTATCGGCTAATTCCCTTCAATCTTAACTCGATGACTGTCGGTGACATCACAACGCTATCCCTCACTTCAATAAAACCTCAGCGGCGAAGGTAAAGCACATGATATCGCTATCTGTTCTTCTCTGGAGGGGGCAGGTACCGAGCTGCAGAGATATTCAAATGTGCAGCGTGCCTTTGAATTTCTGCTGGAGCCTTTTTGCCGGATTAAGACTTAAAAGACTTTAAAGGAGAACCCCTCCAATCATAAAGGTGTGAAAGTGTCAAGCGTTTTGCCAAACATTTCTGCACGTCTCCCGTCCTGTCTATTTTAAAAGCTAATTTGCAGTCTTTCACATTTTCTGTGTTAAATGAACACATTTGAATAGTTTTGAGAAGATCATAAAGTATGTGCAGACTTTACATATCTTTACAACGTTTGGTGTTTACAAAGTTTTTTTAAGGAGTCTCTTTTGCTCACCGAGGCTGTATTTATGTCATCAAAACACAGTAAAAAATGTAAAATAAATACAGTAAAAACATAAATATTGTAAAAATATTTTTGCAATTTTAAATAATGTTTTTCTATTTTAATGCATTTTTAATACATTTTTATAGATTATTTGATGAATATAAAGTGCAAAAGATTCACATTTATTTGAAAAAGTTTTTTTTGGAGGTTTATTAGTTAACTGCATTATTTAAAATAAACTAAGAAAGAACAATACTTCTACAGCTTTTATTAACCTTAATGTTAATTTCAACATTTACTAATGCATTATTAAAATTAGGGATGGAACAATAAATCATGATAATATTCCCCACGGTTAGTATTACCGTTTCATTTCCCTCAGCACCCTTTTAAAACCTCACAGTTTTTGTCTGGCCAAATAAATAAATAAATAAATTCATTAATTAAGTAAAAAAAAAAACAAAACATTGAATTTGCATTCCCTTTTTTGACTGGTTGACGAGAAACAAGCTTATGTGGATTCTACACATTTAAACAATTCAGGTAATTTTGGTCACTATAAATTAGAAATATAAACTAGTATAAGTTTAACACTATAAACTAGAAATATTCATACCGTTACATCCCTAATTAAAATCACAAGTTGTGTTTGTTAACATTAGTTAATGCACTGTAAACAAACAATGAACAACTGTATTTTTAACTAAAAAAATACAATATTAATAAAGATTAATAAATAGTGTAATAAATAATATTGTTCATTGTTCATTTATGTTAGTTAATACATTAACTAATGTTAAAAAAAATTACATCTTATTGTAAAGTGTTACCAAATTTTTTTGTGTTTGATCTTATGTATTATCTTAGAACATTTATCCATCAGTTATTCACCCCTATGTTAATACAAACCTGTATGTTTTTTCTTTCTTGTGCACAAAATGAAAAATTTGGCTGAATGTTTACTCCCTTTATTTCTATGCGACTGTGACTGGTGATTAGAGGCTGTTAAGCTCCAGAAATGAACTTGCATACACACACGCACATATCAGTGGTTTTCGGTGGTGTTATGAAATGGGGAGGCAAAGTCCTTTAAAGTTTTTTTTTTTTTTTTTTCCAAATCAATTTAAAATTTATGTCCAAGTTGCATTTTCTTGGTTAAACATTACTTCCGACATTACTTTTTTGAATTTTTCAGATCATCAGTCATCAAAGCTTGGTAAATACTGGTCACAGACACAGAGAATTTCTTTAAATTTCACCAAGATGATTACTCACTAAAAACTCGTGTCATTTCAAGTAGAGGTCGACTGATGCGTCGGTTTTGCTGATTAATCGGCACAGATAGTTGATTGGCGGAATTATCGGTTATCGGCAAAATTTGTTGACTAGATGCTGCATTAGTGGAGAAAGGACAGCGGTATACTTTTGTCCGTTTGGTGATTAAATAAAGTCTCGTAGACCGCTGCTTGAATTGAACGCGATGCGTCCAGTGTGTGAGACACCGGATAGCTGCGAGTTCTTCTAGACGCAACACTGCACTTTTGCCCGTTGTGTGATTAACATATTTTTATATTTTGATTAAATAACCACAAATAGAATAGAATAGAAGCAGTTAAATTGTGAAAGTACACAATATACATATATATGCAATTTCAATACTGTGGCCTTTGTGTAGATAATTAAAGATGGCCATATTTAGCTTGATTGTTGATGTAATAGTAACACTGTACAATATCACAATATTCCGTTTGTAACATTAAGATTGATAAAAGCTGTAGAATAGAAGTATTGTTTCTTGTTAGAGTGTGTTAATTTCAGTATGCATACATGTGAACTTTATCATAGCCTATGGATCCATATACATATATATGTATTGATGTAACTGGTCGGACATAAGCTAGCATATTTGTGCATATTTAAATTGTACAAACAAGATTTTAGAGTTATACACTCTTAAAAATAAAGGTGCTTTAAAAGGTTCTTTACAGTGATGCCATAGAAGAACCATTTTTGGTTCCACAGAGAACCACTCAGCCAATGGTTCTTTAAAGAAGCCTAATTCTGAGTTCTTACCTTTTTATAATCTGAAGAACCTTCTTTCGCCACAAAGAACCTTTTGTGAAACAGAAAGGTTCTTCAAATGTTAAAGGTTCCTTATGGAACCATTCAGACAAAAAATGTTCTTCTATGGCATTGTGAAACACCTACGTTTTTAAGAGTGTAGGATATTTGTAAATGGTGACATATTTTGTTCTGTTCTACACATAAACCTGCTGTATCATATGGCTTGTATAGCATGTGTCTTATCCAGTATATACTAGTTTTATTGTGCTTTTATTGTGCTCCTATTCACTTTCATTGTACCGAAAACCAGTGTAAAAACAACATCCCGCCAAACATCTGCTTTTTTTTTGTTTGACAGAAGAAAGAAAACAATGCAGGTTTGAAACGGCATGAGTATAGGTACATTATTAGTTTTGAACACTTCGTTTAAGACTTAAAAGCCGGAGTTATTGCATTGTTTATAAAATAATGCCATGTGGATTTCATCAAATCAAGCATGCCAGTTTGTGTTGCTGCAGTGTCATAATTAATCAGCTGTAGTTAAACGCAGTCATATTGATTGAATGAGATGCACATTTAAGCATTTGAATTTTCAGTTCAGCTGTCAGTGATCACTAACCATAATCATGAACATTACAATAACTAATGTTTTGCGGCGTGAGTGTGTTTTACAGCAGTAGCGTTCTTCTGCATGGCTCTTGGCCTGAGTCCTTAGCTTTGCCCTTTCACAGATTGTACGAGAGACTTCAGAAGAACCCAACCCATATGTTAAGAACACACACTGTGAAGGGTATTATGGGACAACTGTGTCCCTCAGGCATAGATACCCAGGTGGAATAAGGGGCTTCTGGGGGTCTGAATCTTGTCTGAGGCTCAGCACAAACCACAATATACAAAAGCCGCTCAGCACAAAAGGGGTCAAATAAAGGATATCTATGAAATGCTATTAGCTCTCAATTAATGCCAAGGGCATATAAAGTATAATGACTCGTCTGGGTAATACACATGTGTCCAGATAGCTGATACAGCTATTGAAAATTGGTGCACAAGCCTTTTATCTTACTTGCATGTAGAGCACATTGAGAGGGGTGAGGAAAGACTCAATGTGGCTGCGAGCATGATTTTGGCCATTTTCACATTAAATTAATCCTTTTAGCTATTTAACATTATTTTTTTTTTTTTGCATGCACAGTGAAATGTCCATTAATTTGTTAATGTGTTTTAGTATTTACTCTACTATTGAAGAGGGTTTTTTTTATACATTTGAAAGAAGTCTCTTATGCTCACCAAGGCTTGTATTATTTTCACACAGTGAAAACTGTAATTTTTTGAAATAGTATTACGAATTTTTAGTAGTTTTTTTTTACTTTTATGTTTTCAAAAGTTTTATTCTTATCATGTTAAAGCTGAATTTTCAGCAGCCATGACTTCAGTTTTCAGTGTCATATGATCCTTCAAAATTATTCTTTCTAATTAATATCAGTAGAAAACCATTGTAAAAAACTATTATTCTGCTTAATATTTTTTTTGGGAATTGCAATGCTTTTTTTTCAGGATTTTTATTTGTTTTATTTTATTATTTAAGTGTAACGTAACACTTTATTTGATTTGATTTTTTTGGCATTAAAGGAGAAGTCCACTTCCAGAACAACAATTTACAAATAATTTACTCACCCCCTTGTCATCCACGATGTTCATGTCTTTCTTTTTTCAGTCGTAAAGAAATTATATAGCAGTCCATTATATGGGGAAAAATGCTGAAATGTTATCCTCAAAAAACATAATTTCTTTACGACTGAAGGCAGAAAGACATGAACATCGTGGATGACAAGGGGGTGAGTAAATTATTTGTAAAATTGTTGTTCTGAAAGTGGAGTTCTCCTTAACTGACACTTAACTGATTTAATGTGCTGTTGCTGAATAAAAAAAATGTATATCTTTCCAAAAAAACCCAAACTTTTTAACAACAGTGTGCATTAACAATGAAAAAAGTTATGGTTTCATGAATTAATGAAACTTTCGGCATTTAAATCCTCACAAACTTTAGATTAGGTTGTCACACTTCTAAGTTTTTTTTTAGAGGCAGCCCCTCAAGAATAAATTTACACGTTAGTTTTGATGCCTTTAGAGATTTAGTAATTTGTCGAGACAGTTTCCCAATTAATTTCATGTTTCTGTTTGTTGTGCCAAACAAATTATGGCTAATAAAACAAGCCCAGTGAAAATATACTGGCATGTACCACCATGTTTGTGTCAAATGTTTAATATTACACCATATTTATATGAATATTATATTATTAGATTTATATGATCGATCATGTTTTTCAACAGTAATGAGGTTGCTTTAGATTACTAACATACTGTACAATGTCTGATACCATGAAACTAAGAATTAGGCTTGAAATTCAGTAGCAAATGGCTGTTAAAGAGAATTTAAAGACATGTAGATTGCATGTACATATATTTAAACATTAGTCGAGCAAAATCTACAATCAAAACTATATTATCGGCCAGCTCTTTATACAAAGTTCATTTTTGAAAATGATCATTAAGAAAATGAACATGCACCACTTGCCATGTTTAGAGTAATTAAATCAAACATTGTATTGAATTTATTATCAGTGTTTTATAAATGAAACCTGCATGAATACATTTTAGGTGCCTTTATTTGTCGTTTACCCATATACAGTAAGTCTCTTTTTTTTTTTTTACCGAATCCTACAGTTATAATACCTAGAAAGTCATTTGTGTGAACAGTAGCAGTATTCTATTCTAGATTAGTGACTCAAGGCATGATTATGCAATAATATCTGCATTTTAAACACGTTTGTAATGCAGAGAATAAAAAGAGGTGGCAAAGTCATGCAAGCTAGTGTTGATGAAATGCTTTTAAAGGTTCCTCGATAAGCTCCTTTGCTGGGTGTTTGTGTGTAAGTGACAGGCTCTCACAGCCCTGTCAGACTGTTTCTGCACATAAGCAGTTCTCCTAACACTATGCTTACTGCTTCTTGACTTGTTTTGTTCCTGTGTAATCCCTCCGCACTTGGTCGGCTCCATTCGCTGTGCTCGGGCTGCTGAAACTGCAGCTCGCTTTTAAACCTTGCTCAACTTCTCAAACTGACTTTCAAAGCATCTTGTCATGAGAAAGCAAACCGCCAAACTCTCTCACACATCACGCCCGCATCATTTTCATTGCTGGTCAAAAAACCGCTTTCATCAGTGTTTTCTTTATTGCATGGTGGCACACAGTTAGCAACGATTTTAATATTCCTGGGAGAATTTACACTTGATGTATAGTCCTGGTATCACAAAAAAAAAACGTTATTCAGAAGTTGCTTTGTGTCAGCTGAATGCTCTGATTGAAATTTATTCAGTAATATATCAAAATAACATCTTATTTACTGTCTGTTTTTCTTGTGGGGCTTTTATGATCTCTTCCTATGTTATTTCAGTTTAAATTAGCTGGAGGGACAAGCTATGACGAGTGGGGTGCGCTAAGGTCTTATAACAGCAGTAGGCTATTTCTCAGTTGGTGGGTCGAGATCCAGAAATGGGTCACAGGTCTGTTTTGATTGTGTCACAGACAGCAGGGAAATATAAGAATAATATACATTTTTTGAAAGAATATTTGTATTTCAAATATGGTAACACTTTACAATAAGGTTGATTAGTTAACTACTGTACATGAGTTAACATGAACTAGAAAAGAACAATACTTCTGCAGCATTTATTAATCTTAATGGTACTTTCAGCATTTACTAATTCATCATTAAAATCACAAGTTGTGTTTGTTAAAAATGCACTGTGAATTAACATAAACAAACAATGAACAACTGTATTTTTTATTAACTAACATTAACAGATTAATAGTCTAATGTCTTGTTCATTGTTTGTTCATGTTAGCTAATACACTAATGTTAACAAATGACACCTTATTATAAAGTGTTACAATTTTTATTATGTAAAAATCATACACTATGTAATTGTTTCTTCTTTATACTATATATATATATATAATTAAATATTTAACGTAATGTACATATATAAAATGTATATTTATCTAAAATGATTTATTTACAGATTGTTTTTTTTTAATAATATATATTATTATGGTAACACTTTACAATAAGGTTCATTAGTTAACATTAGTTAACTACATTACTTAACATGAACTTAGAATGAACAATACTTCTACAGCATTTATTAATCTTAATGTTAATTTCAGCATTTACTAATACATTATTAAAATCACAAGTTGTGATTAACAGTTAATGATTTGTGGACTAACATAAACAAACAATGTATGACAGTATTTTTTATTAACTAACATTAAAAAAGATTAATAAAAAGTGTAACAAATGTATTGTTCATTGCTCGTTCATGTTAGTTAACACATTGACATTAATACATGACACCTTATTCTATGTATTTTATCCTAATAATAATAATTGAATATTTAATGTTAAATTTTACAAATAAAATGTTTTGTTTATGTCTTAAAAATCATAAATTATATACAGATGTATTTAAATTATTTATATTGATACTTACATTTTAAATTAAATATTATAATTTACATGTTTCTTAAATAATAATAATATTATTTTTAATTTAATATTTAATACATTTGACAGAAATGTTACAGTTGAGAACCACTGCTACGTTGGGGGTAAAGCATTACAAGTAACACAAGATCCGTAATTGGATTACTGTTTTAAAGTACCTAGTAAAGTAATGCATTGCTTTTTAATTTACAAGTTACTTTTCAAATAAGTAACGCCAGTGACTTTGTTTTCCCATTTATTGACTGACTAGTCTCCTGTCCCCATGTTGAGAGAAACCATAAGTACAGAGGTGTGAACATGAGACTAAATGTGAACATGCATTTACTCATCTCACATTTCAGTTTTCATCAAAATGAATTAAAACAGTGAATTGCAAACTCAGAATATGATGCAAACCTGCAATAATTAAATGTTAAATATCCTTTATGTATTTAATCCCATTTTATTAACCAACGTCTTTGCTGCTGACCTTTGACGATCCAGATTAACCATACTAATAAGAAAAAATCACTTTAGATAAATTAACATTTGTGCTTCATTTTTTTTATTGCTAAAGAGTGTTGAACTTGTTTCGCCTGTATTCTACTCTACAGATGTGAATTTACTTTTCCTTCAGCCTGAGGCTTTTTCATTTCACTTTGGTGTGAAAGGGCTTTCACATTTGCTAAAAATACAACTTTTTTGTATTAAAAACAAACAAGCAAGCCCAGTCCAGATTTTAAAAGTAATGCAAAATTAACGTGACGTTATTACATTCCTAAAAAGTAACTAATTACGTTACGTTACTTTTTAGGTAATGGAATATTGTAATGCATTACTTTTAAAATGAACTTTCCCAACACTGCTAACCGATATAGTCTAGTGGTTCTCAACATAAATAATAATAGCCAACTAACCATATAATCACAATAGTAATTAAAATAGATGCTGTATCTAGATATTTTTTTAATTGACGGCCATTCGTTGCATACTTCCGGGGGGGCCTTTCACTAGCCAAACATCTGTCATTGAGATGAATGGTAAAGCTAACGGATAGCTTTCTCCAGGTATTATAAACCTCATTGGGCCCACCCATAAAAATTTCATCCGAGGCCCTGTGAATTCAAGCGACAGCCCCGGCTGAAATTAATGGAGACGTTTGATTGATTAGACCTGCATTTCACAGAGATTCCTTTGCAAATCAATGACTGCCTGCATGTAAGCGTTAATGAAATTGCACACCGGCAGAAGTGAGCTGACTTTTTCCATGACGGAGTTAAGAGTCTGCACTTTCTCTAAAAGCCCTGTGGAGATCTTTCCCCCTTTTAACGTCTCCATGAAAATGCCATTTGATTCCACAATTTTACAGCCAGCGAAGTGTCTCCGAGTTGATTCATTTATTTATTAGTAAATGAACGTAATGAAACGCTTAAACACATTTCAGTAGCGTTTTGTGCCACTCTGGCTTTATTGCCTTCCGAGCGCCCGCAAAGATTTACTTATTTGATTAATGCATTAGGTGCTTTTACAATATTTAGCAAAGCATGGGCTCTTTTAATTTATAACCCCCCGGCTAAATGAAAATGGAAAAATATCTGCTTTCCTCTCAGGCTTGATATTATGTTTTGAAGCACAATGTTGAAAGGGCTGTAATTCATTATTAATGCTCACAATATAAATAGTTTAGATCTTATTAATATTTCATTTATGCTAGAAAAAAAAGATTTGAGTGACTGCTACAGTATTGGAAAATTTGTAAATATATTATAAAGACAGTTCATAGGAAATACCGCCACTGGGAAAAGAAATATAAACATACGTATGCCATATGTGCTTCTTTTGATAGAATTTCTAAGCGTGATATTTAACAAAAGAGTCCAACGGCTGTGTTAATTATGCACTTGGATGATGGTGACTAGTGAGTATGGTTGGCTTTCTGGGCTGTGTGTGTCATAAAAGGAAATAACTTATGTGTTTTATGGATCTTTTGAGCACTGTAACCGCCATCACAACAGAAATCTTTAATCTCATTGATGTGTGTTGGCTATCGCATTGGGACAGTCCTTGAGCAGGGGTCAGGTGATAATCCGTAATGCCGGGACGCGGGACCCTGAGAAAGCGAAAAAGGAATATAAGCTTTTAGAGATCATTAAACATTAATACAGTGTGATTTGTGTGTCGAGCCCTTGTGCTGAATTTCGGTCTACATCATTATAGAATTTCATCTCGGGGACCCTCTGAAGTGGCTCCATGTCAAACAGGAGATCAGATTGTAAGCGCCTTTAGAGGAACTGATTAACTTCTGGTTTGCACAATCGCTCACAGGCTGAAGACTGAAGTGTTTTATCTGCATCCGCTTCGAAGCCCCTAAATAAATTGGCTAAATTGGTTTTCAGACCAGCTGTGTCCAGACCGGGCAAATATTTAACAGGTTTTTTCCTCTGCCAATGCATTACATGTGGAGACATCCTCATGTCTGTTTATTTCCATAATGGTCATCAAACTGTAAAATGATTGACAGTAGGTGTCACTAGTTGAGTTTGCCAGTAGATGGCAGTCTTTCCTAAGTACTGCTGATTGTGTTTCTGCACACCTGAGACGGGTCAAAGTTCAGTTTTTGGGGACATTTTTAATGGTTTTCCTTCTCTACCATGGCTTGTCAGGCAGAATATACGCATCTCACTAGTTATGTTATTTGGTTCTGTGGTAACTATGATTAATGTAGTAACTTGTTAGATTAATATAGAATGCATTTACTGGCATTTTACAGCAGCTCGTCCGACCAAAATGAAATCTGAGCTTTCAGTTTTATAATAGATGTCATATATTTGATAAACTCCGCTATGTCACACAGAGCCAGAGAGCACATTCATCACAGTCTTGTCAAACAATGCAAAAGATGACCATTAGAGGGAGCACTTTTCACACAGACTGACATTCGTTTACTTAAACTGATAAATGTTTTCTTGTCTTTTTGAAGGATCTTCTCATTGCTTGGAGTTGAAGACCGGATTTGGCAGTGCAGTCACAGACGTAAGAGGTGGTCATTGTTACAATAAACTTTTCAGCAAGCTGATTTTATGCTATTTTTTTTCTTGAGAACCCCTTCTAATGCTTGTAATTTATGGACTTATTTTTATAAAGTTACAATATTCTCTTAACTTTAAGATCAGACTTTATTATTGAAAAGTATAATAGGTAACACTTTAGGTTACATTAGGTAATATATTAACTAACATAAGTGAACATAAGTGAACAATGAAAAATCTTTGTTAATGTTAGTTAAAAAATACAGTCATTCATTGTTCATGTTAGTTACAGTGCATTAACTAATGTTAACAAACACAACCTGTGATTTTAATAATAATGCATTAGTAAATGCTGAAATTAACATTAAGGTTAATAAATGCTGTAGAAGTATTGTTAATTCTTAGTTCATGTTAACTTTAGTAGTTAAATAATGGTAACTAATGAACCTTATTGTGAAGTGTTACAGTATAATAATAATAATAATAATAATAACAGTAACAATATATAATAATATAAGTATTATTATGATAATAAACAGTATTTTAATTTGTTTGTATTACATTTAATGTCATACCAGTCTCTGCATGTTTCTAGTATAAAATGAAATCTGAAATACACCAGAAATGTTTCCAAATAAATTGCCAGTGTATTTTTATTTATAATTGTTTATTTATAATTATAATTGTAATTAATTAATAATTTTTTTCATTTATTTATTCTTTCTTTTATTCTGTGAGGCACCTGACAAAAATAACATCAGCTCAAATCAATGCAATATTTACTGTTGTGAGATTGTTTGTTTATTTGTATTACTATTATTTTATACAGTAATATGTTTTGTTTTTAAAAGTTTTAAAATTTAAATCTATTCTGCTCACCAAGTCTGCATTTATTTGACCCAAAGCGCAGCAAAAAGTTTTGATATTTTTAAAATATTTTTGTATTTAAAATAACTATTTTCTGTTTGAATATTTTTAAATGTAATTTAATGTAATTTTAAAATGTAATTACAAATAATTTTTAAATGTCATTTCAAAGCTGAATTTTTAGCGTCATTATTTCAGTCACATGACCTTTGAGAAACCATATAATATTCTGATTTGCTGCTCAAAAACATGTATTATTATTATTATTATTATATTATTATTAATATGTTGAAAACAGTAGAATTTTTCAGGTTTCCTTGATGAATAGAAACTCTAGAAGAACAGCATTTTTCTGAAATAGAAAGCATTTGTAACATTATAAATGTCTTTATCATCACTTATGATCAATTTAATTTTTTAAATAAAAGTATTAATTTCTATATGCCCCCTCCGCCCTCCAAAAAAAAAAAAGACTGACTCAAAGCTTTTGATGTGTATAATGTTACAAAAAGCTTTTTATTTCAGATAAATGCTGATCTTTCTATTCATCAAAGAAGGATCGTGTGACACTGAGACTAAAGTAATGATGCTAAAAATTTAGCTTTGATCACAGGCATAAATTACATTTTAAAATATATTCAAATAGAAAGTAGTTTTAAATAGTAAAAATATTTCATAATATTACTGCTTTTGCTAGATTTTGGATCTGTTGAGCCAAAGAGTGCTCTTACTGTTCAAAAACTTTTGACTGGTAGTAATTGTGTGTGTGTGTGTGTGTATATATATATATATATATATATATATATATATATATATGTTTGTGTGTGTGTGTGTAAATTATATGTATATTATGTATACAATTTAAATAAAAACTAAATGTTTTTTTTTACCTGTCTTTCTTATAGAATCTTGGTTTGGAAGAGTAAAAGAAAACCTTTAAATAAAAGTAAACCTCTTGTACAGAGAAGCAGCGAGTTGCTCAGGTAATGCATTGATTTCATTAAATTGTAATGAAATCTGAAAATGAAAGGATTTTTAAAATGTGTCCTCACACCTCTACAACTACTTAAAGGGTGAGGTACACTGGACAGACGGAACTCTCCCAAGTCGTCTGGAAGTGTGGCAGCACGTGGTCACATGACCTGGAAGAGAAAACCCAAGAGATTTCTAGGATCCCTCTCTGGTTAGTGACAACATTTTATGAATTTCAAAACATTTTTTTGTTTGTATTCAGAGAAATGTCAGCCACTTAACTAGAAGCCGATGCTTTTGGCCTCTTTTTTTTACGCAATGTTCCTGATGAAGGATTCAGTTAACCGTGAGATAAGTAAATCAGCGCACATATGGCTTGTGTGATTTCACCCGTGCTCTTGAGGCAAACCCCCTTTCGCACAGAGACCCTGATGTGGAGAAGGTGTAACGTATGGCAGCCTCGCATGACTGACGAACGTGGCTTAAACAGACATGACGACACAGTGTGTTGTTTTGATTTGCCCTTCCGCCTGCAGAATGGGCCGGTTATCAACCTGGAAAGAAGTCTAAAGGCTGATGAACTGATCCGCACAGCGACACAGCTGCGCTCTCTTCCCCTCTTCGTTTGTCCAGTCTCTTCATTTATGTCCTGAGATCCACAACTTTCTGCAACTCTGGTGAGTACCGTGCCCTTTTTCTTGAGAACCCCCTCTAATCCTTATAATCTTGCTGAACTGGTTCTTGCAGGTTCCTCTCAGGCCCGCTGTCTGTGTCTAAGCAGGAAATGCCATTATGGGAAATGGGATGACCTTTTGCGTTGGCAATCTATTGATGAATCAGCATCCATCCGGCTGGGAGCTTTCGCTGACTGTTGTAGGCCTTAAAGCGTGGGTTTATTTCTGTGCTGAATTCAAAGTGCGCACCATATGGATTGATTTTTTTTTTTTTCCCCCTTTGAATGTTACGAGCATGTTTGTGAAGGAGAGAGTCATTTGCAGTAGTATGGGAAAATATGACTGTGATATATTTAGCCAGTGTTCAGTGAGACTTGCTGACTTTGCTTGCAGTTCAGGGCCTGGTTGATTCTGACTGAGCGAATGCCGTAGAAACTAGGCTAACTATCGTAATGAATATTAATGGCGGATGTGTGCGTGTTTGCATCTGTCGCCACGGGTAGTTTCAGAGGTTTCCGCCGTCTCCCTGCACATGACGTTGCGTCACAGTTATTTCCTTCCCACCGACCTGTCTCAGACACCTCAGAGGGAACTCTCAAGGGAGTTTTTGTCCTTTGTCATTGCGAGCAGTTTTGCCACATTGGCAGCTTTTGCTCAAGGGCCATCAGCGAGGGGACTGCGGAATAGTGCATTAAAAATAACCCGCACGAACCGTCGAGAGCTTGTGTCACACGTTGGCTCATGTTGGTGGCGAAAGGGGATACCGACGCTTTGTCACGACGCAATCGTGAGCTCACCCTGACAGGCTTCGCTTAGATGCTGAGAAATGCTGTGGATTGGATGGAAGATGGGCACTCAAATAAGAGCCATTTTAACTAGCACTGACACATCATGTGACTGTATCTCTTCATATGTCTTTTCATAATAACACAGCTATTGTATGATGAATTATGTTGATGGAATATTTCTGAGCATTAAAAATTCTTATATAACATGGTACACAGAGATAAAGTGTAGATCACTTTTCACCCTAAAATCAAGATTTTTATTTTGCATTGTGACATTAAATGGAACTATTAAGTTTAAATTTAAATTAAGCTCTCATTACCATAATGCAAAGGTTCTCAACCTTTTTGAATTGAAGCCCTCCTACATGGTATAATATAGTTCTGTTAATATTATAATATGTAGGGGGCTTAAACTATATATTTCATTTCACTATATTATTAACAACAACTAGGAAACTGTCAATGTAGGTATATTAATTGCCACAATTAATTTTGTGATTCCAGAAAATTCAGTAGTTTCTGAGGAAAATTGATTCTGATTCTGTTGTTTTTTGTGGAAGCCTTTTTCCGACACTGAATGAAAAATATATATATAAAAAATTGGTAATTGTGACTTATCTCACAGTTCTGACTTTTGTCTTGCAATTGCGAGTTTATTCAGTCTTTTTTTCTCCAAATTGCATGATACAAACTTGCATTTCTGACTTTTCTCACAATTGAAATATCTCACAATTCTAAAAAACGAAGTCAGAATTGCAAGAAATAAATGGGCAATTCTCACAGTTGCGAATTTATATCTCGCAATTCTGACTTTTTTCACAATTGTGAGTTATAAAGTCCAATTCTGAGGGGAAAAAAGACTGATATTTCCTCAGAATTGTGAGTTTATATATCATAATTCTGAGTTAATAACTCGCAATTGTGTGTTTTAAAGATATAAAGATACTAACTCAATACAGATACAATTCTGAAAAAAAAGTCACAATTGCGAGATTTAAACTCACAATTCTGACTTTTTTTCTCACAGTTGCGAATTTATATCTCACAATTCTGACTTTTTTTCAGAATTTTTTTCAGAGTTAATAACTCACAATTGTGTGTTTTAAAGATATACAGATATGAACTCACAATTGTGAAAATAATGTCACAATTGCAAATTTAAACTCACAATTCTTAATTTTTTTTCTCGCAGTTGTGAGTTTACATATTGCAATTCTGACTTTTTTTCTCAGAATTGTTAGACATAAACTTGCAGTTGTGAGAAATAAAGTCAGAATAGCAAGATATAAACTCTCAATTCTGAGGAATAAAGTCAGAGTTGCTAGAAGTAAACAGGCAATTCAGACTTTTTACAGTTGCAAGTTTATAATTCGCAATTGTGATTTTTTTTTTTTTTTTCAGATTTGTGAGATAAAAACTCACAAGTGTGAGTTATAAAGTCCATTTCTGAAAGGAAAGATGACTGATATTTTCTCAGAATTGCAAGTTTATGTCTCATGGTATCTCGCAATTGTATGTTTTAAAGTCACAATTGCGAGATATAAACTCGCACATGCGAGGAAAAAAAGCCCGTTGCCCTAGAATTTTGAGTTGTAAATTCCAGTTCTGAGAGGAAAAAAGACTGATATTTTCTTAGAATTGCAAGTTTATATCTCATAGTATCTCGCAGTTGTGTGTTTTAAAGTCAGAATTGCGAGTCTGCAGTATACATCTGACTTTAGAACTCACAATTGTGAGTTTATATCTGACAATTTTGAGAAAAAAAGTCAGAATTGTGTGTTTGTATCACACAATTATGAGAAAAAGATTCACAGTTGCTAAATATAAACTCGCAATTTGGAGAAAAAAGCCAGAATTGTGAAATAAAAAGTCACATATTAATAAATAAGGAATATTAATTTGGGCATAATTTGTCTAGATGTTAATTCTCATTAGATTTTCATTATTGTAATACAGTAGTTTTTCTCTATCGAAGTAAAAATAATACTGTAATTAAGCATATCTTCCCACATCATCTCATTAATGTGACAGTGATTATTTATTTTCAGTTGTGACAAAATATTTTTTCATGTGCTACTTGTGCACTTTTTCAAAAGTTTTGGGTTAGTATTTTTATTCAGCATGGAAACACAAAGGTGTTACCAAAGGTTTGTTTTTCTAATAAATGCTGACAAAAACAATCCTGAAAAATGTTTATGACCTTGACATGTTCTTGACAAATTCATACGATTAATGTACAGTACAGCATGAAATCTTTTATAACAAGCTCTAAATGGTCAGTTTCTGGACTTATAGCTGATGTTTCTGATGTTTGATATCCATGAACTCTGTTTCTTAAACAGTGACAGCACTACAGAATGCTCTTCTGTCTCATAGCGTCTCCTTTTTTATGAAGTTTCCATGTGAAAGTCAAGGATGCTCGGGGAAATAATGTATGAAACATGGTGCAAAAGACATAAAAATTGTACACGGCCTGGGGAGGATGGATGAAGAGGCTTGCGGGTAGTTAACATGCTGGAGCGCTTCCTGTCTCGGCTGCATGCTTTGGCTTTTCGGGTATTTTGGCTTAAATGATGCTCTTGTCATCTGGGCACACATTAAAGGCAAGCCCATCTGTGACTGCGGGATGAGTGAATGCAGGGCACACGCAGATTACTCTTATTAACATCTCAGTGCCACCATTATCGGCTCAGCGGGGACTGGAGTCCCCTGTTTGTCACAGTTAATGTTTCCAGTGCAGTCAAAGCCTGACTTATGATGGACTATTTCATTCCTGTTGAAGACCGACTCCGTCTGGTGTGTTGTGTGGTCTTGACTCTAATTTGTCATTTAGTATTCATGTATTCATAGTACACAGCTTGAGCACATTCACTTGTGTTTGTTTGTGGGAGCTTGGATGCTTTTTTCCCTCACTTGCATGCATGTCTAGAGATTTCATAACTAATTGAACTTAATGTATGTGACGCGTGACGCCAATGACCATGCAACTTATGTAAACATCATCACAATCGATACATTCAGGCTCACTGCAATGACTGTTTTAACAGTTACAGAATGCATTTGCATAAGAGGAGTGCAATGAATCCTTTGGCACATTATGCATTGTCACCCCATTGTAGGAATCTTTTTGCAGTCATTTTAAATCTAAAGCATTTTATAATTGGCTCATGAAGTGAATGGAAATTTGAGTTAATTATTGCTCAAACACTAGCTGACTTTTAATGTCTTCTAGAGATGCATATTTTGAACCCAGCACAGAGAGGATGTGCATGAACATGCCTAGTCATAAAAACATCAAATTACATCTTAGAGGTCGAAGCTTAATTCTGTACTCACAGAGCTTAGCTGTAAGGATTTCTGAAGGTTCAGATTTTGTGTCTTTGGAACAACTTCCAGTTGGTCATCAAAAATAAATAAATTAATAAAATAAAAAATGTTTTTGTAAGTTTCAAATGTTATTTTATATGCACTACAAAAAATACATTTTATAAGAAAATATTTTATTATATTAATGCATTTTAATTAGTGTATAAATGCAGGCCTTTGCAGTTACATCTTTGCTGGTATTTCATATAGTAATACATAGTAATATGGTACTACACACAATAATATAATATAATAATAATATATATTTTTTTATTTGATTATAATATATATTTATAATATTTAATATATTTTTTATTTATTTTTAATATAATTCATTTTTATTTATATATTTTGGTTGTGTATTAAATATTATTAAATATAAACATTTTATATCACTTACATTTTTATGATTTTGTTTATTAGATTTTTATGGTGCAATTCTAAATGAAATTATACAGCTGCATTGCATTTGTAAAATACATTTTATGCTGATCACTAACGATTATTTTGGCAATCGAGTAATCTGTCGATTATTCTGACGATTAATCGAGTAATGGGATAATTATAATTAGTTTTTTTGTAGCAACGTGAATTCCGCATTATAACAAGTCCTTGCAGAGGGCGCCAACGGCTTGACAATTGTTTTTACACTTTACTGTGCAATCTAATCCTTGTTTAATATTGACTCAGCAACATTTAATTCAAATGTCCAGTCCACTTAATCTCTAATATTATTATTATGGTATATGATGCAAAATTGATTTAGAATTTACATGTAAACACTAACCAGGCCATTCAGTCATCCTTTTTGTCAAGCCGTGTTTTACTGTCATATGCCCTCCTGCAATATTTACCAGGTCTTGAAATTGCTTTCCGATATGAATTCTGCTTTTCAGATTTGTTATGTGGAAAACACCACCATGCAAACATACTGCTGCCAGTTTTTAGCTCATTGGAATTTAAAACTTTCTGCACACAAGATCTTGAGATGTAGCCTATTGTACAGAAAGATGAGCCAGCCAACTGTAATTGAAAATCAGGATGAGCCTTATTTCTGTGGATTGTTGTAGTTCTTTCTCATACAGCGTAGACCCTCACCATCATTTTTTTTTTAAATTCAGAGCTGTGAGGTCTTGTAAAAGCATCCTGTCGGTAGTGAAGGTTCTAGACCATTTAGCTGGAGAAAGCAGACTGGGGCTAGTTCTGCCTTTAGAAAGGCAATTGCATTTTACGTTAAATACTGTATATATTCATATATTATTTAAAGGGGTCATCGGATGCTAAGTTCACTTTTACATGTTGTTTGAACATTGCGTGTTGTCAGTGTATGTACAAATCTACCCTATAATGATAAAAATCCATGCAGTGGTTTTTAATTAATCTGTAAAAATAATATCCGCTTTTTCAAATCGAACCATTCTCAGATGCCTTTCGTTGTTGCGCCACACCCGCAGAGGCCGCTCCCACGGTAGTTGATTGACATGAGCGTTTTACCTCAGATCAGCTGTCACAGTCCGCCCTCTTTTGTTTGGATGCCGGAGCAGGGATGTAAGTTAGACAAGAATACCTCCGATTGAGCGATTGAGGTGTTGTGTTGCTGGATGTAATAATATACATTTACTCATTGCGTCATTTACTCCCGACATCTGAGCCACTGAAGATGCAGTAGATTACGTTTGTTTGTGAAGGGAATGCACCTCCCGATCTACATATAACGTTATCCGTCTATTTTCGCGCCAATAATTCATGATCCAGCTTCACATACAGCAGAAGTGAGTATAAGTATTTTTTATTAATCTTTGCGATCGCCTTTTCTAATAACGTGCTAGTTAGCAACTTTAGCGGCTAAACGCGGCTAAAGTAAACAGGCTCGTCTTTCCACAAAGAGAAGAGAGGGGCGGGGCGATCAGAGCTCATTAACATTTAAAGCAGCCTTGACCAGAATGAGATGATTTTTGCAGAGCTGATTTTGGCAAGGTAAAAAGGGTGTTGTTTTACACAGCCATTGAGAATTTTTAACCAAAGTATATTATAGACTTTTCATTAAGACCCTAAAGAATCATATCAACTTGTGGAAAATGGGCATCCAATGACCCCTTTAAATATATAGACCATTATTGTAAAAAGTATATTAAAGGGATAGTATTAAAAGGATAAACAAAAGAAAATTCTTGTTCATGTTGTTCCAAACCTGTATGACTTTTTCTTTTGTGAAATACAAAAGAAGATATTTTAAAGAGTGTATCTCTCTCAGAAAGAAAAGGTACGGAAGTTGTCATTGAGGCGGTATTTTTGTACCTAAGTGGACTTTTTTGGTACCTTGAAGGTAGCTAAAGTGTACATATTAGTACCTAAAAGGTACAAAAGTGTTCTTTTTAAAAAGGTATCGCCTCAGTGGCAGCTTTTGTACCTTTTTTTTGAGAGTGCTATAATCAGTTTCAGCTCCCATTGACTTACATCGCATGGACAAAAATACTATAGAAGTTAATAGAGGGTATGCATGTGACGTCACCATTAGCTGGAGCGACTGCGGCTCTGCTCACTGAGTGGCAAAAAGACTGGATGACATTGGTTTCAACATGCGGCAGAACACAAAACACCAGAACAAGCGTTGCGATTGACTGTACAAAGAGATTTGACAAGAAACCTGAGGTATATTTTTACAGACTGCTGAAAGCTACTGAAAAGAGAAGCAAATTAATCGCTGCAGTTCAAAGAAACAAATGGTCTCCAGGCAGCGAAACGCGGATTTACAGTTATCATTTCATGTTAATATGTTGAATTGTGCAGTAAAATCATATCCTATATATTGTATTTTACAATATATGAAGTATATTGTATTGACAAGTCATCAACAAAATTTTTACCATCTTAAATTCTGCATAACTGGATGTTTTTAAATAAACACTAACAACAACTATATGCATTTTTCAGCTGGATGATATGACGATATATATAGCATTGCTACAAAGTGATCACCGGGGTTTAGACCAACCTATTTTGTATTTACAAAATGAGTTCACAGGCAAATTTGCTTTATTTATTTTCCCCGGCGTCAAAATCAGACACATAAGTGTTAGAAAAGACTATTTCTGGTTGCATCAATATGCATTGACCACTGGATATTTGTTAAGTTGTCAGGAACATTATATCAAGTTCAACAACCTTTAGTTTAAACTGATTATTGTTTGGTTTACTCGCGTTTTTGCATTTTCCCTATTAAGGGAAGGCTGAGGGGGCGTGTCCTGGTGGGAAAGTGACGTCAACGCATACCCTCTATAGGGTCTAAAACAGTTTGTACCAACATTCTTTAAAATTTTCTTTTTTTTTTTTGTATTCCTCAGAAGAAAAATGCATTCAGTACAGGTTTGGAATAAGTAAATGATGACAGAATTTTATTTTTGGGTGGACTGTCCCTTTAATTTAGTAATATATACCTGTCGGTTGAAAATCTGAATGTTGAACAATACCTAATTATGGTTTTGGTGAGACATGGTTGTGTTAAGAACAGAACTGCACCTACGATAAACACAATAAGGAGGTTTAGCAGTCTGCAAATGCACATGGTGTGTACAGTGACAAGAAATGGCAGGATAAATAAAATAACTGCAATAATGGCTAAAAGGAATTACTTTTCAAATATTCTTTTATTCATGTGTGTCTAAAGAAAATAGTCTGGGACTGGTTATGTCACGGAATGCTCTGGAAGTGGGAGGTTTTTAGTACTAAAAACGCTTTATTTGATCATTTTAACAGCTTTACAAAAGTCCCCCCCACAGAACCGCCCCCTGCCTGTCATTTTAGCTTTTTTAAAATCCAGAGTGACTGCCACACTGATCTGGTCTGTAGCAGAAAGCACTTTTGTGTTTTGCATAAATTGCCTTGTTAAACAGTCATGCTTTTCAACAGCACATGGATTGTTTGTTTCTGTTCAAGCCTGCTTTGCAATACTTTCCTCTGCCACTAATGATTCACTTTGATGCTGATGCAGCCTGACTGATTCTAAGGCAGGGCATTAAACGCACACACACACACACACACACACACACACACACACATTCATCTCATCTCATCTCATCTCAGTACTCCAGAAAACAAAGGCAGGCATTTTGGCTTTGATTTTATAGATCTATACATTTTAAAAGCATTATATATATATTTATATACAGTAATCATATTATACAATGTGCCCTCACACGTCTAAATATTGCATGCATGAATATGCAAACACAGCTCTATTTATTTCCAGAAGCAGCGTGAGATTACTACATTCTTTTTTCCCTCTCTTTTGTTTTTTTGGGAATTACTGCACTGTTGTGTGTGTGTGTGTGTGTGTGTGTGTACAGCAATATAGCAATACAATGTCAGATATAATTATCCCTAGAACTATGGAAGTCTGTTTGTGCTTCAAAGAAAAAAAAAAAAACAAATTAAAAGGCAGTTGTTACTTTTTCCCCCATTATTGTGACTTAATATCTCATAGTGTGAGTTTTCAAAATTAAGACTTTTCTTGTAATTGCAACCTCATATTTTACAATAATGACTATATTATCTTGGAATTGCAACTTCATTTTTTATTGTTGTGACTACTCATCATTTCGATTTTGTATTTCATAATTAAGAGTTTGTATGTCATAACTGCAATTTTATTTCTCATTATTGTGAGTCTCTTTTAATGTTGACTTCTCACAACTGTGAGTTTATATCCCAGAATTGCACATTTATTTCTCATTATTGTGATTCTTGTCATTTCAACTTCATATCTCATAATTACCAGTTAATATTTTAGAATTGCAGCTTTATTTCTCATTATTGTGGTTCTTTTATAATTTCGAAATCATATCTCACAATTACCAGTTTATATCTCAGATTTGCAACTTTATTTTTCATTGTGATTCTCTTGTGATTTTCGTCTTCATATCTCAATTATGAGGTTATATCTCAGAATTGCAGCTTTATTTCTCATCATTGTGATTCTCTTGTAATTTTCAACTTCATATCTCATAATTACCAGTTTATATTTAAGAATTGCAGCTTTATTTCTTATTATTGTGATTCTTTTGTAGTTTCAAAATCATATCTCACAATTACCAGTTTATATCTCAGAATTGCAGCTTTATTTCTCATTATTGTAACTTTTTTATGTAATTGCTACTTATCTCACATCTTTTTCTCACTATTGTGACTTTTTCTCATAGTTGTGATTTAATATTTCACAATTTCAATTCTGAGATTACATCTCTGAATTTAAACTTTTTTCTTTTATGTTTTTTCTTGTAATTGTGACTATATTTTAAAGTTGTAAATATATATTATCTTGGAATTGCAATTTTTTTATTGTTGTGACTACTCAATTGTGACTTAATATGTCATAATTAAGAGTTTATATCTCAGAAGTTTATATCTTTATATCAGACTTCATATCTCATAATTATGAGTTTATATCTCAGAATTGCAACTTTATTTCTCATTATTGTGACTTTTTTTGTAATTGCAACTAATTAAGTAACTGTAATTAAAAAATTGCAGTTTTTTCTTATGATAGTGAATTTTTTTCATATATAACTTATTTCGCAATTACGAATTGAAGCTTTTTCTCATTAATTTTTTTTTCTTGTAATTTTGACTTAATATCTCACAATTGTAAGTTTATATTTCATAATTGCAACTTGAATTCTTTTAGTAATTTTGACTTTCTAATGATTGCAGCTTTATATTTTAAAAAATATCTGCAAAAATATGAATGTAATTTATTCTTGTGAAGGTAAAGCTAAATTTTCAGCAGCCATTACTCTAATATGCATATTTGATGCAGAAACATTTCTTATATTCAGTCAAAAAAATTGTGTTGCTTTAATTTTATGGAATTGTTTTCTTTTTTTTAGTTTTCATGAATAGAACATTAGTCTTCACATAAGCTCCCTAAACGAGAATACAAGAGAATATCTGTAAAATGCAACAGACAACCTCTTTTCTAGATTAAAAAAATATGAGAGAGTCAGTGGAACAATTTGTTCCTCAAAACTCTGCCACTGAATGCCGAGGGTTTTTTTTTTTTTAATCGTTTTGCCTTCTCGACAAAAAGTGAGGATGATATCTTACTCACAACTCCCCCGAGACAAACGTCCAGACACTGATAAATGCATGTTGATTTATTTAGACTTGTTCTTTGCAATTACTTGCTGGCATTGCAGTCTCAATTTCATTGTTTTTTTTTGTCAGGTAGCAATGTAGGCTATATGTCCGACCGACCGTTATAAAAGATTTTTGATTCTGGCTCGCCAGTTGTTTTTCTGCATTGTGTGTTCACATTGCCAGTGTAGACAGTAGGAGTCATACATGCTCTAAAGAATAGCCTGAAGTGTGTATGAGGAGAGGGAGTTTGGCAAGAGAACTCTGGGAGAACTTCATCAGTAAGTGGCTGTGACATCTTCCTCAGCCACTTCAGTCCTGTGTCACTGGGTCTCGGCGCCCGGCCACATGAGCAGCAGCGTTTAGCCTCCGTGTTGTGGATCAGAGGGAGGGATTGGTGCATGCGGGGAAGACATAGCATAGGACAGCGAGGAAGGAAAGACCCAGAAGACTTTAAGAGGTCTCTCTGAATCACTGGCGCTGTTTGAAGGATGATGAGGCGTTGCTTTAAGGAAGGCTGAGCCATGTAGGGTGCTGCCAAGCTGACCTGAACAGACATCTTAGTGGAGGATGGACTACATTAATATGCACTGCATGTTTCCTTCTGATACACAATAGCTGAATATCTCTGCACCAAATTATAATTTTACATTACACTTCTAAGCGATTTGACTTCTGCTTTTGCATTTTTATTATTCATTTCAGTCAAAATATTTACTCCTGCGGTTTAAATGAAAGCTTTCTAAAGCAGCTTCCCAAGAAAGTATTTGCTTGTAATCCTGTAGTATATAGCAATCTTTTTGGAAGTGCTGTAACACACAGCAGAATTTGTCAGATAATTTTTTTCATATTCACTCTTAATCCTGTTTCTTGCATTTGTGTGTGTGTGTGTGTGTATGTATACATATATATATATATATATATATATATATATATATATATGAAGAGTTCAGATGCAAAACCAGCTAAAAGCCATCTCGGTCAAAAATGAAATAATGATACTGAGTGAATGCTCCTGACACATAGTATATGTCCATCAAATACTTTTACTTCAAACTCACTAAATTCCAGCCTCAGCCCAATCAGAAGTGCCAGTACTTACATAGAAACCTATACAAAGTAGCCAGAAAGAAATGCTCATTTTAAAGAAATACGCTATGGATTTAGCTGGTTTTGCATCTGAACTCTTCATATATATATATGTATGTATATATAAATATATAATTTATTCTTGTGATGGTAAAGCTGAATTTTCTGCAGCCATTACTCTAATCTTCAGTGTCACAAGAATCATTCTAATATGCTGATTTGGTGCATTGTAGAAACATTTCTTATATTCAGAGCTGAAAAATTGTGTTGCTTCAATTTTATTGTATTGTTTTTTTATCCTTCGCTTAATTTTCATGAATAGAAAGTGATGAATAGAACTTTGAGTAGAACAGCATATATTTGAAATATAACTTTTTTTGTAACAATATAATTGAATTAATTGTCTTTGGAGAGCAGTTTGCATTGTGCATTTCTTGCTGTGCATCCACAATAGTTTCAAGTTGTACTGTGCATGTAAACTGTTGATGGTAAATCCAAAACTTTACTTATGTCGTCTCCTTTTTGATGTCAGACTTCTAGATATTCAGATATGTTCCAAAACTGTTTGCCTTACTTTCATATGTGGAACACAAAAGATACTGATGAATGTTTTACTGTTTTCACCCATATGAAAGTTAGGGTGGTCAAAAAATGACCTGTTAAAAAACATGTTTTTTTCTGTTTGATCTGGGAATTGCTTGGTTTGCGATTCTTGATAGAAATACGAGAAGCCTTTGTGTCAGGAGAGGGAACAAGAAAGGAACACATGGATTAAAGTTGGAAAGGAACTTGCATGAATGAAACATTTTATGTTGTGTTCATATCCACATAATGGAAAAATATCTTTTATTTTAAATATCTTACGTATTCGTAAACAAAAGGCTTTAAGAAATGTCTCTCTCCAAGCCTAACTTTGATGTTTTTGTGCCTAAACTCAACCTCTCTAGGCAAGGGGAAAGAATAAAAGATTCCCTTTAAATGAGTAGTTCGCTTCCAGAACAAAAAATGACAGATAATGTACCCGCCCCTTTGTCATCCAAGATGTTCATGTCTTTCTTTCTTCAGTTGTAAAGAAATAGTTTTTTGAGGAAAACATTTCAGGATTTCTCTCCATATAATGGACTTTTATGGTGCCCCCGAGTTTGAACTTCCAAAATGCAGTTTAAATGCAGCGCTAAATGGCTCTAAAAATCCCAGATGAGTAAGAAGGGTCTTATCCCATTATGTTCTAAAAAAAAATTGTGCAATTTATATACTCTTTAACATCAAATGCTCGTCTTGTCTAGCTCTGCGTGAACTCTGTGCGTTCCAGGTCAATACAGTTAGGGTAGGTCGAAAAACTCCCATCAACGCCCTTTACAAAAAAAGGTAAAACAGTGATGTAGGATGATTTTGAAGTTGGAGGAAAAAATTAGATGGGAGTTTTTTAACCAACCCTAACTGTATTGATCCGGAATACCCAGAGTTCACACGGAGCTAGACAAGAGCGTTTGTAAAAAAAAGGATATAAATTGTATTTAGTTATTTTTTTGTTTTTGTTGTCTTTTTGTTTGTTTGTTTGTTTTTTTTAAAGAAAATAACATTGTTTCGCTAAGACCCTTCTTGGCTGGGATCATTTAGAGCCCTTTGAAGCTGCATTTAAACTATATTTTGAAAGATCAAACTCTGGGGCACCATAGAAGTCATTATATGGAGAAAAATCCTAAAAGGTTTTCCTCAAAAAACATAATTTCTTTACGAATGAAGACAGAAAGACATGAACATCTTGGATGACAAGGGGGTGAGTACATTATCTGTAAATTTTTGTTCTGGAAGTGAACTGCTTCTTTAAGGAATAGTTTTCCCAAACATAAAAAATTACATTGTCATTTATTCATCCAAATGTCACTCCAAAATACTTTCTTTGTCATGCTTTCTTGTCTTACTTTTTTGAGTTGACTTTTTGAAGAGTAACTGACTGTTTTTTTTTGACATAACGAAAGCGAACAAATGTGGCTCCTGTTTGAAGTCAATGGTCTCTTAAGTTAGTGAATGGATACTTTTTTATTATTTACAAAATATTCTTTAGAAGTTTACATTTTGTGTTCAACAGAAGAAATTCAGTCACACAGGTTTGGAATGACATGAGTAAACGATGAGAGAATTTTATTTTTTGGTCAAACTATTCTTTTAATAACACCATTTTGGACTATATCTGTGATGTAGCTCACATGTACATTTCTCTTTTACGCCAAGTATTATGTTTTGTACATTACATGGCCTTGCATGTTTTAGCTCTGTGAATTAACAAGCTTGTTTATGCACCATAAAGGTGACAGTTCCACCCTGAAAGTTCCGCTTGAAATTGATGTCAGAAGCTATTGGTTTTAGCTGCAGGGGTGTCCCATTATTGAAAGCTCTCACTGCAACCAAATGGAGGGTCAGGCGAAATTTTCCATTACCGACTCTAGCTAGGTCTGGGTGAGAGGGATGGCGTAAAAGCTTTTAGAGCAGGGACAAAAGCCAGTACGCAGCGGTGTGACCGAGACCTGAGGCAACAGAATTTTCCACTTATCCTCAGCCTGTGTGAAGGTACGGCCAAGGGATACACTTAAAGTACAGAATTCCTCCAAACCTCAGGGGCAGCTGTCTTAAGCATCCACTTCCTCTTATAAAGGAAGAACCATTCTCATGCTGACTTCCAGCGTTTTGGGGTAAGAACCTTTCTTTCCCATGTCAAAAGGGCACCGCATTGTCACTAAGAACATCCTGAAGTGGATCTAAGTGGAAAGACATTTTGCTCGAGTGCATAAAATAAGAGGCCGCCATCATGCAGTACTAGCATAGGCATTTGCACGTTCCCTCTACGCTCAGCGATTTATGGATTTTTGTAGGTCTCTCGAAGCAAAGCACTGAGCCAGTACAGCAGTCCTCGTGTCATGCAGTCAGTAATGAGCTTCTTAATTAAACCCTGCAGGCTTGTGGCTCAATTAGGGCTTACAGACAAAGTTAAACTGATCAATCCAGGAAGTGCTTCTGCAGAGCTCTGTTAGACACATGGTATGTTGAAGAACAAGAGACTGATTTGATGTTCTGCACAAAGTTTTCATTGTGTTTTCTATGAGAGCAGGTGACCTTTAGCCTTTCAAACTCTGGATGATTGTTGTAACTTTGTCTCCTTCATGCTCGTCAGGGCCTATTAGCTTGCTCAATTGATGGACCCATTGCTGTTCCCAAACAACTCAACTGTGCCTCCCCACCCCATCCTGCGTTTTGACCTTGCTGGAGGCATCGGTCAAGTTTAGTTATAGGACTAGGCTCATTCACGTTCCTCTCATTGTGCCTACTGTCTTCCATCTCTGGTCCTTACTCAACCTCGAGAACTTCCCTCTAACTGGTAAGGATGTGCTAAGAATGTGTATATCTTTGGTTTAGGATTTCATTTTGCAAGTTGCAAGTTTCTTTTTCTTTGTGAATTTTTAAACATTTGTCTCTTTGAATTAGTGTTTCTGTTGCTTTAGATGCATAGATCAAATGAAAGAAGCACCCATTTGATTGGACTCAAAGTTAGATGCTTTGAAGTTAATGTCTTATGTTGGTCTTGACCTCAGGAATAACTAGAATCTGAATTGGTAGTGTACTGTGCTTTAAAGGGGACATTGGGTGCCCATGTTCCACAAGTGGCTATGGCTCTTTAGGGTCTTTGTGAAATGTCTGCAACATACTGATTCCTCAGTGGTCGTGTAAAACAACACGTTTTAACTTCATCAGCTTCCATTTCGGTGCATGTCTCTTTAAATGACAATGAGCTGCTGCTTACCCCACCCCCTCTTCCATTTTTTTGTGTATTTGGCGGTGTGATAACATCAAAAACAAAACTAATCCACTGTGTCTTCAGTGGCTCTGATGTTGGGAGAAAATGAAGAATCAATTTAGATGTTCACTTTTACATCCAAATACAAAACACCTGCATTGCTTATGAGAAATTGTTGTCGCTACAGCTGTTTGAGCATGGAGAAAATGGCGAACAGCGTACAACTAGCTGAGGGTGGAAATATGCAAATATAGGACACTCCGTCAGCGGTTGTGGGCGGAGCTTGAACAATATTACATCATACTGCTTAGAAAATCAAAACAGCTTGATAATTTAAATTTTTGAGGGGATTAAAAAAAGAGAAGTGAATTGTTTTTTGTCATTGTAGGGTGGTTGTGTCCACACACTGCTAAGACACATTTATATGCAAACACCATGTAAAAGAGAATTTTGCATCCGATGTCCCCTGTAAGTGGTATCCCTCTGAAATGGTTCATTTTGGTTTTTTAAACCCCCCTCAAAGGCATCTTGAGAGATATTTGCCTGAGTAACAATCATTTAGCTGTAGGCTAAACAATTGCAGTTCCCAAACAATTCAACTGTGCCTCTCCACCCCACCCTGCATTTTGACCTTGCTGGGGGCATCAGTCGAGTTTACTTATAGGACTAGGCGCATTCACGTTCCTCTCATTGTGCCTACTGTCTTCCATCTCTGGTCCTTACTCAACCTCGAGAACTTCCCTCTAACTGGTAAGGATGCTAGATAAGCTGCACTAAGAATGTATTTCTAGGGTTTATGACTTTGTTTTGCACTTTTTCACTGGAATCATTTGAAGTTTCTTTCTCTTTGTGAATGTTTGAACATTTGTCTCTTTGAATTAGTGTTTCTGTTGCCTTCAGTGATTGGATTGAATTAACCTCAGTGGAGAATGAAAGAAGCACCCATTCAATTGGTCTCTAAAGTTAGACGTTTCAAGCTGATGTCTTAACCTCAGGAGTAACTAGAATCTGAATTGCTAGTGTACTATGCTTTAAAGGGGACATCGGATGCCCATTTTACATAAGTTGGTATGATTCTTTAAGGTCTTCATGAAATGTCTGCAACATACTTTGGATAAAATTTTACCTGATCAAAAACAGCTCTGTTCACAGCGAGCTGTTTAGGTGCATGTCACTTTAAATGATAATGAGCTACTGCTCACCCCACACTTCTTTTCCATTTTTTTTTTTTTGTGTATTTGGTGGCACGATTCCATCAAAAACAAAATAATCCACTGTGTTCTTAGTGGTTCTCATGTCGGGAGAAATTGAAGACTCAATTTAGATGTTCGCTTTTACATCCAAATACAAAACACCTGCATTGCTTAAGAGAAATTTGTTGTCGCTACAGCTACTCAAGCGCGGAGAAAATGGCTGACAGCACACAACCTTGTTAAGGTAGAAAGGTGCAAATACAGGACAGCCTGTCAGCGGTATGCAAGCACCATGTAAATGTGAATTTTGCATCTGATGTCCCCTTCAAGTGGTATCCCTCTGAAATGTCTTCTTTTGGCTTTTTAAACCTCACTCAAAGGCATTGAGATATTTGCCTGAGTAACAATTATTTAGTCATAATCATAGGGGTTTTAACCTCAATGATTCATGATTAATTCATATTCTGCTGGTCATCTGAAGTGAATTAGCCAGAGTTTTGTAATCCAGATTGAGCCAGCATAATTCCTCACTCTGCCAGATTAAAATGGCTGGTAGACACAAGGACTGTCAGACATCGTGATGTTGATCGAAAGCCACCCCTCACCCGGCTTAAACCTCCTGGTTTCCAGGCCATGTCTGTTCGCCTGTTTTTATTGTTCATGCCGTACGTCTTTCAGCTCGGAAAAAACAAGGACAGAGTGGGGCGAGAGATAGGTAGAAGGGGCATAGAAGCATATGAAGGTTGAAGCTTAAATGTCACAACAGACAAATTCAGTGTAATGACAGAAGTAACTGATGTAAGAGTCTACAGATGGTGACCAGACACCCTGGGCTGGACCAGACCGCAGGAATGGGCATGTACAGTGGTGGGTACAGCTTCGTTGACGTGTCGTCCACTGGAGGTACCCAGACGGCTGGAGTCTTGGGTGCTGATTCCAACCCCCAAAACCCCCGGGGCTGCTCGCTGAGCATAGTGGGACTCCTCTAGCCTCAAAAACCTTCACCTCAGCCCAAGGAGTGATAATGCCATCGACAAACAAGAGACTTGGTGCAGTGAAATTTGGATTTAGGCGTTTTTTTTTGTGTTTTGCGCATTGTATCCGGCGAGGGATCACGTGTCCAGCGCCTCACCCACATGACCTCATACCAGGACCAATCAAATGGTGCCGTTCCATTGGGGTTGAGCGAGAGATCGCAGGAGAAATCATTTTCCCTCTGTGGTTTTTAATTTCAGTCCTTTCCGAACGTCAGTATTGGTGGCCATCGGTTAGGAGCTCTGTGAAGGTAAATCTTTTAATGTTTTTGAATGTTATTTTTAACATATGCTTTGATATAACATTGTGGCCTGGTCAGATGATTGGTCATAAGAAACGGCATTCTTTTTGTCAATTATCTAAAAAATTAACCTTACGATAAATCCATTGGAGTCATTCCTGTCCCAAGTCTCCTAATTCTAGAACCATATATAGTCTACATTTAAGTCTTTAAGTAGCTTGTGATATTTTTAACTCATTTGCTTTATTTGCTGTACATCATAGCGTTTTTTTGCTATATCTGTTTATCGTTCGACAGTAGTCTACGCCGCAGACAGTATGGCGTGAAGGATTATGACTTGTGTGTCATTCTCAGTTGCGATTCCGACCTTGATGGCAGTTCGTAACATTAAACGCCGCTCTGCCCTTTGATTAATGCTTTTAGAGAGGTACACAATTTTGTTCGTCGTCGTTACCCCAATTATCGTCATGAGTTCTTTATCTGTCACAATGAAGCGGAAGAGATTTCGTCTTAAACACTGTTGGTACGGAGTCCACCCATTGCTAGCTTTGTAGTAGACTTATCTATGAACAGAACAAAGAGTTTTTTTGGGTTTGAAGCTGAGAGTGCTTCAACTTGAGATTTTAAATTTGTATGGTTATATTACCATCTTGATGAAATTTGAACGTTGGTTCAACGTTGAGTCAGTAATGCAGTTTATGTGCACTCAGAAGTGTCTAAAGATGCAGGGATAAAATCCGTATTGCGCTTGTTGGTGATTTTAGAAATGGTTTTCACTGTGATGCCTGGAGACGACCAGAGGTGTCTCCATTTAGCATTTCGGCACTTTCGATTAGTAGGCCGTTAGCATAACATGGGTCGTTGGTACCGATATCCCGGCTCTCAGATCCCCGGATCGGTTTTGCTTGATCTTGCATTGGCATTGCTGCGCGACTGAGCTCTTGATTATAATTTGGGTTGAGATCCAGGCAAGGGCGACTGATCGGGGCTGACAGTTTTCGAGCCGCCTGTCAGGCTGAGTAGGGGAGGGTGGCCCTGCAGACACGCGTACTGCAACAAAAGGCTCCTCTAGAGTTGTTCACATATGAGTGTTCATGCGCCCCCTCCTCCCTCACGACACAACGCCCAGCCAAAGGGACCCCGGCCCTGGTGATGCCACATGCCCACAGGGAACACTTGTGCCAGAAAACCACCCAGTTTTTTACAGTGAGAGTGTGTATTATTGCTTGGTTTTAACACAGTGTGCTTGGACTGTGTGTTTAGAGAATCAGTATTTGGATGAGTGGCCGTTTTAATCAATACGTTTCTCATCAAAGATTTTGATTGGGCAATTGACTTAGTCTGTATCAAGTGTGTGATCGCTCATTTTGTGCATGAGCTGGGAATCCAGTAAAGAATAACGAAGACTAGACTTCATGCGTAATTATCTTAGTCTTAATCAATAGTGTGACTTTGAACATTTTTAAAACGATAATTAAAATTCTCCCTTTAAAAATCGTACACTCTAAAAAATGCTGTGTTAAATACATCCCAGCGATGGGTGAAATATGGACAAACCAGCGACTAGGTTGTCTTGACCAAGCGGTTAAATGTTTAACCCAACCTTCTGGGTAGTTTTATTTACCTCAACTATTGTTTAAAAATTATTATATTTCTTGCTTAAAATTAACCCAAAATAAATTAAAAATCAGATACATAATTACTAGAGGCATCAGCAATAATCAAAAGGTGAGCATTAATAAGCATAAAAAATGTTTATTATTTAATTACTAGTTATTCAACTTATTAATAAATGTTCATTTATTGATAATTATTTACATTAATAAATGTTAATTTCCAAATTTTGGGTTCATTTCAAGCAGGAAATATAGTAATTTTTAAGCAATAGTTGAGTTAAATCAAAACTACCCAGAAGGTTGGGTTAAAAATTTAACCCAACTTAACCCAGCATTTTTGTTTTTTTGTGTTTAAAAATTATTTACTTTGTTAATTCATTGGATTTTGGCCATTGTTCTCTTTAAACAAGCTGTAAAGTTCTGTGCATTTTTTTAGATAATTATCTAAAATATAAACAATTTATATATTTTTCATAATTTTGTTTAATGAAATAAATAGTGGTTTAAATTACAGGTTTTCTGTGATAAAATATTTATTTTTTAATTTTAGGCTTTTTTTCAGTTATCCCAATAAAGTTTCCGTTCACACAAAAGTGTATTTATTTGCTTTAAATATTGAATTTTAAGTTTCAGTTATGGGTCATTTTTTTTTTTACGTTTTTTCCTTTTTGCTGAACTAAAGAAAATGCAACAATTCTTTCTTTTTTCCTTCTTTGGAAAATTTCCAGATTTGTTTTTAACAGGGTCTTTTTTAATTTTAATAATCACTTTTTAGTCATTCTTAAAAAGAAAATTACCAGAATTCCTCTGGTTTTATTTTTTTTTAAAGTACCATATTTGTTTTATTTATATTTTGTTAAATACATTATAATTGCTTATTTGTCATATTTGTAAAAAAGAAAATAACTAGATTCGTTGTTATATTTAGAAATTTTACCATGCTATTATCACAGAATTCAAAGCTTGAAAATGCTGTTAAATTTATCTAATTTATAAATCTATTGTGCAAATTGGGAAAAAGTACAAAATACACAATGTAGTATTTGACACTCATAAACTTGGTACAGATGGGTTCATAAGTTCATTCTGAGTACTTTGTGCCAGTTTAGGATGAAAGCAACACTTTCTGCAGTGAAATTCTCCTCATTGCGTGGAATTATAAAGCAGGCTTATGGCCGGTTTATGTTTGAATGTAATGACTGCCTTGGAGGATTAGGGCAGGCCAGATGACGGTGGATAGACTCAGATTATATTTAGCATTTTCCTCTTGCGCCTGTTATATTGCTTTGTATTTTCTGCGTTTATAAAATAGCAACAGTTGTAGGACTCATGCATTACCTTCCAACATTATTCCCTCTTGGTGTGTCTAATGGCTGCAGATCAAATGCTCCCACCCTGCTCTTTATTCAGAGGTTTTAATTGAATTCCTCCCCACGGTTAGAGTGATGACCTATCATAAAGACCTCATCACAGAGAGAACATCCTCTCTGAGGTGAAGCAATCATAATACAGATCGTCAAATCAGTATTGAGAGGACCATTTGCGCATATTTTACGTTCGTGAACTCTTGTGAATGTGAGAGTCAAAACATCAGACGTGGGTGGTCGATTACTTATTTACATACATCAGTGTTGTTGTTATTTTTTTCTCTTTTTGATTTTTTGAGAGTGAGCAGTTCAGCTGACATAGGTTTATTATAGCAGAAAATACAGATTTAGCAAACACTAGACATATATAAAGACTTACTTTTTTATTTTTGATCCTCCTGTAAATCTCAGTGGATGTGTTCTGCTGTGGGTTCATAATCCTGTTTGATATCATATTATTCTGTTGCACTACACGTAACATGTAACATTTAATCCTCTTGTTTTTCTTTACCCAAAATTCTGGTTTTGATTATTGTCATTTTCATGTTAAGTACAAGTACTGTTGATTCATCTAAAATCTGTGCATGACCCTTCCATTCGGGCACCAATGGAACCTGTGATTATTTTTTTTTTTCGTGTTTTCAGCACTGTTTGAAGTTTAATTGTGATACAATGTGTTAAATAAAACTGTTATGTTGGTAGCTGAAAGCTTTATCAAATTAGCTAATTATTTAAAAAAAAGATATATATGCGAGGGATGGTGAATGTGTAGAATTTTGATTGACAGGTGTTCCAATTCGAGTTGCATGGGCACAGATTCTGAGAGGAATTCAGTTTTTGGTAAAGAAAATTACTAGATTTTTTTTAATACATACTAAAAAATATTGTAATAATCACATTTTAGTCATTTTTAAGAAGAAAATTACCAGTTTTTTTCTGATGCATTTATCATTTGTAGAAATGTTTTTAGAAAATTACCAGATATGTTTTTTTTTTTTGTCTGTGTATAGTTTTTAAATATATTTTAAATACAATATTTTGTAAAATGATAATTATTAGATATGTTGTGATGTTTTATCATAGAAAATTTCGATATTTTTTTTTTTTTAAATCTAATGTTTCTTTTGAATAATCACTTTTTAATTAGCAGATTCGTTCTGATATTTTTTTATCATTTTAGAAATGTTTTAGAAAATTACCAGATATTTTTTCGTATATATAATTTTAAAATATATTTTAAATACAATTTTTTGCAAAATGATAATTGTTAGATATGTTCTGATATTTTAGCATTAAAAAATTCCATATTTTTTTAAATATAATGTTTATTTTGAATAATCACTTTTAATTACCAGATTCGTTCTGATATTTTTTATCATTTTAGAAATGTTTTAGAAGACCAGACTTTTTACACGTTTTGTTGTGTATATATAATTTTTTTTTAATATTTAAATACAATTTTTTGCAAAACGATAATTATTAGATGTTCTGATGTTTTATAGAAAATTTCCATATTTATTTATTAAATATAATGTTTCTTTTGAATAATCACTTTTTAATTACCAGATTCGTTCTGATATTTTTTAAAATCATTTTTAGAAATGTTTTTAGAAAATTAACAGATGTTTTTTGGTATATATAATTTTTTATTTTTGTGGGGTTTTTTTAAAAATATGTTTCTTTTGAATAATCACTTTTTAATTAGCAGATTTGTTTTGATATTTTTCTTATCATTTTTAGAAAATTACCATATATATTTTTTTTTTGTATATATAATTTTTAAAATATATTTTAAATACAGTTTTTTGTAAAACGATAATTATTAGATATGTTCTGATATTTTATCATAGAAAATTTCCATATTTGTGTGTTGTTGTTGTTGTTTTTAAAATATAATGTTTTTTTTAACAATCACTTTTTAATTACTAGATTCATTTTGATATTTTTTTTTAAATGTTTTTAGAAAATGACAAGATTTGTTGTTCTGAGAATGGCTTAACCAGGACAAAATGCTAAAAAAAAAAGAAAAAGTAAAAATAGTTTAGACAGCATGAACAATTTAATTTGGCTCTTGTTTTGGCCTCTCTGAAAATAGTATTTGACAGTCTTTCATGAAGAATGACTGTGCTGCTTCCGCCGCACTACACTGCCGATTATTTCTCCGTTACCTCCCTTCTTCCTGGTTGCTTTTTGTCTCTCATCCTCGTGGCCGCCCATGGTTGTGATTTCGAGAGCAAGAGAAAAGACAAACCGCCTCAGGCTATAATTTGCCCTGAAATCTCGCATGAGCCAGTGTCTCCAATAAACACTGTCGCCTCTCGTTAAGCTCTCGCCCTTGATACACTGACAGGACTAGTGATGTGTTTAACACGATAAATCATGGCGCTTGATCTGTCCAGACCCCTCTGCCAGCCCACTTGTTCGGGGACTTACCCCCTCTTTCTGCCAGAGAGCACCAAACATGATGATCTACGTCTTTATGATTTAGGTTTACCCTTAAAAACCTTATTTGGTTCCTAATCTTGTTGAACATTATTCCAAGTGTCTACGTTGTTAATCAAATCCGGTCCCAGCCTACTTTTTTCCCTCTTTGAATGTCCTGTTTTACTTGGAAATACTTGTTGGTTTGTTTTTTAGAAATAAAACCAGTTGCAAATGGCATTTCGTGTTAACTCTAACTGTGATTTGGTCCATGTTGTGTAAGAAAATTGTTCATAGAGTTGTTCATACAGACTTTGATCTCTCTGGTCAAAGTGTTCATTCAGGAATCATTGAGTTAATAAAGGAAGTAAGTAGGGTGTTCTCAGCACCCTTCAGTTGCTTTTCAGCTTGCTTTAGCAGTGAACAGTGCGTCAGCAGTTTGTATGGATGTGCCTGCATTGACTAATCTTTTTGTCAACCAGTTTTTGATTCCAAAAATGGAAGTAAAAATTAAAAAATGAAACCTTGCATGACATATAACCAGAAGTTGACAAAAGTTAAACAAAACAGACAACAGTGCAAAGGTAAATTGTAAATATATTTAAGATTGAGCCTGTTTACTTAAAGGGGTCATTGGATGCCCAAGCTGATATGATTTTTTTAGGGTCTTAATGAAAAATCTATAACATACTTTGGTTAAAATTTCTCAATGGTAGTGTAAATAACACATTTTTTAACTTGCCAAAATCAGCTCTGCAAAAATCATCCTGTTCTGGTCGAGGTTGCTTTAAATGTTAATGAGCTCTGCTCACCCCGCCCCCTCTTCTCTCTTCTCTCTGTGGAGTGACGAGCCTGTTTACTTTAGCCGCGTTTAGCCACTAAACTTACTAACTAGCACGTTAGATCGCAAAGATTCATAAAAAAAACGCTTATACTCACTTCTGCTGTAAGTGAAGCTGGATCACGAATGATTTGAGTGAACATAGACGGATATATGTAGATCAGGAGGTGCATTCCCTTCACAAACAAATGTAGTCCACTGCATCTTCAGCGGCTCAGATGTCGGGAGTAAATGACGACCACTATGTTCATTATTACGTCCAGCAACACTTTTCTTGTCGAAACAATGGAGGTCGGGCTGTTGCAGCTGATTTAAGGCGGGTCTGAGGTAAGACGCTCATGTCAATCAACTATCGTGGGAGCCTCTGACGTCACACATCCCTCGTTCTTTCAACCCTTGTCCTTTAATCGTCTCCATGTTTCACTCGAAAACACATCAGACTGTAAACATAATTTCATGTAACTTTAATGTCACTGCAGAGGTTGCGTTAACTGAAAATTGCCCATCATTGATGGAATTTTTTTTATCAGTGACGGAAAAATTGCTTGAATTTCCTAATGAAATGGACAGATTTTGAAATCTGACACTTTGTTTCGTATCAAAAGTAACACAAAGCCTAGCCTATTGCTATTTATTGGACGGAAGGCGTACTGTACTGTTTATTTATCGGCTGAAAATAGCATAGACCAAAAGATCGATTGGGATTTAAGAATCGATATTGGTTCATCAATGAGAATCTATTAAAATCGAGAAATCGTTTTTTTGTTGTTGTTGTTTTGTTTTGTTTACCCAGCCTTAGCATATTTTGTTGTTTTTAAACACTGTCGTCCTGTAGGTTCATGATTGAAAATGAAAATGTGAACAAAAATAAAAGTAATTAAATGTGTTATTATAATTAAAATTAAAATGACGGGTAATAATAGATTATGACAGAATTTTTATGACCCTGTCCGTCAAAATGACGAACGATGTTAAAGTCTAGCGCAACCAGTGTCACTGGTTCAGTGTTTTGGTAAAATGGTTTCATTACACTATTTGCCCTTTCTCATTATCATGATTTTGTCAAAAAGAAAAATTCAGTGATTGTGCCCCCAGTGTTGCCACGTTTCTATTGTTTTCTGATTTTAGCCAGTAGGAGTCAATAGCTTTGAGCAGTTGACAAATGGCTTGTTTATGCAGTCTTTTTGCTCCTGATGTTCAACTTTCTTTCCATTTCGCATTAATTAGAAAAACAGCCTATGGTCTGAAAAAAGCATTTTGATTTATTTTCTCATTGCAGAACTGCTTAAACTGCTGTGGTCATTTTAGAAGAAGTGAGTGTTTGTTTCTGGTTGTGTTCGAGTGAATTGCAGCCTCAGGTTCTGTCTCCCATTATTTTCCGTATTACAAGGTCACACTGTTGTAAGCAATAAGGTTATTATTTTTCTCCTCCTGTTTTCACAGTTATGAAAACACCTGTTTTTTGTACACTCCATGTATCCACTTTTCTTAACCTTACACTCATTAGGGAAGTCAGCAGTGGGCAGGAGTGGTGAATGCATAGCAGTTATTTATCATCTTAAAGGGATAGTTCACACAAAAATGAAAATTTGTCATTATTTCTCACCCTCATCGTTTCAAACTGCGAGACCTTTGTTCATCTTCGGAACACAAATGAAGATATTTTTGATGAAATCCAAGAGCTTTTTGACCCTGCATAGACAGCAACGCAACTGACGCGTTGCTGTCTATGCAGGGTTGCTGTCTGTGCAGGGTCAGAAAGCTCTTGGATTTAATCAAAAATATCTGAATTTGTGGTCTTACAGGTTTGGAATGACATGAGGGTGAGTAATTAATGACAGAATTTTCATTTTTGGGTGAACTATCCCTTTAAATATAAGTCTAAAATACTAACATTAATAAAACCAGATTATATGATCTCCCATGTAAATGTATGTCTTAATGCATCCATTGATGTTATAAGTCAACGGAAGTTGGATGATTTTTTTTTTTTTTAGAAATTATCTAAATGTTTTTTTTCATGTAAGCAATAACTGCTGAAATTTTAGTTATATGTAGGCAGAACAGGTCTGTAAATAAAGTGCTGCCATATTAATTAATATTTTCAATTAGCGTTTATTTTTATATTGTTTCATTTTAGTTTTAGTAATTTTATGTGCTTGTCATTTTTTTCTATTTAGCATTATTTTTATTTCATTTTTTTGTGAATTTTTACAACAGTTTTTTGCAACAAAATTTACAACAGTTAGATGTAATTTTCAGTAAGTTTAAATTTTCATTTAATATCTTTAAGTTCAAGTTTCTCATCTAATATTAATATGCAGTTTGATTTCAGCTTTATTTCAGTTAACAAAAATTATTTTAGTTTTAGTTATAGTTGTAGGGTTTAGTTTTAGTCAAATGGGGTCCAATATTGTTATGCAAGCCCATTTCCGCCACTGAAAAAACAAAACAAAAAAAAGTTAATTGCAACTTTTTATCTCGCAATTCTGACTTTTTTCTCAGAAGATTATGAGATATAAACTTGCAGTTGCAAGTTATAAAGTCAGAATTGTGAGATATAAACTCACAATTGTGAGGTATAAACTCACAATTGTTAGTTATAAAGTCAGAATTGTGAGACAAACTCGCAATTCTGAGAAAGTCGCAGTTCTGAGAAATAAAGTCAGAATTGCGAGATATAAATTCACACTCGAAATTGTGAGTTAAGTCAGAATTAGGAGATATAAACTCAAAATTCTGACAACATATTAGTCTTTTTTTCCTCTCAAAATTGGAATTTATAACTCACTATTGCATGTTTATGTCACAATTCTGAGGAAAAAAGTCAGAATTGTGTGAAAAAAGTTATTGTAAGGATTGCAAGATATAAATTTGCATTGGCGAGAAAAAAGTTACAGTTTGTAAGATATGAACTCACATTTGTGTGGAAAAAAAACTATTTTATACTAGTTTATATTATGCATTTCTGGAGAAAAAGTCAGAATTGTGAGTTTATATCTCACAGTTCAGAATTTATAACTTGCAATTTGAGTTTATGTCTTACAATTCTGAGGAAAAAAGTCAGAATAGCAAATTTGTATTATGCAATTCTGAGAAAAAAGTCGGAATTATGAGATAAGTCACAGTAACATTTTTTTTATTTTGAAAACTGGCTTCCATATTGTTGGGATGGCAAATAACTTTTTTTTTTTTTTTTGCATGGTCTAGTTTAAAATGATATCAGGGTATACATAATGAAAGTTGTAATTTTTGGATGAACGATCCATGAATGTCAAATTAATATAGAATGTGCGGTCACATCTGTGTCCTTATTTAGTCTAAATACATTCTGATCTGTTTTTAATAAACAACATAATTTCACCGATACTGCATAACATGTTTCGCTGTTGGTCATTTATATGAATTATTATGAGACAGTACTGTGCTGCGTTTGAAGCAAAGTGGAGAGAGATAGAAAAAGGAGCATTTTGGGAGCACTGCTTGACCAAGCGTAAAGCGTGATTAATTCAATAGGTACCACAGAGGAAGGGGCCAGAAGCTCTTTAGAGGAAGAGCTGACCCACTTTCTATATCCTGCGCTTCAGCAAAGTCTGAGCTTATCTACCACCGGGAAGATATCAGACTTATGATTAACATAAAATAGAATTAAAATTTGAGGTATTTCAATGGCTAATTTTTAATCTGCTCATACTTTCTTGAAAGGCACTGGAAATGTGCTCGCTCTCTCCCAAACACACAGACTTCAGCATCAGTAGAAAGTGGTTGAAAGGACACATGCCTTTTAAGGTTGCATGAGTGTGTTTATGCAGCCATTGCTTTTGCTCTGATGACTGCTGTAATCAGCACACAGATGTAGCGTTCAGATGTCCGCTGTGTTCTGCGGGCTGTTGTTCACCCGACCATTTCTGTTTGGGTGTTTTTGTGTGGCCAATTTTGGCCCTGTGCACTTTTAGCAACTAAACACACTTTTCACTCTGTATCACTGTAAAAAATTAGTTTTCAAAGTTGTAAATAAAGATTATTTGACAGTGTTTTACAAGCAAATACTATTTTAATCTTCCCACTTCAAAAGATCATGTGTTGCTGTTTCTTTGTAAGTAAATGTGAAATTTACTTAGTTTTTTAGTGTTTTTTTTCTAGCGTGTGTGTATACTGCATATTTACGGTATGTATATATGTATATGTGTATATATATATATATATATATATATATGCACACACATATATATATATATATATATATGTGTGTGTGTGTGTGTGTGTGTGTATGAAGAAGGGAGAGAGATACAAAATACATTTGGGGTTAAAATATATTTCATAGTAAATATATTTGGGCATAAAAATGGGGATAAAAATTAATATTTTCAAACTTTTTGCGAACAAAATGGTTATAATGGTTAAAATGTTTTTTGTTTTTTGTTTTTCAGATAATGTTTTTATTTAATATAAGCATGCTGTTTTTTTTTTTTGGTTTGTTTTTTGTTTTTGCATTTTTACTAAAAAAGCAATATTGTTTGTTCAGATGGCCTGTCAAAGTTTGTGCACAAATGTATATAGTTGATAATTGAAATTAAATTAATTTATTTTCGTAAAATGTATAAAATCATTGAAATTGATTGTTGTTTCAATAGTTGCTTCACATTCTTTTTGAATTATTATCATCAAAAATCATTTTCATTATTATCATAACATTCAAATAATGAACATTTTGTTTTTTTTTAGATTTAATATTTTAATATTTACTTATTTTATGAAGTCTAGGTAAAAAAAAAAAAATGTAGACATAAAAAACATTTGAAAAATAAATTAGTTTCCTAGACAAATAGTTTCCTAGACCATGTTAAATGTGACCTTCATACAGTATGACAAACATATTATTTGTGTATTTAAATCGACCTGTATAAACACGTCTAACAAAACGCTCTTTTATGTCATCTCAAAATATACAAAGAAAGCAGCACTTTAAAAATGTAGTCCTTCAGGCATTCGTAACGGTTCACTAAACATGATCGTCTAAGTAATATTATTCATGTTATTCATGCAGCTTTTCATTGAAGCACCAGATATGGAGCATTAGCATCACATAGATGATAAGATTGCCTTTTCTCAATCCAAATTTGGTGTATTTGTAAAGTTGCCACAAGGTGTTAGCGCGTTGCCCACAGCCTCCATGTTGTTTGTTGTCTTACAGGCTGATTTAATTAGATAAGATTTCATCCGGGGTTGAACTTGAAGGCATTTGAGATTTAAGTCATCTGAGGCGGATGAAGAACTACTATTGAGTGAGTCATGAGGAGAAGTGTGGAACATTGTATGCGCTCCGTGACCATGCAAACACTGCAGATAAATACGGTTGTCACTCCTCTTAATCCTGTTCTTTACACACAATGATATCTACATCCAGCAACAAATTCACTCAAAAAAAAAACGCAGGTGCTTCCAACAACATCTATCCAGCACAATGTTCCTGTTTGTAATTTAAAGGATTTACTCCAGCATTTAAATGTGGTTGTTGCTTCCAAAATATTGCAGTGTGTTTGAGAGATTCTGCACACTATAATAGAAGATATTTCTACAATGGCAACCTATAAGAACAGTGGAAACACTTTATAATAAGGTTCCATTAGTTAATGTTAGTTAATGTATTAACTAACATTAACAAACAATGAACAAGTCATTTATTACAGTATTTATTAATCTTTGTTAATGTTAGTAAATGAAAATACAGTCATTCATTGTTAGTTCATGTTAATTCATAGTGCATTAACTAATGTTTACAAACACAAATTTGATTTTAATGATTCTTTAGTAAATGTTAAAATTAACATTAACTAAGAGTAATAAATGCTGTAGAAGTATTGTTCATTCTTAGTTCAACTGAAGTAGTTAACTAATGTTAACTATTGAACCTTATTGTAAAATGTTACCATAATAATTAAACATCAAACCTTGTATGCAACCCAGTTATCTTATTTTTTACATTATTTATTCTTAGGGTGAATTGCTAGCATTTTTCTGAAACCATAAGGCCATTTTCACATCTTCATAGTTCTTTTGATTTCCCCTGTGAAAAATAAGTACTCTTTAGCATAGTTTTAAAAAGAGTACTTATTAAGGAAGTAGTATACTTTAAAAATGTATTTAATGTACTTAAATGCAAACTAAATGTAACTTAATTGCATGTTATTTGCATTTAGATTTTTTTAAGACTTAAGTATGTTTTTATATGCTATTTCATAATTAGTTCTATTTTCTTTGAAATATGGTACTGGCGATCATTTATGGTAAAATAAAATATGCTTTAATGCAGGTTATTATAATTAATTCAAACTAAAACCAAAAAACTAAAAAAAATAATGTTTTTAACATAATGTCATGTAATAACTAAAACTTAAATAAATGTAAATGATTAAAAAACAAAAACAGAAAATATACAAATTAAAAACAAATGTATAGCAAAAACTATAACGATGTCAATGATACTAAAATAACACTTGTTTAATGCCATTTGATTTGAAACTTGTATGTCATTTATTTAAATACATTTATATTTACAAATTTGTAATAAAGAAGTTGCATTTTAGTAAATGTAATGTATATTAACTTTATGTAATATCTATGGAAGGGCGTTTCCGCCACTGAATAATAATAATAATAATAATAATAATAATAATAATAAAAAAAAAGACATTTGCGACATTTTATCTCACAATTCTTTTTGCAATTGTGAGTTAAAGGAGAAGTCCACTTCCAAAACAAAGATTCACATATAATGTACTCACCCCCTTGTCATCCAAGATGTTCATGTCTTTCTTTCTTCAGTTGTAAAGAAATTGTTTTTTGAAGAAAACATTTCAGCATTTTTCTCCATATAATGGACTGATATGGTGCCCCGATTTTGAACTTCCAAAAGGCAGTTTAAATGCGGCTTCAAATGATCCCACATGCGGTTGTAAATGATCCCAGCCAAGAAAGAAGGGTCTTTTCTAGCGAAGCGATCGGTTATTCTCATAAAAATAATGCAATTTATATACTTTTTAATGTCGAACGCTCATCTTGTCTTACTCTGCCTGGACTGTTTTTTTCCAATAATGACAGTTAAGGTATGTCAAAAAACTCTCATCTCATGTTCTCCCTCAACTTCTAAATCGTCCTATATCGCTGTTTTACCTTTTTTGTTAAGGGTGTTTGATCTTCTTTGCATGTTCACTTTGCAAAGACTGGGTTGGAACTTCTGCAGCAATGTAGGATGATTTTGAAATGATTTTTGAAGTTGAGGGAGAAAATACGATTGGAGTTTTTCGACATACCCTAACTGTCTTGAGCCAGAATACACAGAGTTCAGGGAGAGAAAGGCAAGACGAGCGTCTGAGATTATAAAGTATTTAAATTGTATTACTTTTATAAATATAACTGATAGTTTCGCTAGATAAGACCCTTCTTTCCCGGCTGGGATCGTTTACAACCACATTTGGGGCACCATATCAGTCCATTATATGGAGAAAAATGCTGAAATGTTTTCTTCAAAAAACATAATTTCTATACAACTGAAGAAAGAAAGACATGAACATCCTGGATGACAAGGGGGTGAGTACATTATATGTGGATCTTTGTTTTGGAAGTGGACTTCTCCTTTAGGTCAGAATTGTGAGAAATTAACCTACAATTCTGTCTTTTTCTCAGAATTGTGAGATATAAACGTAGTTGTGAGAAATTAAGTTAGAACTGGATAATATAAACTTGCAATTGTAAGCTATAAAGTCAGAATTGCGAGACAAATTTGCAGTTCTGAGAAATAAAGTCGCAATTTTGACTTTTTTTTATCAGAACTGTGAGTTTATATCTCGCAATTGTGAGTTAAGTTAGAATTGTGAGAAATTAACTCGCAATTCTAAGAACATATCAGTCTTTTTTCCCCTCTCAAACTTGGACTTTATAACTTGTAATTGTGAATTTATAAAAAAAAAAGTCAGAATTGTAAGATTCAAACTTGTATTTGCAAGAAAAAAGTAACTTAATTTCTTTAAAAACTTTACTTCTCGCTATTGTGAGGAAAAAAAGGCAGAATTGTGACTTTACAACTCACATTTACGTGTTTATATAATGCAATTCTTTTGACAAAAAAGTCAGAACATAAACTTGCAATTCTGACTATATTTCTCAGAATTACAAGTTTATTTCTCGCAATTCTGACTTGCAGTTGCGAGTTTATAGTTTGTATCATGCAATTTGAGAAAAAAAGTTGGATAAAAGGTCAGAATGTTTTCATTTTTTATTCAGTGGCAGAAATGTGCTTCCATAAATATCAAATAACACAAAATTAAAATCAAGTACTTTACATGTGCTACAGTATGTTAGTCAGTTCATCAGAATAAGTACCCTTTGAAGCATTACAGAAGATTAAATCTAAATTTGACGTGCAAGTTTCCTTAAACTTGTGAAGTTTATTCTCTTACTATTTTTAAGTATACTTGCTCTTTCAGTACAGTTAAGCGCACACTTTTTGGGGGGAGTTTGTTGTTTTGTTGTTTTTTCCTTTTCTTTTTTCAGTGGTTTCCCCAGGACTGGGGTTTGTTCAAATGGAGGGCACCTATTTGTAAAAGTACAGGCTGGTTCACTTCTGTCCATGTGCTTTGTTGCTTCTGTGTGCTCTTAGCTCAGATTAGAATTTTTATGCAATCTGTGCTAAGCAGGAGATTTGCGGACAGCTGGCAGCTCATCTCATATACCCATGTGAATCTCTTCTTATCTTTCTCTATGCATTTCTCTCACACGTAACCTGCACATTTGTGCTTAAAACTTTGCTCCGCACATCTCATCCTTGAGCGTGCGTGCTGTTTCTCTTTCAGTGTGCTTTTTAACGTCATCATCATTCACTTTTTGCTCTCTTTATCCTGCGCTTTATTCGAAGGTCTGGCAGCTGTACTGGAACGGCTTAATGATTCAATCTCTCAATCGTTGTTGATCCCCAGACCCACATGACGGTGTAAATCACCGAAAAAGGGACAGGTCTGAAGCTGTGCTGAGGGGTTAGGATTCCCCCTCCCTCACTGGAGTACAGACAGATACTCATTATTACGGCTGAGCATGAGAAATCAGCTGAGGGATCAAACAGACAGAAAATACAGATTCGAATAAGCCGAATGTTATGGATTTTTACACAAAATGGAAAATAAGTTGTTTTATATGACCTTGTTTATGGTAAACCCCCAGAAATCAGCAGATTTACACAAAATTGAATGGACTTGATGCTTTGATGCTAAAAGCTTAAACTTTTTATTATTATTATTATTTATTATTTTTAAATGATTTGAGAATTGAGTTTTGTGTGTTCTATTTTTTTTTAATCATAACTATGTTAAGCACTTTGATTTGAATTTCATCAGTGACAGGTATTTCATTTTTTTTTTAAATTCTGTGCAGATTCTGTCTTCTGCCTACCCCTAATATTGTCCTCGTGGGTTTGTTTTGAGAGCCTTTTTGAGCATCGGGACATTGATGCTGTGAAGTCTAGATTCCTGATGCTTTTATTTTTTGTATTATTATTATTTTTTTAAATAAGAATTACTGTATCTGAGATCAGTTTGGTTGGGATGTTGATTTTGTAAGACTTGTATCTTCTTACGTTGGCATTATAGCCCTTGAAATATTTGGTTCAGATGTGCAACAAGCTGAATAATCTCAGCGGTTGTTAGATTATGAAGTTATTTTTGAGATTACTGCGATTACGGTGGATAGGATATTAAGTTGACTTTGATTACTTGTAAAGTGCTCCCTCTTGTGTTCAAACTATGCATATAAAAGGCTATTAATTATGTCACTGTATGGTGTTAAAGGAATGTTCCATATTCAATAGAATCTATACTAATAGCATAATGGTATTTATCACAGAAAACCATCAGTCATATATAAAAAAAATAATAATAACTAGACATCTGTTTTAATGTAAAAGGATGATTTGAAGTACTAAAATAAAAGGTTTTTACTGAATAATTCATGTAATAATTCAAGTATTTTAATAAAGCTACAAGCTTCACATTTCTAATTTTTAATCTCTCTGGAACTCTGTTCAATTGTTTAACTTACCTATTTTATTTATTTATTTTACACCAAAGTGAGGGTCATACGATTTTTTTAAAAGAAGTTAATACTTTTATTTAGTATGAATGCACTGAATTGCTCAAAAGTGACAGTAAAGAAGTCATTTACGTTACAGAAAGATTTTTCTTTCAAATAAATGCTGTTCTTTTGAATCCTGAATATTGTTTCTAGAACAGTTTTAAGAAACGCTTCTTCAGTACAAAATCAGCATATTAGAATGATTTGGCTAATGATGGTGAAAATTCAGCTTTGCCATCACAGGAATAAATTACATTTTAAAATATATTAAAATAAAAAACAATCATTATTGTTTTTACTGTATTTTTCACCAAATATTTCAAGCCTTGGTAAGCATAAGAGATTTTCGAAAGCTGACCACAAACCATTCAATAATAGTGTATTCGTTTTAAATGAGTTGGGATGAGTCAGAATTATTTTCTGTGACAACATCATGTCCCAAATGCTATTTTTTGAACCAGGAACATTCCTTTAATTCTGAGCTTCAGAGTCAAAAATTCTGCGACCCTCTTGGTTTCACATTTAGATGTCTGTGGGCTCTTCATGACTCTTGTCTGTGATTGTTCCATCCCCCTCTGTGCAGGTGACTGGTTGGCTGCTGTACCATCATTCTCGTCCTACTCCTGGGGATTTCCTGTCACGTGACCATATTCCTGCTTCACCTCCACTCCTAGTATGGAACCCAACAAAGTCCAGTCAGAGGGCGGGCTGAATGTGACCCTGACCATCCGGCTTCTCATGCACGGCAAGGTAAGTTGAGCCCGCAGAGCAGCACAGAGGGAACTGGACGGGGGTGGGCTTGTGATGTCACTGCTGTTTGCCTGAGGGATCTGTCCTCTCTTGACCCACTGTTTCAGGCCAAGGTGAATCAGGGGTTGTCAGTACCAGTGACCTTTTAGACTCATTAAATCTCTGTAAACAAGGAATGAATATAAAATATAGCAATTTTTTTGAGGAAATGTGTTCATATACAGTTTTGAATGACCAAAATGCTTATGCTTGCAATGATTTTATTGGTTCTTTTTATTTTTTGGCAGGAAGTGGGAAGCATCATTGGAAAGGTATGTTAAATACTGACATTGTGTGTGTGTGTGTGTGTGTGTGTGTGTGTGTCATATATATATATATATATATATATATATATAGAGAGAGAGAGAGAGAGATGGAGTATATTAAATATATACAGTATAATAATGTGTCTGTATATATGTATTTTAAGCACTGAATCTAAAAATTCTGCTCTTCTTTTTGCTACAGAAAGGGGAAACTGTGAAGAAGATGCGTGAAGAGGTATGTTTCTTTTTGCCAGTTCATTTTACCGAATTCCTCTTGTTTTTTTTAGGTTAGTCGACCTCACAATGACCTCATTATTGCTTGTGTAAAAAAATATTAGTAATTTGAAATTAACTTTTTGAAATAAACTTTTTATGATGGGATAGAGGACAGTAGTTTAAAATTGCACCTTTGAAACATTAGTTTACTTCTAAAATTTCCTGATAATTTACTCACCCCCATGTCATCCAAGATGTTCATGTCTTTCTTTCTTCAGTCGAAAAGAAATTAAGGTTTTTGATGAAAACATTTCAGGATTTTTCTCCATATAGTGGACTTCAATGGGGATCAGTGGGTTGAAGGTCCAAATTGCAGTTTCAGTGCAGCTTCAAAGGGCTCTACACAACCCCAGCCACGGAATAAGGGTCTTATCTAGCGAAATGATGGGACATTTTCTAAAAAAAACTAACAATTTATATACTTTTTAACCACAAATGCTCATCGTGCACTAGCTCTGCGGTGCGCATGTGTGACTTACATGTTACGCAGGTATGGGTTAGTTCTTTGTCTGTGCACTTCAGTTCAAAAAAGTAGGGTAAGGTGAAAAACTCCAGCTCATTTTCTCCTCCAACTTCAAAATCGTCCAACATCATTGTTTTACCTTTTTGTGTAAAGGGCGATTGACTGTCTTTGCACGTTCGCTTTGTAAACACTGGGTTGTTACTTCTGTCTACGTCACACGTGACCTTTCCAACATGACTACATGATACGTGAAGTCGAGCTAATGCAAGATGAGCATTTGTGGTTAAAAAGTATATACATTTTTTAGTTATTTATTTTTTTGTTTTAGAAAATGACTTTTTTGCCAGATAAGACCCTTATTCCTCAGTTGGGATCATGTAGGGCCCCTTGAAGCTGCATTGAAACTGCAATTTGGACCTTCAACCCGCTGATCCCCATTGAAGTTCACTATATGGAGAAAAATCCTGGAATGTTTTCCTCAAAAACCATAATTTCTTTTTGACTGAAGAAAGAAAGACATGGAGACCTTGAATGACATAGGGGTTAGCAAATTATCAGGAAATTTTAATTCTAGAGTATACTAATCCTTCTGTGTTTTTGAGCTGTTAAAAGCAAAACAAGAATATGAGGGTTAACTTGACTTTTGCCATCTTACAGAGCGGTGCTCGCATCAACATCTCAGAAGGAAACTGTCCCGAGAGGATTGTCACCATCACTGGACCCACAGATGCCATCTTTAAGGCCTTCGCTATGATCGCATACAAGTTTGAAGAGGTGCTGTCCTGAATACAGTATATGAAAGTCTCACTTAACATAAACAAACCATTTTGAGAAAACTACATTGTTTTGATGTTTACAGGAATGGTATACACTACTGTTCAAAAGTTTGGGGTCGGTTAGATTATAAAATAACTTTTATATTTTTAATCTACTTTAAAATTTAAATTATTCCTGTGATACAAAGCTTTTACACCAGCCATTACCCCAGTCTTTAGTGTCACATGATCATTTTAATGATTTCTGATTTGGTGCTCAAAAAACATTTCTTATCATTATCAATGTTAAAAACAGTTGTTGTTAAATAGAAAGTTTAAAGAGCAACACTTTTAATTGATTAAATTTTTCTTTTAATGTAAAAGTCTTTACTATCCATTTCAATCAATTTAAAATAATCGATTCTGAGTAATAGTATTAGCTAAAAAAAAATAGATAATAAAAAATCTTGCTGATCCCAATCTTTTGAACAGCAGTGTATACTGAAACGAACAATTTAACCAAAATTGACAGTACTTAATGATTTTAAATAATTTTAAATAATCCAATGAATTAAAGGATTGGTTCACTAGATGTTTATGCCTTTCTTTCTTCAGTCGTAAAGAAATTATGTTTTTTGAGGAAAACATTTCAGGAATTATCTCCTTATAGTGGACTTCTGTGGTGCCTGCGAGTTTAAACATCCAAAATGCATTTTAAATGCAGCTTCAAAGGGCTCTAAACAATCTCAAGGAATAAGGGTCTTATCTAGCAAAACGATCAGTCATTTTCTAAAAAAAACAACAAAAAAAAAACAAGATGAGCATTTGAGGTTCAAAAGTATATAAATTTTATATTTTAGAAAATGACTGATTGTTTCACTAGATAAGGCCCTTCTTCCTCGGCTGGGATCGTTTAGAGCCTTTTAAAGCTGTATTTAAATGCATTTTGGATGTTCAAACTCTTAAAGTCCACCATACGGAGATAATTCCTGAAATGTTTTCCTCAAAAAAATGATTTCTTTATGACTGAAGAAAGGAAGGCATGAACATCTTGGATGACAACGGGGTGAGTACATTATCTGTAAATTTTTGTTCTGGAAATGAATTAATCCTTTAAATTCATTTGAAATGAATAATACTTCATCCGATTTTGTTATTTTCTCTTTTTATTTGGAACGTCATGGGCACAAACCGAAAGACATTAAAAGATTAGTCTGGCTTCAGGGCACTTACACCTTCACAAAAGCTTTAAACAGTAAAATTAAAAAAATAAGCCAATATTTTCAACTCTGAATTCTGATTATATGAGCCACATTGTGTTGTTAAATCTATATTAAAGTTGTATTATTGCTTTCTGATATGTCTTCAGGATATAATCAACTCCATGAGCAACAGCCCAGCCACCAGTAAGCCCCCTGTCACTTTGCGCCTCGTGGTGCCCGCCAGTCAGTGCGGCTCCCTCATTGGCAAAGGAGGCTCAAAAATCAAAGAGATGAGAGAGGTATGAAACTTTGTCCTTTACACCATGTTTACACCGGACTTGACAGTTGTTGCGTCATGCCGCACTGCAACAGCTAAAGTCTGTCTACACTAGATGCGACAAAACAACCATTGCAAATCCTCATAAATAGAAGCTCATAAATAGAACGAGGCATCAGTTTACTGTCGGTGATTTGTCGTGTCCTGTCGTGCCGTGCCGTGCCGCATCCAGTGTAGACAGCATCAGTGATTATGAGTCATTCCACAAAATCGTTGCCTATTTGCGTCCCTAAGAAATAATTAAACTGATTTAATATAACAACAAACAAATGTGCAATTTAAAAACAGAACAATACTATGTATGCTTTCATCAATATTACATAAAGTCAATTTATTACTGTTTAAATACTGTTTAAGGCATTTATGCTGATAAGAGTAAGGTTTTTGGCCCTCACTATGATTTTTCTTTTTCAGATAGGCTTTTAAATTGCAAAATGAAAGCAAAATGATATAAAAATTACATTTGCATATTGTTCTAAATATAGTCTCATTGTTAAGCAATGTTTGTGGCATAGCTATGCATTTTTTTTTATAAAATATAAATCATTTTATTGGTGTCCCCTGATTTAATGTCAGCCCTGTTACCCTCATTAAAAAAAACCCTTGTAAAATAATGTACATTCAAGTTACATAATTTCTAGGAGGTTACATCATCTCTCAACCAGGATTCCAACATTTAAAACATAAGCATGTTTCTCTCACTCCTCTATGATGTTCTATTTTTGTTGATTTATGAGGATCGACTGAGGTGGGGGGAGGGGGTCATCATGCAGTATCAATCCTGTTACCATTTTTAAAATGTACATTTAAACAATTCTTTATTATTTTTAATATAATCTATAAATAAAATTCTTTAAAAGTGTACAGTATGTGCTTTTGTGAACTTGACTATTAGCAAATTTGTTTGAAATCATAAACCTGTTTCTAGAGTAACAGGTTTTGACGTGGGTAACAGGGATGACATTGATTAGGTTTGACCCTGTTTTTAAAGATTGTCTGTAAAATGTAAACATTTTAAAGGTCACCCTCGGTATATTATTGAGCTATTGCCTATATCATTCAGTGGCATATGAGTTTTAATTAAACTATAGTATCTAGTAATGCTTGTGTCAGTAACAGGGTTGACAAAAATCCCAAAACATATGGTAGAAAAATCATCATAAAATAATAAATTACATAGCCTGAGATGGCACAATACAATTTCTGATCATTTTAAGCTGTCTTCATATCATGGATATTTTAAAAAAATATTGATTTAAACTTTTTTTTTTCCAATTTTTCCAAGTGGAAAAGGCACCAATTTCATGGAATGATCCGTATAATGGGTTCCATTGTCTTTGGGCCGGTGTAGACACAGTGTTAGGCTTATTTTCTTATCATGGATTGCCAATCTTATTAACTGGCCTATGCAACTTTTCAAGCCCATCTTGTATGGCAGGAGTCTTTAACCACAAAGCCACAAAACTCACAAGTGTATTCAAATGACATGCTATTCTCAGTGTAACCAGGTCCCTGCACAGTATTTCTAACAACAAAGAGTTCCTTTATCTAAAACAGGTTGAAGGGCCCTGTTGTATGGAAATCACGACATCGCTGATTTCGTTGTTCACTTTTAAATGACTTCAACAGAAACATATGCTTGCATGCAGATGGCAACATTTGGCCCTGCGTTCCCCTGAGAGCAGTGCGGTCTCAGAGCAGATCACACCGTCATCAGCAACGGATGCTCTGAATCATAGCCTGGTGTTTTTTTTTTTTTTCTCTCTCCAGTCCACAGGAGCTCAGGTGCAGGTAGCAGGGGACATGCTGCCTAACTCCACAGAGCGCGCAGTGACAATCTCCGGCACCCCGGAAGCCATCATCCAGTGTGTCAAACAGATATGTGTGGTCATGCTGGAGGTACAGTATTGTACAGTGTTGTTCACAAGGAAAATTCACTCAAAAATGAGAATTTTTGTCATTAATTACTCACCCTCATGTCGTTCCAAACCTGTTAGACCTTCGTTTATCTTCAGAACACAAATTAAGTTATTTTTGATGAAATCTGAGAGCTTTCTGTCCCTGCATAGACAGCAACACAACTACCATGTTCAAAGGCCAGAAAGGTAGTAAGAACACAAAATAGTTCATGTGACATCAATGGTTCAACCTTAATTTTATGAAGCTACGAGAATACTTTTTGTGTGCCAAATAAACAAAAATAACGACTTCACTCATCAATATCTTCTCTTCCATGTCAGTCTGCACACAACTTCACACGACACACAACTGTTTTACTTTTTAAAGCTGAAAGGTTTTATTCCCCATTCATTGTAACTGCACAGAAGAGAGCAACCAGTACATACAGTATAACATTTTCCTTTTGTATCTCATGGAAGAAAGCAAGTTTTGAAACACCATGAGGCTGAGAAATGATGAATGAATATTCTTTTTTTGGGTGAAATCCATTCGTTAAGACAATAACAATGGGGTGGATGCACAACTATACACACAGCTACACTCCATTACAGCCACCCTGCCAAAGAGAGAATACATTGTTTTACTTGTGATTAATGAGAAACACAAAGCTTCCGTTGGCTTGCTTACGCCTTCTCTCGGTTTATTGATTTAAATGTTATTCTTATCCACCAATGACGTGTAGGGCTGATCTCCTGCTGGGGTGAATTGTGCTCTGATTGGGCATTATCGAATGCCTTTCATTCTTGGCTTGTACAGACACAGACATATTTCTAACGCAATTAGATCACCTGGGACCTTACAAGAGGTACTGTCTCATCCTTTGTGTGTAGCTGAAATTTTAGGGTTATTTTCTAACTTTTAAAAATGTGCAGAATACTTCACTTATTATTGTAACCAAAATTCAATGCACTCGATTGGATCTTGCATTGTCAGTATGACAAATGAATTAGAAATAATATCAGCCATTTGTTAACATATAAAACAGCGAACTAAAGCTGTGTTTACTGCTCAGTATTCATTTGGTGGTGTTCCCTACCGAACAAAGCCATTTTTCATTTCTAGTGTTTCAAATGAATGCGAAAGTGTCTTTCTTGACTCTTTATTTGATTGGACTCCCAAAAGTAAATTAAACATGAAGTGTGATGAGGTTATGTAATCATGTTACATGACCAGCGTTGGGCATGTAACTTAAAAAGTAATTAGTTATAGCTACTAGTTAATTCTCACAAATAGTAATCATTATAAAAGTAACTTATTAGCATGGAAAGTAACTATTGTGTTACTTTTTAAAAAATGTTCAAATATGCCAAATAACTTGGATATAATGTTGGAACTTGGAAATAATGTTAAATGAAATTAAATGAAATTTACTAAATCAGTTTACTCACCAGATATATAAAGCTTAATGGCACTTTTTTTTTTTTTAAATATCTGAATGTACACTTAGAATCAGTCAGTCAAGGATTATAAAATGGCATTATGATAATTTAGCATTAAACTTGAGTAATTAGAACTTTAGTAATTAGAATAACTATTTATGAATGCATATTTGTCATATTGACTGAACTTAGGACTGGTGGTGGTGCTTAAGATATTGTTTGTAAAAAAAAAAAATATATATTGTTATTCTACTACTAATAACAATATAAAATGCACAAAGGATTAATGAGCTGTTGGGTTCATGAAAATTAATCATGTCGTCTGCGTTAGCTCAAACTGATTTGCTGAAATCAAAACGGGCGATAATAGGTGAGCGCCAGCCAATGAGATTGCCGTTTGCGCATTAGTTCCGCCTACTACCAGAGAAACCGGCAGTGTTTAAAAGCTGAAGAATTCCAAAGGAACTCTGTTATTTTGACTGGAAAATACAGCAAAGAATATCGTTTACATGTCAAGTGTCAATTTTGCATGGTATATAAGACTCTCTCGCTCTGTATCTTTCTTTGCGTGTGTGTGTGAGACAAAGCGACGGCTAGTCGTGTGCCAAAAAAATAAAATTATAATAAATTATAGTAACATTTCATTTTCAGTAACGGCAACAGCGTTGTAACGGACAAAACAGTAATTCGTTTGATTTCTTGTTACTGAAAAAAAATAACGCAGTTTATTTATAACGTCGTTATTCCAATCACTGTACATGTCTGTTCGACATTTTCATTGCTGCAAAATGTATTCTGTTTTGCATACAGTACTAATTAAAAAGTATGATGTAGAAAATAAATATACTGCAGTTTAAAAGTTTGGGGTCAGTTATGTTTTTTGTTTTTTTTGTTTTTTTATTAATACCTTTATTTTTCAAGGTTGCATTGATCAAAAGTGACAGCAAAGACATATAGAGTGTCACTAAAGTTTCTATTTCAAAAAATTTTTTTCGCTTTTTTTATTTTTACATTTTATATATCGTTTATAGTTTTTTTTAACTTTGTATTTTTTAGAATCCTACAAAAAAACTCCACAAAAATATTAACTATCACTTTTTTTCAATTGATAATGACATGAATTCAGCATATTAGAATGATTTTTGAAGGATCATGTGACATTGAAGACTTGAGTATTGATGCTGAATATTCAGCTTTGCATCTAAACAGTTATTTTAAACTATAATAATATTTCACTATGTACCAACCCCCAGCTTTTAAACAGTGTGCTTTATCATATTACATCAAAAGTCAGCTAGTATTCCATTCTGGGCAATTACTCTGTTGACTTTTTGCTACAGCACCTTGATATTTCAGCTTGACTTTTGCCAACCTTCCTGGTTTATGGATTTTTTTGTAGAGTAGACTGTTTGAGCTCGACAACACACATCCTAGAGAATACAGATCTTCAGGCATCTGTGCTCCTGCCTGACTTTATTTTTGTACAACTTTACCACACAAACACTCCACCACGCACACCTGTCTACACCTGTTTCCTGGTCTAATGCTGTTTCTGCCTCTTACCTCTTCCCCTCTCCTAGTCCCCACCGAAAGGTGCCACCATTCCCTACCGCCCAAAGCCCGCCTCCACCCCCGTCATTTTTTCAGGTGGCCAGGTAAGAGCCGACCCGCTGGCGGCGTCCGCAGCCAACCTCAGCCTTTTACTGCAGCACCAGCCACTGCCTGTTAGTTCACTCAGGTTTTCTCACCTTCTCACTCGCATGTTGTCACACCATCCTAACCAGGGAAATGCCTGCAGAGAGAGAGGAGCTTTACATTGTCAGTGAGAGTTCAGATTGGGACTTAATAAGGAGAGTCTGCTCTTCTGCCAAGACATATTTCAGTGCTACATCACTGCCTTTTACTGCCACCCAAAAAGTGAATTTTAAGCAAATATGGAAATGAAATGAATGCACATTTTTCATGTTTTTGTCTTGGTAATGCATTATAAAAGCTTTTGAAAGAGTTTAGTTTAGTTCACTTTAAAATCACTTTGCAAGTCATTACATGAGTTTGTGTGCAATTATGAGCATTTTAAACTTAAGTGCTTCAATTTCATTTCATTTTCATATTCCAAACTTTTTGCCCAATTACAAGTTACCTTACAAAGAGAAAGCATGAAAGCTTTTGGATTGATTTTGGAAAAGAGCAAAAAGCTCTACACAAAGTCATGCAATTTAAACAGACTGCCTTAAAATTCTGTGTGAAAGTCAATAAATTAGGACAAATCTATTATTGTATATTAAATATTCTTATTTTTCATAAGCCTTTGGTTGAATTGACATATTAGGCCATTCTAACGAACAGAATCATGTTTTAGAAGTGGTTACATTCTTTAGGATATCAACTTTCACAAGCCTTATAGTCATCTTTGCATTATAAAAGTTTATAGAAAGATTATATTTCAGCATTACAAAAAATACAAAATTGCCCACCTCACCTTTACATTGCAATGAATGCATTTTGGCTTCTCGATGTTGTTCACTCTTATTGCAAAATAAACTCCTCCCTCTCAGAGCAAATATCATATCCTTTTAATATTTTCAAAGCTTGAAGTGTAACATCACAAGATGTGTGTAAGAAACTCTGATAGAGTTTGTCGACCTGGATTTGCATTAATCTGAGATACCAATAAAACTTGAAATGTCAAGTTATAAATATTGAAGGGATATGCTATCAAACATGATTTTCAAAGTCATCCCCACTCATTCGCTAACCAACAAAAAATACAATGTGTTTGTAATATTTTTTTCCACTAATCTAACATTCCTTTGATGATGAATAATAATATCCTTTAACAAAGCTCTCAACATCTTTTTTTAACGTAACTCATTAAGAGGCACTTCATCATAGTTGGCACATCACGGCTTTTACATCAAACACAACATGATTATCACTGTGACACTTTAAATGGATGTTTTTTTATCTTTTATTTTTGAAAATATGATATTGCATAAAAAGGTTTCTTGGTGAAGGATGTTATATATTCATCTATTCAGATGGTTTAAAAACAGATTTGCTTTTACTTGTCAGGTATATTTACCTACTCAAGGTGTGAATGTCCTTGTTATTTGAAGACAGGATGAAATACATTTCAAGCATAGTGTGCACTTGCACTCAAAAAGCCAGGAGCATTGTAAATTTGTGTAGAAATGCCTCAATTATTTAAAGCGCTGAATATTATTACTGTATAACTAGTCATAAAAATTATTCACATAAAATATGAAAGAAAACTCAGCTTTTGAAACCAAATGTTCCTGTAAAATATTAATAGATCCTTTAGTGGTTATGCATCAGTTATTTCTCATGTTTAATGGGCCCTGCAGCCTTGTAAAAATGTTGATTCGATTTTTCTTTTCTTTTCTTTCTCTCCATTTTCACAGGCCTACACAATTCAGGGACAATATGCCATTCCACACCCAGATGTGAGTCCCCAGCCATCCACCCTCTTCCCCCCCTAGCACCGTCAGCATGGCTATGTAGTTTTTAGCGTGGACCTCTCTATTAATATTAAGCAGTAATATTAATATGACGTTTCTGATGTGTAATTTTTTGTCGCATTGCAATCTGAAAATGTTCTCAACCTCAGCCCTCCGAAATGTAAACCAAACTTCTAAGGACTTGGCCTGTTGGAGGAAATGACAGTGTTTGTCATTTTCTAGATAGTCCGCTTTACAAACTATGGTAAGAATTACATACGAGACTCATTCTGAGGTAATTCGAAAGTGGCGTGGTTACCTAATCCAGTGGTTCTCAAACTTTTCAGACCATCAAGAACCAGCTTTGATGAGTGTTAAGCAAATCAACATATCTGTGAAGAAAAATAATGCCTTTTTGCAGTTTAGCATATTATAATTCATTATATTATAAAGGATCATGTGACACTGAAGACTGGAGTAATGGCTGTTGAAAATCCAGTTTTGGCATCACAGGAATGAATTAAATTTGAAAATATATTAATATAGAACAAAGTTACCTTAAATTACGTACGGCTGAATCACAGCCGCGCGTGGCTACGAGTGTGATATTGCGTTTATACAACAGTTCGACAGCACAAGTGCGTAAATAGATACAAATAGATACAGATTCAAATCTCAAGCTGACAGTTTAACAGCTGAGCCCAAGCCTCCATTACTAATTAGAAAACGTCACTTTAAAATTAGTAAGAAAGTAACATTGAGTTGCTTTCTATGAAAGCTTATTGTATTCCTGTATTAAAAGTTCACTGTACTGTATAGAGTCTTGTGAGAGAGATGGACTGATCGAGTGTGATTAACCTGCATCTAATACAGAATTCATTCTTCAGCTCAATCTCATATTCACAATAAAACATTAGTTTGAATGTCTGCTGAGGAAGTTATTTAGCAAAACCGTAGCAACCTAAATCAATGATTTAAAAAACATTTTTGGCAAACACATGTAATTTGCTATAGAAATATGATGTTTTTTAATGTTTATGACCGTTATCGTGGCAGCTGTAGTCTGATCTCTCACCTGTTGCATGTGCTCACCAGGTTTTGTGAAGTTTTGAATTTTCGTTTAGGCTTTATAGGCTTTTGGGTATATTTTGACAGGCCCCTTTTCTAAAGGAGCCCGTTATAGCTTCCCAAAGGGAGAGAATTGCACTGCAGTGTTTTTTTCCAGAGCGAAAAACCTAAGACTAGTTTGCAAAAGTAGGTTTTATACATTTTCTCAATCATTTCACAAACTGTTTAATTGACAGCAGTGGTTCTAGAGGCAAAGTTGTAGGAATGAGGAGGTCTATTGTATGATATTAATACTGTGGGTTTGTGTGAAAAACTGCACAATATAAAATCGTTTACACTCTTGAAAAATGCAGTATTGCTCCCAGTGGCTGATTTCTTTCAAATTTCTCACAGACCTTCAGGGCCGTGAGTCAAACAAGCCCAGTGAGTTTTATTCCGGTTGACCTCCGTTATCCTTGTCTAATTGGTGCTCAGAATTCATCTGCCTATGGCGGATTCAAAAAAGTTCAACTTTTTTGATAATTATTGATATTCACTGTCCAGACAATCTTCCTGCACTGCAATCTTCTGGCGAAAAACCTAGGAATAGTTTGCAAAAGTGGGTTTATCAAAAAATGCAAAATACCTGAAAATTTCGCTGGGGTTACGGACAAATCTAAGGCATGCATTTTTTGCGTGAGCCAAGGATTCCAACGACATAAGACACTTGAGCATGTGGTGAATGGTTAGGAGTTATGAACAATTTCATACTTTTGATAGCTGTAGTGCCCCCGTCAGGCCGCCCGGGGCGAGCCTTGGTGACATTGTAGACAGTATGAGTACTACCATCCCTCCAAATTTCAAGTCTCTACAACTTGCCTCTTTGGTCTGCCCAATCAGTTTTACATCGAGACTGCTAATCCTTGGTCATTCTAACAATTACAATGAGGGTTAAGCGCTACACACTTGAACCCCTAATAAACAACATACATCATAAGAGTTGCCACGCAATTCAGTCAAAAGTACAAAGGCAGCGCTCTGACATACAGCATTAAAGTTACAACGTGGAAGCCTAGAACTACTTAGTGGTATGTTTAAAAACATATTTTCATAAAACAACAAAATAAGTTTTAGTTCAGTTGTCTTGTTAAAATTTGCAGCAATAATACTTGTGTAATACTGTTGACAGTCAATTAATCAACTCTTGACACAGAGAGAACATAACTTCTAGTGTTTCATCCATGTGCTTCTAGAGGGAATATCGTCATACTGTGCAAATTATGCAAGAATGGGACAAACCATTTCTTTTGGGGTTCTAGTGGGTAACTTAGTTGACAATGGTTTTTCTGACACAAATTAAACAAAATATCACAATAGACACTTATTTTTGAAGCACACATCCAAATGTCTTGATAACCTAATCTAACGGAAGGCGAAACTATATTTGAGGTAATTTTCATTCTTAAATGCGAATAGTAGAATGAGCAGAATGAGCAACTTTACAAAATCAGACAGCTGAATACCAGGGTTGTATGTGATATGAACATCATTTTTTAACAAAAGATATGGCTTCATCAGCATATAGTAGTGTGTTTGGGAAAAATATAATTGTGTACTAGAAAACTAAGCATCAGGGCTTTATATTGATTAAAATATATTAAAAATATACTTCACAGACATGAGATGTACCCACAATTATAAAAGTTACCCAAGTACATTCTCACCTAAAAACTCTTAAAACTACATTCCGTGACAAAAACAGTAGTATTTATAAAATTATAGTAGATTTGGGCATCCGCCATGATAACACTCACTGTAAGAAATACTGCAAGCGAAGTGATACAAACAGTTAAATGGTTGGAGTTCTGTTATCACTAGAATATCGCACTCCTCTCAGCCAATCAGATTTAAAAACCAGAAAGAACTGTTGTATAAATTGTAAAATTTCACAATATTACAGTTTTTACTATATTTTTGATCAAATAACTTCAGCCTTATTGAGACAAAAACCTAAAAAAAAAATCTTTTGAACAGAAGTGTATATCAGATGAAAAATGAGAAGGCAGGTGTGGAAAAATAAATCTGTATTTTTCACCCACAACAGCATAATTACACATCCAACCGTTTGAGAACCACTGCCGTTATCAAACTGGAAGCACGTTCACAATCCAGATGATTCTTTAATCCTGATAGCTGTGTTTTCCTCAGCGATAATCTGAATGAATATCTATCAGAGAGAAGGAGAGATGCCGTGTGTTAGTTCTTTTCATTTAGGATTGGCAGTGATTGATGCTTAGAGACGCTTCTGCTGACACTGCAATAACTCAAGTCAAGGTTGGACATCCCTTTCAACCTGCTTTAAACTCAGATTTAGAAGGTGTGTGCTACAACACCCAGCGCAAGTCTGCTGTGGTTCAAAAACTGTTTGTAAAATAGGCTTGTGTGTCCTCTGAAGGTTACCCGCGCACTTACGTGTTTATATCTCTGATGGATAACGGTTCACTCATGGTTCAGGCAACAAATTATCCTTGGTAATAACGCCAGCTTCTAATGCGTTTAAAGTCTTTTGAGACACTCGGGTTACTTAAAAGCATAAACTACACTCCCCTTTATCTCGAAACAAGAATATTACATGAATATATCGCCAAAATGTCAAAGTTTGAGTCCTTTGTTAAGCTCTGCCCCCTTTGTTACGTCGGACAAGTTTTACAGCACAATTTTCAGTAAAATGTGGTCATGAAGTAGTCAATAATATTAAAATTATAAATCTAAAATAATTGATAGGATGGTTAATTAATATGATTAATTAGCAAATTCTACATATTAAGGCGGGGCTTATCAAAGATGTAGTTAGCGATCGGATGAGATTAAACCACCAAGTCAGGCCAAGTCCTACTAAAGTTTCTATCTCTTCAGCTTTCTCTTTTGCTCTTCTTCCACCACAGTGTGTCATGGCTTCTTATCCTCTTTGTCTCTTTGTTCTAGTTTAGTTTCTTGATTTCTTGGTGTGACCTGTCTTTATAACAATAACCTCTTAGCTCTACTGTCCCTCCAAACCCTCAGCAGTTGACCAAGCTCCACCAGTTGGCTATGCAGCAAACCCCCTTTACCCCCCTCGGACAGACCACCCCTGCTTTCCCTGGTACGTACCCACGAGCCCTTTTGAAGTTTCCTTCTCTTTGTACCTGTAGAGACGCTCTCTCTTCGTCTTTCTCTCTCTCTTTCCTTCTCGTTCCATGTCAAGCATCATGACATGCCCGTGGTGGTTGCTCTTCACTTTGTGGATTTTTTTTTATTAATTTTATTTTTTGTTTGTGTTTGTTCTTTGTTCAGAAAATCTTTATTTTATTTTTTATTTTATTTTATTTAATTTTTATTTTATTTGTTAGTGTTTTGTTTTACTTGCTAGTGTTATTTTGTTTATTAGTATTTTCTTAGTTTAAATGTTTTCCTATCTTATTTGTTAGTGCTTTTTTTTTTATCTGTTAGTCTTTTATATGTTTGTTTTGTTTTACATGTTAAGAGTTTTTAAAATTTTATTTAAGTCTTTTATTTTTTAGTGTTTGTTTATTTTTTGTGTTTTTAATTTTAATTGTTTTTGATTCTTTTATTTTACTTGTTATGGTTTATTATTTTATTGGTTTGTCTTTTATTTGTTAATGTTTGTTATTTTACTTGTTAGGTTTTTTATTTTATGTGTTAGTGTTTTTAGTGCTTTTCTATTTTTACTGTTATTTGAATTGTTTATTTTTGAATTGTTAGGGTTTTTTATTTTATATGTCAGTGTTTTTTTAAGTGTTTATTTATTTTTAGTGTTTTATTTTAGTTGTTTTTTGTTTGTTTTATTGTACTAGTTTGAGTTTTTTTTTTTAAGTGTTTTATTTTTTAGTGTTTTAGTATTAGTATTTTAGTATTTATTTTAATAGTTTTTTTGTTTGTTTTATTTTACTTGTTAGGGTTTTTTATTTTATTTGTTATACTTTTGTCTTTTAGTGCTTTTTTATTTTTAAGTGTTATTTTAATTGTTGTTTGTTAGTTTTATTTTACGTATTAGAGTTTATTTTTCTAAGTGCTTTTTGTGTTTGTTTATTTGTAGTGTTTTATTTTAATTGTTAATGTTTTTTATTTTATTGGTTTGTCTTTTGTTTGTTAATGTTTGTTTTATTTTACTTGTTTTTTATTTTATATGTTAGTCTTTTATTTTTAGTGTTTTTCTATTTTTACTGTTATTTTAATTATTTATTTTATTTTACTTGTTAGGGTTTTTTATTTTATTTGTAAGTGTTTTATTTTTTAGTGTTTATTTATTTTTATTGTTTTATTTTACTTGTTTGAGTTTTTTTTATTTTATTTGTTAAGTGTTTTATTTTTTAGTGTTTATTTATTTTCAGTGTTTTATTTAAATAGTTTTTTGTATGTTTTATTTTACTTGTTAGGGTTTTTTATTTTATTTGTTTGTCTTTTATTGGTCAAGGTTCGTTTTATTTTACTTGTTAGGATTTTTTATTTTATTTGTTAATCTTTTATCTAAAAGACTTTTGTCTTTTAGTGCTTTTTATTTTAAGTGTTATTTTAATTGTTTTTTGTTATGTTTATTTTAGTAATTAGTTTAGTGCCTTTCAGTGTTTGTTTGTTAGTTTTTTGTTTTATTTTACTTGTTAAGGTTTTTTATTTTAGCTGTTAGTGCTTTATTCATTATTGTTTATTTATTTTTAGTCTTTTATTGTATTTTTTTTTGTTAGCATTAATTGTTTCATTCTTCCTACCCATTATTTCTTTCCTTATTTATTTACTATTTATCTACTTTTTTTTAACTTCAAGTTCAACTTCTGAAGAAAAAAAAACCCTCACCTTTGCATTGTTTTTTCTTTCCTTTTTTTTTTTTTTGGTCAACTTTTTATGAAACGCCAAGTCCTGTACTGCTAAGGGATAAAAGATAGTGAAGTTTTCCTGCTTATGCAACATTGTCACGTACAGGGGACTAATGGTGTAGAATTTTATGCTTGAAAGGAATTACCAATGGCACAAAATGTATTCTTTCCTGCCCTTCAGATACTGGCGTAAGAGAAGCCTATCAGTGTTTTGATTTTACAGACTACAACACATCTTCCATCAAGCTATTCATTACGTATTCATCTTGATAAACACTGCCTTATACAAGCTTAGCCTAAAGCTATTACTAAGGGCAAACCCAGTGCCTTGTGCCAAGTAGAACATGCTTTGTTATTCACACATATATCAAACATATATCTAATACACATTTGTATTAGTCCAAGGGCAGACTGTAGGAAAATTTGCCTTGACAGAAAACAAGATGTGAGAACCTCTAGAGATATTTATGTTAGTTTAAGGTGAAAAAAGGCCTCTATAAAAAAGCCTCAGGAGGACTAAGAGTTTCTCGCACTCTGCACCTGGTCTATTAAGGCCACCGGTCTTTTAAAGCTCACACTGAGTGTTGACACTTTCCAGCGTGTGTATGCAGTGCTGTTTATCCTAGGCTGTCTCTCGAGCTTCCCTCTGCTCTCTGATCCAGGTTTGGATGCCAGTCCCCCGGCCAGTACTCATGAACTCACCATTCCCAATGATGTGAGTATAAAGATTGATGCCACTACCTTGTCAGAAAATCCTAACTGATGACAGAAATTTCATTTTATTTGAGAATGTATGTCTGATGTGAAGTCCAAGTCAGGGCCTTTCAAGAACAAATCTAAGTCAAAGTAAAAAAAAAAAGTCTGGAAATTCATTTTAAAAATAACCCTACATATTGTTATTATTTTGTATTTTTTTAACCCTCTGGTTGTGTTTGGATTCCTGCCACACTTGTGGTGTTCTTGGTCAAAAATGACCGGACTCCAAACAATTGGTTATAAATCTCTCATTATGGTATGTTATTCTTTTTGTCAACTTGTTTTCTTTCATTTAGGACTGGTTTTGTGTTTCTGTTTGCATCTGATTGATCATAGGCCTCATTTTTCTGAGAGTAGGTACCTCGTTTGGAGTCCGGTCCTTTTTGACCCGGAACACCACAAATGTGACTTTGTGCAATTTTGTATAATTTTGCCTACTTTCAGATAAATGAGGCCTACAATTAGTCAGATGCAAATAGAAACACAAAACAAGTCCTAATGAAAGAAAACAAGTTGACAAAAAGATTGAATCCAGTATTTGGTGATAATATAGCATAATGAGATATTTATAAGCAATTGTTTGGAGTTCAGTCATTTTTGAGCGTGAACACCACAAGTGTGACTTTTTGCAATTTTGTAAAAAATAAAAGCATTTGAAAGCAAACTTCCTGATTAAACATTCAAGCACATTAGTGTGAGAAACCATGCAAATTTGTATAATTTTTTATCTCATATTGTGAAAATTATTCATAAAAATTATTTTTTTCACTTAAAAAACGAGGTACCTTCTCTCAGAAAAATGAGGCCTACAATTAATCAGATGCAAATAGAAACACAAAACAAACCCTGAATGAAAGAAAACAAGTTGACAAAAAGATTGAATCCAATATTTGGTGATAATATAGCATAATGAGATATTTATAAGCAATTGTTTGGAGTCTGGTCATTTTTGAGCGTGAACACCACAAGTGTGACTTTTTGCAATTTTGTACAAAATAAAAGCATTTAAAAGCAAATTTCCTGATTAAACATTAAAGCACATTAGTGTGATACACAGCGCAATTTTTTTTTTTTTATCATTTTTTATCTCATATTGTGAAAATTATTCATAAAAAATTATTTTTTTTTCACTCAAAAAACGAGGTACCTTCTCTCAGAAAAATGAGGTCTACAATTAATCAGATGCAGAAGTGTGACTAGGTGAAATAAAACCCGCAAAAAATTATGAAGATTCAAAAAAAAATTCAGAGAAGTACTTATACCCGTGAACAAAGTCAGTATGTTTGAGGCTGATGTGATAACATTACCTAGTATTTTCGGAAAAGAAATTCTTTCTGGTTTTTTATGAATCTCTGCAATCACCTTTCCTAATAATACTTAGCAAGTTTCATGGCTAAACACGCTAAATGTGGCTAAAGTAAACAATCTCTCCGAGCACAGCTCATCACTCCACAGAGAGGAAGAGAGGGGCGGGGCGAGCAGAGCTCATTTGCATTTAAAGGAACAATCCCTCAGAATGGGATGATTTTTGCAGAACTCATTTTGACAAGGCAAAAAGGGTCTTTTTTACACAACCATTGAGAATTTTTAAGCAAAGTATCTACTTGGTCCATGTCCATAGTAAACTTCTTTACTGTTGCCATTTGAATCATGCATCTGTATGAATGTGGTTCTATAAATGAACAATAATAACAATAATGAATATAATCAAACATCTATACACACTTTACCAGCGTATAATAGGCATGCTTTATCCTAAGACCAGCAGCCACCAGTCCCATTAACACGTTCAAAACATTCAAAGAACCTTTCCCTAACAATCCCTATTTTTTCTAGATTTGTAAATTCCTAGTTTATACTATACCAGACAGGAAGTTCAGTAGTGTCAACATATTTTTTCTGCTTGCTGAATATTTTGGACCATAAATAAAAATTTCAAAAGAGACAGCTTTACCAATTTCTGCAAACCATTGAGATAAAAGACAGAAAAGATCATTTAACCAAGAACACTGTACAAATAAATGAAAAACTGTTTCAACTTCTAAACAAAAAGGGCAACCCACCTCTACAGAAGGATTTAGGTGCACCATGTCTATTTGTTGCTATGGTCCCATGTACAATCCTCCATTGGATGTCTCCCGTTCGTTAGTCAATTGGTCATTTATATAGGGACCGCCAACAGCCTCTAGGGGAAGAATTAGTTCCCAAAAACTTTGTCCATTTTGTTGCTGGAACTCTTCTCAAAAAATGACCATTGAGAGAGAGTGAGAGATGACAGTTGTGTGTGTGTGTGTGTGTTACCTGTGAGCTGCGGCTGCGTGTCTCTCTACAAACAATTAATTACTTTAAAAACAGCGATTTCACCACCTTGTTGCTGAGGAATATAATGTATCTATCTAGGCTACTTCATTAATAAAAATCATGAAGAATCGTTGGCAACAACTCTATGTGTGTGTGCAGGGCAATCTGCGATTTCTGACCTCTCTCCTTCTCTCTGTGTGTTTGTGTGCATCAATTAAAGCAGCGCATTAATATAGAACAGTGATTAAACTGACTTGGAACTACCTGTGCATTAAATGGTTTTACTGCATACCTGCCAGCCAATCAGAATCCAGTATTCAGACAGACCATGGAATAAGTTATATTAAACCATACAAGTCGTAATACCCACAGTTCCCTTTAACAGTATCAGTGTTGAAAATAAAGTCTTTCAGTTACAAATATTACAAAAAGAACCATACTTTCTGTAACACAAACTGTTTTCTTTTTGACCGTCCTTTAAGAACCTTTCCGCTTTCTTCCCAGCTAATAGGCTGCATAATCGGGCGCCAGGGAACCAAAATCAACGAGATCCGTCAGATGTCTGGAGCCCAGATCAAAATAGCTAATGCCATGGAAGGGTCATCAGAGCGCCAGATCACCATTACAGGAACCCCCGCCAACATCAGCCTTGCCCAGTACCTCATCAACGCAAGGTGAGCCCTTTTCCATTTTCCTCCAAACTGCAGTCACATAACATTTTTATGGTGTTCTAACTCAACACACTTTCTTAAAAGCAGCTCAGATAGGATCTTCACACTGTGTACAGAGCAGTGTGTTTGGGGAAGCAGAGATGTTTAGCCACAGGCCCTCTAAATCTGTTCTTGTGTGTGATGTTAAGGCTTGCAGGTTAGCGGCCGGGGCGATACTAATGCATATTGCTTTCCCACGGTTCTGATGGCAGGTTCAGAGACGTGGCCGCCATGTGGAATGACCCCTCATCAATGACTACATCCTGAAGCCCCAAACTGCTTTCATTATCTGAAGCTATCAGCAGCTGATTCCTAATAAATGCTATATATACAATCTTCCCTTAGAACGCACCAACCTTTCCCTTAAACCCTATGGTCAACTTCATCAGTAGCTACATTCATGTAGGCAGACTACTGACATATTTAAAAAAGGAAGAAAAAAAAAAAAGCAGGACAACCGTAGTATGATTTGTTCATGTTATGCAGTGTTTCAGTGTAGTATTTTAGCATGCTGAATGCTTGGATCTTGTTATATATTTATTTATTATTATTAGATTAGTTCAGTATGGTTGCTGTAGTTAAGATTTCAAAAATGTAAAAAGCGCATTGCATCCAATAGCATTTTCTAGCAATGCTGTTGGCAAGGAGCTAGTGATGTGATGCAGGTGTTGTAACGCATGTCAGAATCGAGGAGATGTTGGAAACTGTGTTTCTTTAAAAGCGGAAGAGATTTTATTTTTACATTTGATTGTTTTCTGCATAACCGAATCGACAGTAGTGCATGCTTATTACCCACCGTGGAGAGCAACGAGGCGGAAAAAGCTATCGTTCTTGTACAGAAGTGTCAAATGCTTTCAGAATTATTTTATGTTATCTATTTTTTCTATCTTTTCCTTACCCCTTCCCCTTTTTCCTCTTCCCTTAACTATTCTAGGCTGACGTCTGAGGTCACTGGAATGGGCACTCTCTAATTTCTACCCATGATCCTTCACTGCATCACATGACCCTTGAGCCAATGGCATTGCACCTAGTTTGTTTTCTCTCTGTACTTTTGCTGTCCTGTATTTTCAGTAATTCTAAACTCATTTCTATTCTATAATGTGCACATATTTAAAATCTCAGTTTGATGTTCCTCCTACTCAACCTTTGTTGTGCTCCTTTGATTATTACCTTCTTATAATTATTTTAAAAGACACTTTATATTTTTTTGACTCTCTAGTACCTCACATCACCGTTGTCCTGTTTTGGCATCGCTTTCACTGTGAATTCACGTTTTCCAGTCCGTATTTTGATGGTGTGGTACAGCAAAGCCAATGAAATCCTCAACTTTCCCAGGCCAGATTGAGTTAGTCATTTTTAAAGTAGCAGTCCTGTTGCTTTTTGCTCCAGGGCTTTGTGCACCGGGTACCTTACAACAGTGCACCTCATACATGAATAATGAAACAAACTGATGGAGTTGGAATGTTTGCACCACGCCTGTACGATTTGTTTTGCATCTGTCATTGTGGCATGCCAAGTAACACAGAGAATCCATTATTAGCTTCTTGTATTCACTTTCAGAACCGAGCGGAAGAAGAAAATCAGCGAGGAAACAAACGATATGAGGATGTATAACCCGCGCTCACAGCTTTACGGCATGCTGAGCCATTTCAATTCAGCCCACAATCTAAGTTTAAGTAATTGAATATATTACAGCAGAATTATTTATAGGATATTTTTATATGCAACGTGTTTTTGCAGTAGCATGAGCAATACAGGGTCTTTATTTCTTTGGAAGTGAATACAGATGTGCTGATAATGAAATCTGCGCCATGCTCCTCTACCATACGCTCTTTCTCTCTGTGAGTATGGTAAACTCTCATGAAGGGTCCAAATTAACTTTTTGCCACTCCTGAACACTTGGGATTAATATTTTGTAACTGCCATGAAAATCTACTTTGCATTATTTTTGGGATCTGAACCACAGGTCTCTTTTATGAGGAACAAATTGTGATTTCTGAAGGCAAAAATGAATGTGAAAATATTTTTATTTTTAGGATCCACATCAGGGTCTTGTTTGTAAAATGCGCTTATGACCAGATTTGATTCCTAAATCCATGGAGTTCATCCTGTGTCAATCGTGAGGAACAAATCGGAATTTATAAAGGCAAAAACTGACGTAAAAATGTTTTATGCATATGCTAGAGCATGCATGCAAAGTTTTTGCCAAAATCGTTTTGATATTAACATGTAATTGAATAGAATAATGTTCTTAAAAATGTTCACTGCCGTTTAAAGGTTTGGGATCAGTAAGATTTGTAATGTTTTTTTTAAAGAGGATTATTATGCTCATCGAGGCTGCATATATTTGATCAAAAATCTGGAAAAAACAATAATATTGTGAAATATTATTTTAATGTAAAATAACTGTTTTCTATGTGAATATATTTTAAAATGTAATTTATTCATGTGATGCAAAGCTGAATTTTCAGCATTATTACCTCAGCATTCAGTGTCACATGATTCTTCAGAAATTATTTTAATATGTTGATTTATTATCAGTGTTGAAAACAGTTATGCATTCATATATATTCATCAAAGAGTCCTGAAAAAAAGAATAGAATAAAATAGAATGATTTCTGAAGCATCATGTGACACTGAAGACAGGAGTAATGGCTAATGAAAATTCACCTTTGCATCACAGAAATAAATTATATTTTAAAATATATTAAGAAAGAAAACTATTATTTTAAACTGTTATATTATTTCACAATATTACTGTTTTGTCTCTATTTTCGATCAAGTAAATGCCTTGATGAGCATAAGAGACTTCTTTAAAAAAATACTGAAAAGCCCTACTGATCCCAGACTTTTGAACGACAATGCGTATGGACATTTTATAAATCGGTTATAGGAACACCTTGGTAACTGTTGTATGTTCACATTTAGAATCATAAAAAGTCTTTATAAATGAGGCCCTGATATCTATAATCTATATCTATCCATAATCTTATTCAACTTTGATCAATTTGTACTCAGATTTGGCAGTTGGCGAGTGTTCATTTTGGACCCTGCCCTCATGCGTCCAGCTCCACACTTCATTTCTGACAGTGTTTTCCATATTGCTCTCCAAAACCATACTTGTCAATCGAACCGAAAGACATGCACAGGCTCTGCGTGCGTCAGACGAAACTAAGAGGTCGTTCTCCACTGACAGCTTTTGAAACATGCGCACACACAGTCGACACAGCTGCCATGGCCATATTTCTGCTATACATCCCAAGAGCGCCTTGTTATTTTCCCTAGGCCACTCTTCAATGATAAGTCAATATATTTGTATCTCGGGCTCTGGAATGTTCATGGGTTTTGGCCAGACTTTCAAAAATGATGGCAGATTTAGCACCCTGGTCTGCTCTTAAACATGATTGTTTCTTTATGACAGTTGTTTAGCTTCAGTTAAAGCCACTGTGTATTTTTATTATTATTATTCTTGATTGTGTCTCCTCCTGCTGATGTAGCCTTACTGATCAGCTCTAATAATATGTTTCTCACATGCAAAATTTGACTGACTTTAAGCTATTTATGTTGCATGTTTTGCTGTGATTAATTATTATTAATTAATGATGCATACAGATTCTTTCCCATTGCTTTATCCACATGTTCAATAATAATTTCATCCCTGACCAGAAGAAGATTTGTGTAATTTCTCCGCTTTCTTTAGGCGGCCTGACTGGCATAAGATGTTGTAATAAATGTGAAGATGCTCTGGGTCGGTATGGTACATGCATCTCATTAGGTAATTATATAAAGACACTGACGCCACTGAAGTGCTTTTCAAGTCTGGAGACCTTAAAAATGAATGTGTGCTGCCATAAATCCCATTTGTGTTGTAAATAACTGTTGAGAAATTCTTGAGTCTTGTATATTTGGAGATGCTACAAAAAATGAGTTACCTCCCTCTAAAATTAATATGTCATGCCATGCATGTTGAAGATTAGCAGCAAGGCACTCAATTTGTTATTTTTCCACACAAAACCTGTTTAGTCAGTGTACTGAAGCATTTCATCCTTTGACTTCCATTCAAACAGACAGGGGAATGATTGAAGTCATTATTTTTGCAATTTTGTTTGTTGTCGCTGGTGGCGCAGAAATTACACACTTCAATTCTCACCCAGCCAAAACTGTCAGTGTTGTTTTGCTATAGTTAAGCAATTTATTTCCAGTACTGAAGCCCTCTGATTAAGCTCTGAACGGTTCCCAATTTTTCCTGAAGATTGCGACTGAGCTGAGGTCGTGTTGAGTTCCGCTTTTATCCAAATTGGAACTTTTTCACTCAGCAATCAATATGTATTTCATCCTCCACATTTAAATGTGTAAAATGTGGTATCGAGGCTGAAAGTTGAATGTAACTGCTTCAACGTGATTCATTATTCAAACTCTAGTTTACCTTTCTTGCCATTTTCCAATTGCATGGTTTTTTTACATGAGAATATGTAATCATGCACTTGAAGGAACAATTTTCTTTCATAGTTTAATTACAGGAAATTCTGGAAGCATGTTTTTGCCAAGGGACAGAAAATAAATAAATAAAGGAAATTGCAGCTTTTCATCTCACAATTTGGACTTTTTTTCCATCACACTTTTGAGTTTATTTCTCATAATTTGGACTTTTTTCTCAGAATTTCAGCTATAAACTGAGTTCTGACAAAAAAAGTCAGTATTGTGAGATAAAACATTACAATTATTTATTTTTGTTATTCCATGCAGGAGGAAAAAATTCTACACTCCTAAAAATAAAGGTTCTTTATTGCCATTGATAGTTCCATGAAAAACCGTTAACATCCATGGAAACTTTCCATGCCACAAAAGGTTCTTTATAGTGGAAAAAGGTTAAAATGTTTTTCAGATTTAAAAAAAAAAAACTGTTCACTGAAAGGTTCTTCAGGGAACCATAAATGTGACCCTGGTCCACAAAATCAGTCATAAGGTTTTTTTTTTTTTGAAAGCTGAATAAATAGGCTTTCCACTGATGTATGGTATGTTAGGACAATATTTGGCTGCAATACAACTATTTGAAAATCTGGAATCTGAGGGTGCAAAAAAAAAAAATCAAAATATTGAGAAAATCACATTTAAAGTTGTCCAAATTAAGTTCTTAGCAATGCATATTACTAATCAAAAATTAAGTTTTGGTGTATTTACAGTGGGAAATACAAAATATCTTCATAGAACATGATCTTTACTTAATATACTAATGATTTTTGGCATAAAAGAAAAATCGATAATTTTGACTCATACAATGTATTTTTGGCTATTGCTACAAATATACCTGTGCTACTTATGACTGGTTTTGTGGTCCAGGGTCACAAATGGTTCTTCTATGGAACTGATGAGAAACCCCCGTTTTGGAACCTTTATTTTTATAAGTGTATTATTTATTTATTTATTTTTTTTAAAGTCAGAATTGTGAGATTTAAACTCAGAATACTGAGGAAAAAAGTCACAATCATGAGATATAAAAACAGAATTCTGAGAAAAAAGTCAGAATTGAGAGATGTAAATTTGGAATTGTGAAAAAAAGTCAGAATTCTGAGTTCATATCTTTATATTGCAATAAAAAGTCTGAACTGTGAGATAAAAGTCGCAATTACCTTTTCATTTTTTTTTTATTTCATGCAAAAACAAGCTTCCGTAGAAAAACGATCTTATTTATTTAATCAGGTACAAAGGCATGCATTTGCAAAGTATTGAAGTTATAAAGATATATATTTCTATATTTCTATTTGGTATCTGTTAAGCAGCCAAATCACAAATATGCACCCAAGAGTTAATTTACACCAAAATCTGACGTTTTATGATTTAATGTCCATTATGAGCACAGAATTTTTATAATATTGGACTCGTAAAGGTATGCACATGGTCATGCTGAGCCATCCGTGCACATGGCCGGAAATGATGTCATACTGTTGCTTTAAAATAGCTGGAATGATTCAACACATTCTGTTGGTGTTTTAGATTCAGCGTTCAGTTTCTTGTCACATTTACCATGTTTTGCACTGCTTCGAAATGTAATATTTGTGTCAGTGTCTTAGACTCTGTTAAACATTAAGTTAGATTGTATGTTTACACAAGGCTATGTCTTGTGATACATGTATGGAATGTTTTCTTTGATGTTTTTAGTCCATAACGTGCTGTACTCTAGATCACTGTACAGATGCATATTAATATTCAGACAGCAGCATGCGTAACTTTGACATTTCTCAGTAGCAGAATGCTTCACCAAGGGAGGCTTTTGTTCTTTTTTTATTACTACTGTTATGACTATTATTTCACAAATGCAATAAAAATAAATGTTTGTATAGGACTGCAGTGACGTGTCAAAAATGATTAACTGTTTGGTGGAAAACTCAGTATCGGTACGCCATTACAAACGGCTTTTTGTATTTTTTCATGCTTCATCTCCGACCAACCTCATGATATTCACATGATGTTGTTCTCATGCAAATCATGTGGTTAATTTGCACTCATCATTTTAATACGCATTCATTCACACTGTGCACATCTGAAATCATTGCATTCGTTTTGTTGGTCATGCAGTTTTTCCATTGTACTAGAGCAGCAAAAAAAAAAAAAAAAAAAAAAAAAAGAAGAAAAAAAAGCCCTCTACCTGTCTGTGCTTCTGTAAATGATTTTGTTTGGGGAAAAAATGTAACAGAGTAATTATTTTATGTTGGACAATTTGCTGCTTGCAGGTCTATATTAGATTTAAATTACTGCTGAGGTTAGGTTAAACTTTGAAATGTTTTGTAAAAAGGAAAGAATAAAATTTGTTTTTCCCTTGAATTTTTGTGATGCCTTTTTTATTAATATTATTTATTTTAGTTATAATCGTTTGTGGTTTGATCATTTGAGGCTTGAGCATTTTTTTTTTAAATGTTGAGTAAACATTTATTTTTAGAGCTCATTTAACACAACCACAGTTGTTTACTAGATGCTTGAAACATGAATCAATTCATATATTGTAATAGTGAACAGTGCTGTATAATATGAAAATAAAATAAGAGCACTTAAAGAATTAGTTCCAGAACAAAAATTTACAAATAATGTACTCACCCCCTTTGTCATCCACGATGTTCATGTCTTTCTTTCTTAAGTCGTAAAGAAATTATGTTTTTTTGAGGAAAACATTTCAGGATTGTAATGGACTTCTACGGTGCCCCCAAATCTGAACTTTCAAAATACAGTTTAAATGCAGCTTCACTGACCTCTAAACGATCCCAGCCGAGGAAAAAGCGTCTTATCTAGCGAAACGATCGTTTTTGTTGTTTTTTTTTTGTTTTGTTTTGTTTTTTTTTTATCACAATGTATATACTAACTAGTGATAGGTCGTTATTGAACGATTCGTTCATTTTGAACGAATCTTTAATGTGACTCGGGACGAACGAGTCGTCTTGGGGAGTGATTCGTTCAGTCGCAACATCCTATTAGGTTCTGTGCTGCCCTGCGTCCCGAAGTGCATACTATCCACCCTATCTGCCCTAAATAGTATTGAAAATTACTACTATCGCAGAATTTAGAATGGATAGTATGCACATTGGGACACAGGCCTGGAATTACTTAACCTGTTTCGAGTCTTTGGGTTTTTGGAGTCGTTCGTTGATCTTAGGGGCTGTCACGTGATGAACGAACGACTCGAACCCGAAGACTCGAGAGATGAACTAATAAATTCTCTTTCCGGCTCAGACAACATGGGTTAAGCTTATATGGGGCTGTCACGTGATGAACGAATGACTCGAATCCGAAGACTCGACAGATGAACTAATCAGTTCTCTTTCCGGCTCAGACTGCATAGATGAACAAACGACTCGAACCCGAAGACTCGAGAGATGAACTAATCAGTTCTTTTTCCGGCTCACACTGCATTCGTGGTTAAGCTTATGGGGCTGTCACGGGATGAACGAGCGACTCAAACCCGGAAACTTGTCAGATAAGAGGTGAGGTGAGCTAATCATAGACTAAAGACCCAGGTAAACAATGAATTATTTTTTTCTGTTTCTTATAGCATTATAGTTTTGTCTTGTTTGTAGTGTGATCAACGTTTGTGTAAGCAGTAGATGTGTTAGGGAAGTAACACGTAACTTTTTAATTATATTTTGCTAAAATCAACGAAATGACTCGAAAACTGCTGAACGAGACTCAAAGGTCCGAGTCGGTAAAATGATCCGAACTTCCCATCACTAATACTAACCTCAAACGCTTGTCTCTTCTAGCTCTGCGTGAACTTTTTTATATAGGGCAATTTTGAATTTGGAGGAGAAAATAAGATGGGAGTTTTTAGACCTACCCTAACTGTCATGACCAGAAAAAAAAAGACAAGACGAGCGTTTTTGAGATTAAAACTAAATATATATATCCTGAAATCCTGAAATGTTTTCCTCAAAAAACATTAATTTCTTTACGACTGAACATCTTGGATGACAGGGGGGTAAGTACATTATCTGTAAATCTTGTTCTGGAAGTGAACTAATCATTTAATGTCAATTATTTGGTGCTGTTTAATTTAATGTTTATTTTACAGATTTTTATAATTGTTTAGACTGAGAATTTATTAATTAAATAAATACATTTTAAACATTTTAAATTGATCGCATACACTACCATTCAGAAATTTGGGATCAGTAAAATGTTTTAAAGAAGTTTCTTATGCTCATGAAAGCTGCGTTTATTTGATCGAACATACAGGGGGAAAAAGGCAGCATTGTGAAATATTATTACAGTCTAAAATAACTTTTTCTATTTTAATATTCATTAAAAGTCGAATTTAATTCTGTGATCAAAGCTGAATTTTTTAGCATCATTACTCCAGTATTCAATGCCCCATGATCCTTCAAAAATAATTATAATATGCTGATTTATTATCAGTGCAATATTTTTTGGAACCTGTGATAGTTTTTTTTTCTTTTAGGATTCTTAAAAAAGTTAAAAAGAACAGCATTTATTTAAAATAGAATTATTTTCTAACAGTATACACTACCGCTCAAAAGTACATTTTTATTTATTTATTTTTAAGAAATTCATACTTTTGTTCAGCAAGGATGTGTTAAATTGATAAAAAGTGATGGCAAAGACCTTTATATTTTTATAATTATTATTTATAATTATAGTTTCTATAATAAATAATAAAAGCAGTTCTTTTTAACTGTTTATCTATCAAAGAATCCTGAAAAAAAGTATCACAGGTCCCAAAGAAATATTTGGCAGCACAACTGTTTCCAACACTGATAATTCTAATAATAAATCAACATATTAGAATGATTTCTGAAGGATCGTGTTACACTGAAGACTGGAGTAATGGCTGATGAAAATTCAGCTTTGCATCACAGGAACCAATTATGTTTTGAAGTATATTAAAATGGAAATCATTATTTTATATCTTTTTACCACTAGAGGTCGCTAAATGTTGTAATTAGCATCATGTAAATTGACCTGTACGTGATCCTGCCTCTAAAACAGAGCAACCAGATGTTTTTTCACTTGATATTTAGTAAAAACTATATATTTTTAAGATGCTTGACTTACTATAGTCACAAACAAGTATTATACAATTGCATTTAAAGTGATTAATTGTCAGGCTGAAGGTGTTGTTATTCCTGGGTGACATAATCAATAGCAGTGAGTTGCTACACCTCTGTACGACACTTTCTCTGCTTCAGAGACCTTTAACTCAGCCAATATAGCAAGATTCAAGGTTGTACCTGAAGCAGCATATGAGCTTCGCCTGGGAACCACAAACAACCTGCACTGTTATTTAAAATCCATTAGGTTTTGAACAAACGTTTATTCACTGTCCTTTGTAATTCTTTTGCACAAGGTTCTCGTTCTCCACACCACTAATAAAACTCAAAGTCATTTTCTTTAAATTAAAAATGGCAGTGTGGCTAATCGCCGGTTGATCCTGCCGGCCTTTCTCGAACGCCAAGGGAAGGCAGCGAGAACGGCCTTAGATCACCGCTATGCTTCAAAATTAGTACGTCACTCCAGGGGGAGGGGAGGTCACCTCTAACCACCCTCCGTCATTGGCCTGAGTTTGTTCCCTGCCAGAAATAAGCTCAAATTAAAACACCTCTTGATTGCCCTCCCCAAGTCCCTCAATACATTTGGCTGTACAAGTTCCCTATGGAAAAGAGCAGACAAGGTGCAGTCCAGAGGATAAACACTCCAAAACTTCAGTGTTTGTTGTGTTATCGCTAGTAGGTGGAGTAATCCGAACTAGATATGCTTTTCAATTTCCAGAATAAAATTGACCATTGTAAAGGGGATTCTTTAGACTTTTTTGCCTGCTGTAATCTACTGCAGAGCTCCATATTTGAAGAGAGAGTTTTAGAAAAGCGTAATAAAGGTTGGTATTATTGATCATAATAATTTTCAGCTATTTTTAGAAGGTGGGAATATTTATGTAGGTTTTAAAAACATATATATGAAATGAAAAATAAGCCAGAGGGGTCCACTTGACCTATTGGCAAGCCCTGCATAGTTGCTAACTGTCTTACACTATCAGCTGTCAGGGTGAAAGCCTTGTCCCAAGATCTTTTTGATACATTTTGGACACAGAAGGACCATCATGCAAGTGGGACTTAAATATGCCATAGAGGGATATATAAAAGATACTAAAATAACTATGTAAAAACAGGGCATATCGATTAATTTTTTTATCTAATTAATTCCATGTTTTGATTAGTTAATCTAATTAATAACAAAATAAATTTTGACTGAAAATACAAAAAAAATGTAAAGCTATTTTTGTGTTAAATGAGAATGTTGTAGCTTTAGAAATAAATATTTGATTTGATTCAACATAAAATTTATTACACATAAACATTTAGGCTGCAGCGTAAACTATTGAACATAAAAGAAGATAATTAAAGAAACATCTCAGTATTTTTTGTTCATACAATGAAAGTCATCGGTAACCAAAACAGCTTTGTTACCAGTTAACAGTCTTTAAAATACCTTCTTTCATGTTTCACAAAAGAAAGGTTTAAAACAACATATAGGGTGAGTAAATGATGACAGAATTATTTATATAGTCGTATTATTTATCAGTCGTAAATATATATATATATATATATTAGGGATGCAACAATGCAGTTAGTCCACGGTTCAATACTTACCTCGGTTTTTAGTTTAATATGGAGAGGCACTGAAATGTTTGTGTTTTTGACCTACACTGTACATGACGTGAGAACAGTTCACTATTTAGGTTTGTACGTTAGCATGGACTCGCTAACTTTAACGTTAGCTAGTTTTAGCCAGAGATACCTTGTTGAAGCACAAGATGACATTAATGTTGTGCTTGAGCAGATGAATATGGTAACTTCATGAGTATGACAACCAGAAAATGAACATTTTTGTCTTCATTGGATTTGGGGTTGAATGCCTAGGGACATTTTACTCTGTTTTTGGTTGGGTTTAGGAAATGGAATAAAATAAATTCCATTGCATATCCTCTCAGGATACCTGGAATTAGTTTTATGAGTACCCCAGGCACATTGTTTTTCCATTTTTGTAGCATAAACACCATCAAACCCATGAAACCTTCGGACCTTCCAGTGATTCTCTATGGCGCTGAAACCTAAAGATGTCTGATACTCAACTGCCACTGGCTAATCTGCGTTTGAAGGGAGGGGCTTAACGATAAGTCAATTTTGTTTGGACCCTAATGTTCTTCAATATATGGTTTGGAACAACATGTGGGTGAGCAAATGATTACAGAATTAGATTTTGGGGTAAACTATATTTTTAAATTTGGGTAAGCAGTGTCTACACACTTAAAAATGAAGGTTCTTTATTGGAATCTGTTGTTCCTTGAAGAACATTTAACATCCATGGAACAGTTCCATTGCACAAAATTTCTTTATATTCAAGCCACCTTTATTTGTAAGACTTTGTACAATACAGATTGTTTTAAAGCAGCTTTAATTTCAGCTGGGATAAACAGGAAAATATTGATTCAGTGACGCAAAGAGGGATCAATTCTGTCGTAAACCAGCTCTAAAAAAACAATAGTGTCGTGGTTGAGATGAGGTCAGTTCAGTGTTGATTCAGTTCCGTTCAATAACTGTGTAAAGATCATCAATTATGAGATCGAAGCGAAGTTCAGTTCAGCTGTAAAGCGGACCTAAGTAGAAAACAGTGATGTCATCAATCAGACCATTTCAGTTCTCAATAGTATTGCTGAATATTAAAGGGGTCATCAGATGCCCATTTTCCACAAGTTGATATGATTCTTTAGGGTCTTCTTAAAAGTCTATAATATACTTTGGTTAAAAATTCTCAATGGTTGTGTAAAACAACACCCTTTTTACCTTGCCAAATCAGCTCTGCAAAAATCATCCTGTTCTGGTCGAGGCTGGTTTAAATGTAAATGAACTGTGCTCCTCCTAATGAACCTGCCCTTCTCTTCTCTCTGTGGAGTGACGAGCCTGTTTACTTTAGCCGCATTTAGCCGTGTTTAGCCGCTAAACTTGCTAACTAGCATGTTGTTAGGAAAGCTAATTGCAGAGATTCATAAAAAAACCCTTATACTCACTTCTGCTGTAGGTGAAGCTGGATCAAGAATGATTTGCGCAAACATAGACTCATTTATGTAGATCGGGAGGCGCATTCTCTTCACAAACAAACATAATCTACCGCATCTTCAGCAGCTCGGATGTCGGGAGTAAGTGACGACCAAAGGGATAGTTCACCCAAAAAGGACAATTCTGCTGTTAATTACTCACCCTCATGTTGTTTTAAACCGATAAGAACTTCATTCATCTTGGAACACAAATTAAGATATTTTTGATGAAATCCGAGAGCTTTCTGCCCCTTCATAGACAGCAACTACCCAGAAAGGTAGTAAGGACATTGTTAAAATAGTCCATGTGACATCAATGGTTCAACCGTATTTTTATAAAGTTAAGAGAAAACTTTTTGTGTGCAAAGAAAACAAAAAGAACAACTTCATTCAACAATTTCTTCTCTTCCGTGTCAGTCTTCGATACGTATTCACAACAGTACCACATATGTGAATGTGGTAGTTGCGTTGCTGTCAATGCAGGGTTACTAAATGATTCTTTTGAGAATCAAAAATGATTCTTTATGGCATCATTGCAAAAACCGCCTTTTGGGACCTTTATTTTTAGGAGTGTAGCTGAAAATTTTATACAAACTATTCCTGTAATTTTCTTATGCCATTGGGAAACAGCTATTTGTTAGTCATATATATATATATATATATATATATGTGTGTGTGTGTGTGTGTGTGTGTGTGTATGCATTGTGAACTTAAATATGTGTCAAGCTAAAAGGGGTTTTCAAAGTGTTCTGTTTTCATTCTTTTTCTCTTAGATGTGCACTGACTCATTATATCTACATCTCTTGATATGACATTCGATTTCCACTGACAATAGTCTGAATTAAAACGACCCCCTGTGGAACTGACTTCATCCTAAATATACTTAAACCCAATAATGTGTGATTCCCATGTGTCCTGACAGCCCTATTTGAAGTTGCATAAAACGTTACTGCCAATAAAAGAAACTGACATGAATAAAGAGTTCATTACGGACACAGCTGACAAAATATACTGGATAATCTCACTTAAATGCTGAGGTTTGATCTTCCTAAGTTAGTTAAAAACAACAAAGAATCCTCAGCAAGGCTTTAGCATAACTTTGGGTTTGTTAGACAGCCAAAACAAAGATTAAATTAATTACACATTAGTAAAACCTCAATCACATTGTTCATAAATGTGTGGAGCCGGATAAGTTTTGCTGTCAATCACAGAGCAAAACACCTTATTCCCTTCGGCGGCACCCTCTGAATGGCTGAAAGGTTGGCTTTTATGTTGGTTAAAACAGGGCATGGAAACTAATTAGGTGTTTTTTTCATCAATTATTCATCAGGACAGGACATTTAATGTGTATTTAAAAGATAAGACAAAAATCTGCTGCATGCATGTAATCTTGGAAATGCTAAGTGCACTTCATATTATAGAATTATAATTATATAATTCATTATGACTTCTAGATCACAATAAGCTGATTAACCTTCAGTACGGAACAACTAATTAGTGCTGTTTGCTAAAGCAGTCATCACTGTTTTTATTGCTCAAGTCACTGTGCAGTTAAAATGGATCATTCTGATACTTTTGTGGAATGTTGCAGTGTTTATTCTAAATAATTCAACCTTGCTCATCATTATCTTTCAATCAAGTACTTCAGTTAAAACATTAACGTCCCAATTTCTTTATTCATTTGAGAATCCATTTCACGTTCACAATCTCAGTGTCTGTTTTTTGTCAACTTTAAAGAAGTTCATCCAAAAATGAAATTTCTTGAACATTTACTCACCCTCAGACCATCCAAAATGTTCATGCCTTTCTTTCTTCAGTCGAAATTTCATTCAAATTAATTTTTTTCCATTTTATTTTTTTCTGAATTCCATTTTAAACTCCTTTTTAATGGTTAAATTAAATTTTATTAATCAAAAAGCATGTCTAATTAATTAAAATCATGAAATGTATACAATTTCACATCAATTTATTAAAAGTTTAACAAAAATGGCATGTTTAGGGCCCTATGAAACCTTGTTTTATTGTTATCAAATTCTGTTTTAGCATGTCTAATTATAGTAAATGCATATTTAATTTATTCAAATTTATTCTTAAAATAGCCATATGGAGTTTTTTTTTTCCCTCAGAAATTCTGTGTTGTGTTTTTAAAATGTTCTGGTTATCAAATGAAGGCATAAAACATTAATTTCATTTATCTTTTAATTACTGAAAATTAAGCAAACTTTATTTTTGGGCAAACAAAGGGGATTTAGTATTAAAATTAAAACATGGAAGAAATGTTGTGTGATTATACCTTAGAAAATAATGTTTGTTTCATTTTAGGATTAGTAATAGTAATAGTGGTAGTAGTTGGCTATGTAAATTCTACTGAATATTTTTCAGGCACGATGTCTTCAATTTAAACCGGACTTTTATTTTGACAGGTTGCCGTGTCTACCTTTACAGTTCTGTGTGTATATATGATATGACCCTAGTTTTACTCAAATGCAACAGTCAAATGCTCATGAAGCAATTCTGGGGATGTTGTTCATTTATGCATGTCCTCATTTAGCGAGATGGCAGACACTGAAATCATCGCAAGCGTCGCGCGCGTTTCAGTGTGTGTAGTAAACCATTCCGTCAGTATCAAGTGGCAACCTCCCGGTCTACCTCTTGAAGCCAACACGGAAGTGACTAAAACTGCAATTCATCGACTGGCCGCTAGAGACTGGCTGCAAAAGGGAGTCAATCCCATAGACTCCCCATGTTAAAATGCCCAACTTCACAGCAGAAAAAAATGTTTACAACCTGGTACAAAAAGTGATTTTGGTCTTTAAAGCTAATTTTGCCCTTCATGTCAACTGTGAGGGGGGTCAATTTTTTTATAACTCATCCGTTTAATTTATATTAAGCCTTAAAGTTCTGCATAATTTAGGGCGTGGCCACTTAAGTGACAGGTGGATTGCCGCTGCTGTCACCACCGTCGCGCTAGGCGGGCGTGGTTTCAGCAACCAGCTCAACCCACGTCCCGCCTATTTGCCCATTTTCAATTATCCGGGAGTGACGTGCAATGACGCGATTCCAAGATGGCGACGGCTGACTCCCGCCCACTAAGAGCTTCAAAAATGCTCTTCAGAAATCTACGGGTGACGTCACGGACACTACGTCCATGTTTTTTACAGTCTATGGTCAGTATGCGCCATTCATTAACACAGAGACACACAGAACATGCATGATTCATATTTAAATGGTATTTTTGCGGCTTAATATTAACAGATACTAGTCCATACTGCGGTTTGATTTAAGTGTAATGACCTACTTTTGATTAATTCATCCCAACTTTGACAAATTCTGTGATATTCCGCGTTAACTCAGTAAATTCTGTTTTTATGACTGGAATCCGCAATTCCGTCCGTGTTTTCCGCATGGCGGAAATCATAGGGCCTTATATTCATATGGGTGTTAAAACAAAACCTCACAGACTTATACTGAAGGAGGCAAATGAGCCATATTTGAAGACCAGACTTTACTTATTACAGGGTATCACCATTGGCGCTATCACAAGGCCTAAAATGTTATTTGTAAATCTATATTAAATTTGCCTAAACCTATGGGTCTTTGAACTCCTGATTGAATTTGCCAGTCTCTAGTTTATTCAGGAGCCCTCAAGTCACACTCGCATTTCATTGTTATCAGCTCCACGCATGGCTGACCGTTAAACACACAATGCAGGACAAAATAATTTCCCTTTTCCACACCTCACTACTCCTTATCCACCACAGAGGCCATTCGAGAGCTTCTCGTAGGATTGTTTCACATTGGATTGTCACAGCGTTGATGCGTCGTAAGAGCTTTTATACAGAGCAGGTTTTTTAATTAACCTCTGAAACACTCCGTTCATCTTAGCTCTGACAGATAGGTGCACTGTGGGACTCGGTTTGCAGGTTTGTGACAGTGACCAGCACATCCTGACTGGACCTCAAGGGCTAATTGTGATAAATCTAAGTGGGTTAAAAGCGTGTTTTAATCAGGATCCAGACCATCAGAGGAGATGGATTTGCTTTGTCACAGCAGTGATTCGCTTGAATTAGTCCAATGGTTACACAGGCAGAATTCTCTTTTGGCACTTGACACTTGTAATTTATCCATTAAAGATGCTCCAGAAGAGGGAATTCATTCAGGTGAAGGTGCCTTGATAAACAATTAGGTAAAGTTTGTCTGTGGCTAATTACTATACATCTCCTTGAACCCCTAACAGAAACACAGGGGATGTTGATCAGGTAAAATATAATATATATATATATAAAATTTAAATTTTGTGGACTTTAGCCTTGCAGTAATGGTCTGTCAGTACTGTGAAATTTTGCAAATATGAGGTAAATTATAAATAATGTAAATAAATGACAAGCAGTGAAGCATTTCTATCAAAAAAACAAAAAACAAAACAAAACAAAAAAAAAATATATATATATATCCTGAGAAAAAGTCTCTAGTAATTCACACCTTAGTGCTAGAGTAGTAGGATGACTTTTATTTAAATGAATACATTTTTATTAAATTTAACAGTACAGTTTATATATTATTATTTTTTTAATTAATATTTTAATTAAAAATATTTGTATTTTTTTTGTATATTATATTTGTATAATTTTATATTTTCAGTTTTCGTTTTAATTTTAGTAAAAAGTTTAGTTATGTGCCTTTGTCATTTTAGTAGTTGTTGTTCTGTTTAAATATTGCTATTTAGGTTTGATTTATTCTTTTTTTCCAGTTAATAATTCTAGAGCTTCAACTTAAACTTCAGTTAAAGTTAAACTTCAATTTTTTTAATTAGTTGCCAAAATTTCATTTCCAAGGCAAATATTTTTCATTTTTGTTGTTTTTGTGTTTAATATTTATCATTTACATATAACACATTTATAATACTTTTTATTAATAGATCAGCATTATTTATATTTTAATTTTAATTAATATTTCTCTTTTTTATCTATTATTTATCATACATTTATAATACATTTTTATTAATAGATCAGAGTTATTTATATATTATTATAAATTATAAATATTTTAAATTGGCATTTAATTTTATATTTTCAGTTTTCATTTTAGTAATGCTTTTGTCATTTTTTATTAGTTTTGTTCTTTTAAAATATTACTATTTAGGTTTTATTTATTTTTATTTCAGTTACTTTTTGTTCAGTTTTTATTTATTTCCAGTTAATAATTCTAGAGCTTCAACCTAAACTACTGTTAGCTTTTTAAATTAGTTGGCAAAATTTGAATTCCAAGGCAACATTTCTGAGTTTTGTTTATCTTTTATTAACGATAATAACCCTGTCAAATCGTCATATTAATTCATATTAACTCACATACATTTTTGGATTATTGTGTTCGACAGTCGGGGGACTTTAAGTCAAAGAGAACAACTGCTCTATTTTGTTTTGTTTCAGATCTGAACAATTTCTGAAACTGTGCACAGATTCAATTCTGCAATCAAAACTCAGAGATTTTGATATGAACTCAAGCAAATCTATAAGAACGAATTATCCGCACGCAGTTATCTACAAGTAGGCTACTCTTACTGTACTGTATGTCAACTCACATGTTCAATCACTGTGTCTATTTTCAAATAGTTTTAGGAGAAATGTCTAAAATATAACTGAGAACTCCATTGAGTCTTAAGAGCTAAGAGAAATCTGTGTGCAATAACACTTTCAGTGGGCAGCAGAGCAATGAAACTAATGGAAGACTGATATCGTCCATCAAAACAGGGTGCTTTTCACACTAAAATAGATAAATCCAATAACTGCGTTATCTAAGTTTTTATAGGACTGTTGCTGGGTATACACCAGAAGCCTCACTTTCTCACAAGTGAATGCCATCATCTTTCTTTTCTGTATCTTTTTATAACTGTCCACTTCAGCAGAGTTGAACATTAATAATGCATCTAAACATCTACGGTAGCTAAGCAGAAAGGTCATAGAGACCTTCTCTTTAAAGGCCTTCACACACACACACACACACACACACACACACCCTATTAAGAGTCCAAATCAGCTCAACATGGAGTATAACTTAATTTATGTTCTCTTATATATTCTAATGAGCCAAATTATTATAGAACATCTACAATGGTGTGCTTCGCATTTGTGTACACTGGACAGTGAAACTCAGAAACTGACTGTGCTGTTTGTGATCTTACGGGTTATAAATCACAGCTCACTTGCCGTCGCTCTTTCCCTCTCAACTTTCAACCATCAATCCTGAGCACATCAAGGAAAGTGATGTGTTGAAATATTCATTAATCTAAATTCAACCTCAAGGGAATGACCAAATTGGGAGTATTATCATAGTCACTTTAAGTCTACGTTTATCTCATCTATGTGTCACATAGCTGTAAGAGATCCGACGCAGAATGACAAACGTCTAACTGGAAGTGCAGACAGACTGCTGTCTGTACCTGTCACTTAAATCCTATTCATTTAGACTGAGCGATGACAGGTCGTCTGTAATTTCTAAAATCTCTTGCTGCTATGATTGGACTCAACAAAATCACCCAAGCAGTAGTACTGCTAAAAGGCTTCTTTTTACGTGCACTTACTGGCACTTTTTTGCTTGTTTTAGGCATTGTCCAGGCATTGTAAAAAGACATTTGTCTGATTACATTTTATGCAGCAGACTGCAAAAAGAGAGGGATTTCTGGTCACACATTTTGAAGGATTGACTGAAAGTGGCAGAGGCTTTATTGCTTTATTTAAATTCTAAGATTGTATTCACATTCTGACTTTTATTGTTTGTGTCATTTCCATGTCAAGCGGCACATGCTGAAAAATGTAGTTTATTATTACTGGATAAGTTACACGCTATTTTCCCGAAAGGAAGATGCAATAAAATATATCTACATTAAAATACGTTAAGGTGAATATGTCTCACCAGTGCACTTGTTTCTATTAGAAGAAATGGCCGCTTTATGCAATTCTGGTAAATGGCTGAGAGATAAAAATAGTACCTCCGGGTACAATGAGCAGCTGAGGAAACGAGTTCGGAGAACTGCTTACAAAACACAAAACAATCAAAGAGGTCAGTCTGTCTGCCGTCAGCAAAATGTACAATGTAAACCAGTATAATGCCAAACACTGTCAAGTAGAAATCTGATGTTTGGTTAAAAGATAGTATTATGAATTAAAAATAGTTCTTCTCTGAAGGTCATTAATGCTGTGGAGAATAATGTAAAGGAAGGGGAGAGGCTGAACAAGCTTCTCCAGAGGGTAATATTTTGGACTTCTGCTCTCTGTAAAGATTTGAACATTATTCTTTTTTATGAACTCCTTCTTATATCCCAATTATCTCCACGTATTCAGGTGTAAGGGGATCGTTGTGTTCACAATATCCTCAATTATGTTTAAACTTCTGTTGGTTTTAAACTACATTACCCATAATTCAACTGCAGCAATTAAGGTAATAACTTGCACTAGGCAAATTAGTTCATCTGAGGTAAATCACACCCTGTAACTGATGTGATTTATCCGGCGAATGGTGTGGGCAGGAACACAGTGGTGGTAAGTAATTAAGTGCTTTTGATTTCACACTTTTAATTATCCCTAGAAATACAGCCATGTTTGAAAGTGGATTCACTGAAGCCTGTAGGTTTGAGAAAAGCCAAAATGAAAAAAAAAGGAGCAGCTTCCTTATCTTTACCTTGGGGAAAAACCCTGAACCACCACATTTAATAGGATTCTACAAATGATGTGCCTGTGAGGCTTTCAAGAAAATACAAAAATTGTTGAGATGTGGTCTGTTCTTTGCAACCAGACTAATAGGTTGCATTTATAACTATTTTTTTTTTGTCTAATAATTTCTTATTGCCCTCAGCACAAATTGTTGTCTTTTCATTGGAAGAGAAACCAAGTCCAGGCACACAAATATAATTTTATCTTCATGTTACACACAGCAGTGCACCCAGTTTCGTAAGACTTGTGTGTATGTCACATGAGCAAGGTTTTGACAAGTGGCTTCCCGTCCTGTGCGATGATGGTCTGACCTGTCAGCTGTCACTGACAGGCTACTCATTATGTTGAGTCATTTTATATTCTTCAGTCCTGCCAAAATAAGGAGATGTTGGCTATTCTGGGTTCATGATGAAGGATTTGAATTAGTTCCTAAATCATTTCACAGTAAGGTCATTACTGTTGTGTTTTATGCAAGCCCGGATAAATGTTCTCAAGTACGTTGTTGTAAAATGTGCAATTAATGCTATTGATATTTTACTGCATTGAGTATTTTTGAATATTGAACTGTATTTACGCTAGTATAGTCTTTAGGTCAGGTAAATACCAATAAGAAATCTAATATGGAAGAGCATTCGCTTCAGAAATCTTACTGTAAGTCTTAATTGACCATCCAGAACGCATACACAATATACCTACAGAGGGTTTGCACTTACATCACGGATTGGTCAGTTACCCAGATGCAAGGCCATATTGGAGATACTCGGATGTAAACAACAACATGGATTGCATGCCTTGTTCTGCTAATTTGTGCTGTCTAAACCACAGAAAAAATGTGTGGAAGCTTCTAAATCATATAGAGAAGGACTAAGTAAGCAGAACTAAAGTTAATAGGTGGTAAAGATACATACAGGTAGTATTAAGAAAGATATTAGCCTAATATTACACCTACCTGACCGGAAATAAGAACAAACACGAATGTTGTCAAGATTCTTGCCCGGGAAATCCTGGTTCAATTTGGCCAACCATAAACACCTTCCTTCCCCAGCCAGTCTTTTGCACTCTTCTCCTTGATTTGTTATAACTTTTGGCAGTCTATGGTACTCCAAATGTTTTTCCTGGTCTGACCGATTAGTACAACCCAAACATGACCATAATTGATCATTTTCAACAGCAATAATCAGTGAAATTTGCATATTCCATTTGGTTCAGCGGTATTGTTTACGTTCTGTGCTGCCAATATAACCTATTGATGACGTGTCGTGAAAACACACTATAGCTGTAATTTAAAAGGGACCGTGAGAAGCATCCTTGTTGTTTTGATCTGGTCACTGGTTTCTCAACAGGATCTGAACAGAAACAAACAAACAAAAACCCTTCAGGTCTTACCCCACTATACTCATATATTGCAGAAAAACTTCCAACATACTGCAGGAAAAATTGCAAAAAAATCGAACAGACAGTCAGCTACATAATCGTAATCTGCCTAATCGATTCAGTTCAGTGAAGCACTCCTCATACCGATTCAAATCGGTTGTTTATTTGAACTGTTTATTATAAGAACATTCTCATTCAGGAATCACTGAGGAGGACTTGCTAAGTTAAAGCCTTGTAAATGCGAAATATGTGTTAATTTTTAATTAAACTATCTACTATACAAAGCGTAAGATACCAGTAAATACTAAAAATAGAATAGCTTATATTATTAATTTGTAGCACTTTAAGATAATTTCTAAAAAATATGACGAAATCACGTGACTTGGTTAAAAAAAAGCGTGACCACGCTTACCAGCACTTCTCAGAAGATTTCTTCATGAATCGGTGGCGTTGTATGTTTGTTTATCCGTGCTTCTCGTGGCCATGGTAGTCTCCTTATATTATATTCACCACAGGAAACACAAGTGCATCCACATCACAGGTAATACACGATTTCTTTAGGCGTGGTACTCAAGATTAGGAACTCATTCCATAGAAAGCAGGAAACAATTTTTTTTTTTTTCATGCACATCAGTTTAGGGAACGTTAGACTATTTACCTTAGCTCGTAACATGTTCAGTTGCATTTTAGGACTAGGTGGTACTATCCCATAATATTATTACACCTGCCTGAGATAAGTGGGAAACAATGTAGAGCATCCTGAGTGGTAGTACCAGGGGTAGAGGGGAGAGGATATAGAAGGAAAGACCTCTTAGCTTCATCGGGGTCGTCAGGTGGGCACCCCCCAACTTTGGTGTTTCAATGATACCATTTGCGGAATTCAAAAGATTCCATTTGAAACCACCAGTGAGCGAATCTTTGTGGTGAACCGATTTAAAAGATACGAGTCACTGGAATGAATCAAAATCACAAAGCAGTCAGTCAGATGGGGTGGAGCGAGCGCACCATCAGCCTCCGGAGCAGCGAGCAGGGCTCACCATCCAATCAGCGCAAGGCGGCTGTCTTATAGCTGCTGTGTGCTCTTCACTTTTCACTCACTGCAAAGGCGACTGATCCACTGAACTATCAACAAGTATGGTAAGTCATTATGAAGCTTTCAGTTAAAATTAAAAGGGCTAACTTTCTAGTCTTTTTTATTTGAAACCACACAAGAGGGGTAAATGCAATAACTTCGTAAATGGGATTCGTTCTGGTGATTTTGTCTTTATATGGTCATATAATGTTTTTTTTTTATTTTCCATGTTGCATTATTATTTTAACCTGATAATCTTTTGTATGTCTCTCTACACGGTGACTCTTTGTTTCACTTCAGCGTTTCTTTTCTCGTATTCAGTCAGTTGTTAGCAGGACATTTATTAAGTACAACCTCGAACCTATACCGTAGTCTTGTTTTAACTCAATACATTATTAGTATAAACTGTTTACCAATAGCACAACCGTCATCTTTACCAGTAACAGTGAGAGAAGAGAGAGCTAGAGGTAAAATATGATATTCATCCTTTGTCTTTTTTTATTTATTTCCCATAGTTCGCTCAAATATTGTCAAAGGTATATGATTCATGTAGCCCTAATCTAAACCCTAAACAGTCGGCGTAATTTCAGTTGTTTTTATATCCCGTTTTACAGCTACATATGACATTGCCCTCATGTGTTATTTTCATGCTTTAAGAAGATATTGAAATAATTTTTCTTGAGGTTAAAATGCCTCAGAAGAAACACCTCCCGTTAGACTGAGGGAAACGGCACTTCTAGTGCGCTCCTTCTTCTGTTAACATTGTAGAAAAATATGAATATTCACAATTGGTTAAAGTTAAATGTTTGCAAGTTAAATTGCCTGTCGTTGACGCATATTACGCTTTTAAGTTATTTGTAAGTTTAAAAAAGAAAACGACATGTTTGTATTCAGGTAGGCTGTATTAATTATGCTAAACTAAAACATGATACAAACATTGCATTGTAATCAGGGTTGCAATCCAAACTAAAAAAATTGATGCTTTTAATGCTAAAGAAAACCTGGCAGCTATACATTTCCAACCTTTCAGATATTTTTAGTTTTTGTTACATTATTTTTCAGTTGTGTGTTTTTAAAAGGGTCTGTGATGATATCTAACTGCAACTAAAATGCAACATGCTGTGGTAGCTGGAGCTGTACTGTTACAATCTCACTGTCTTTCGCAGCACACCTTAATAGATGAACCATGTACAGTACTCCAATCCTATTGGATTCTGAATGTGGCCAGTGGTTTTAGCATCCATCACAATGATCAACTTCTGTTACTGAGCTGCTGCTGATACAGCAATCAATCCTGAGCTGTGGTGCTTATTGCTCACTGTATATTGCCAGTGAATTAATCTTATATTTCGACATTTTCAAGATGATGCATTCCATGTCTCCAGTGCTGCCTGTGACAAAGTTTCACTGGAAAGAATGGTAGTCGCTTCACTGCAGCATGTGTTCGGCATATTAATATTATCTACCTGCCTTACGGCCACTTGTAAAATGAGTTGCTGTTTCAGCAGAGAGGGTTTTGACAAAGTACAAGCTATCCATGTAGACTGGTTCCTCAAAAAGCACAATGTAAGGAGTTAATTGTTATGATCTGATCTTGAATGAAGTATTCCTCTCTCTTCTTGTAAGGTTAGATACCAGAAATGAAGTTCTTGTGACGAATTCGTCACCCTCTTGTTGTTCTGACACTGTTTAATTTTCATTCTTAAATGCCACAAACAGTGCAAAATGTCTGAGCTTTGTTTGAATAATCAACTCTCATTTAATCATTTCTCAGAAGACTTGAAATATAATTGTCATATTGACCACTTTTGTGATACTAATTAAGCTTTTTGTCCCTTTTGGAAAGAACAATTGAGGATATTCTGCCTATTGCCTCTTTCGTATCTCACTGATGGGAAAAATTCAGATTCATATTTTGTTCTGTCATTGGAATTTCTAATATCCATTAATGAGCGTTGTGTTGCAAGGGAGCAAATGAGAAATTGATTTGTTTTGTTTTAATAAATCAGTCCTTTCTCATGTAATGAGATTATATGCAGCGTAACAAATGTATGCATTTGCAGGATTATCAGATTTAAATAAAATCTTGTCAGTGTTGCAGCCATTTCAGGACAGAGCACTGATGTGATGATATGATCTTGCTTTTGCAGTATCTTAACATAGTTTGCCAAAAAAAAATCTGTTATTATTTACTCACCCTGATGTCTTGTCATTTTGATGAATGTTGAAAACCAGACAGTTTTGGTTACCATTGACTTCAGTTGCATGAGGTATTTCTAAAAATACCTTTTTATGCTCTGTTGAAGAAAGAAACTCATACAGGGTTGACACAAGGCTGAGAAAATGATGACAGGAAGTAGATTTTTGTGTGAATCATGCCTTTAAAGCCGCCTTTAATTCATATTTGATCAAATATGAATTCATGTTGCATCACATTAACATCTGTTTGTGTGGGTGATTCTTCTGTTCTCCTTTCATTCTTGCAGTTCCCAGACTTGGCAAGAGGGACATTAAGTGAATGGAGCCCTCTTCACATCCTTCTTCTGCTTTTGGCTTCTAATTAAAAGTTGGCTGTAAAACATTTTCCTCTCAAATGCTTAATTGCCTTTCAGATGTTGATGGACTCGTTTGGATTCTCCCCAGGACACTTACAATGACTTCAAACACCTGAAAATTATAAATCACTACTCCACATGTGCTCACAGGGCGTTAATAAGGAAAAACTCCTGCTGTTGGAATGACACCGCGACCTGTAATGTTTATTCATTAATTTTTCAGTATGACTTGGATTAACAATGACTGCCCTTGAAGTGTAGAGCATTCAGAAAGTAAGAAGCTGGACATGACTTTCCCTGGAGGGGCTCATGCGTCAAGGAAAGTCTTCATCCCTCATGGCTGTCCCCTTATCTCGAGATTTATTTTAGCTGTGGTTTGTTTAAGTGCAATGGGTTTCGCGTGTCCCAAGAGTTGCCACTGCTCCGAGAGGAATGGTTTGACAGTAGTGCAGTGTTCCTCTCGCAACCTAGAAGAGATTCCCTCCGACCTTCCTCACGATACTGTGTCGCTTTTTCTGTCCTCCAATCACATCACCAAAATCCCAAACCAGGCTTTTAAAAACCTTCCCTGGCTCCAAGAGCTGGACTTGTCAAGAAACGCCATCGAAACCGTGGATGCTGGGGCTTTTCAAGGTGTCTCGGAGAGCTTGCGGGCGCTTGACTTGTCTCATAATCACATGCAAAGCGTCCCTAAGGAGGCCTTCGCTCGGCTGCACGCCAAGATCAGCTTGTCCAACAACCCGTGGCACTGTGAGTGCACCCTTCAGGAGGTTTTGCGCGAACTCAGGCTGGATCCCGAGACTGTGAACGAGGTGAGCTGCCACACCTCTGTTCAGGAAGAGTACGCGGGCAAGCCTGTCATCCAAGTCTTGGATTCGGGCATAAACTTTTGTAACTTTCACCATAAGACTACCGATGTGGCCATGTTTGTCACCATGTTTGGTTGGTTCACGATGGTTATCGCTTATGTCATCTATTACGTACGGCATAACCAGGAAGATGCTAGGAGGCATCTGGAGTACCTCAAGTCCCTGCCAAGTAGCTCCCAAATTAGTAAGGACTTTGACACAATCAGCACTGTTCTCTAGCATCAGTCAATGCAGTGTAGGAGTGAATGTGTTTGGCACATTGATGATGGCACAACAGCAAGCCTTATAAGGGAGAGTGGGGTAAGATGTGTCATTTACTGACATTGTCCTCAAGTGGAATCACAGAGAAACCCATATTTGTATGCATTTAAAATACATATATGAACTTAAAGGGGTAGTTGACCCAATAATGAAAGTTCTGTAATTAATTACTCACCCTTATGTCGTTCCAAACCTTTATTCATCTTCAGAATGCAAATTAAGATATTTTGAATGAAATTCGAGAGCTTTTTGAACCTGCTTAGACAGCAATGCAACTGATACATTCAAGGCCCAGAAAGGTAGTAAGGACATCGTTAAAATAGTCTATGTGACATCAGTGGCTCAACCGTAATTTTATAAAGCTACGAGAATACTTTTTGTGCGCAAAGAAAACAAAAATAATTCCTTTATTCAACAATTTCTTCTCTTCCATCTCAGTCTTCGCCACGCATTCACGAGAGTACCACGACGTATGCGTGTTTGCGCTGCGCTTTGTTTACAAGCAGAAAAAGATGTACGCTGTGCATAAAACACAGCGTCTTTGTAAAGATGTCTGAAGATTTCGACAGAGTGGATGATTTGCAATTTTTTTTATATACAGACAATGAACTAAGAGAGATAAACATTCTACATCAGGACGCCGGCTCTTGTGTCGTGGTACTCTCATCAACAAGTGTCGAAGACTGACACGAAAGAGAAGAAATTGTTGAATAAAGTCATTATTTTTATTTTCTTTGTGCACAAAAAGTATTCTTGTAGCTTTGTAACATTATGGTTGAACCACTGATGTCACATGGACTTTTTTAAAGATATCGTTACTACCTTTCCGGCCTTGAACGTGTCAGTTGCGTTGCTGTCTGTGCAGGGTCAGAAAGCTCTCGGATTTCATCAAAAATATCAGAAAAATATTGGGACAGAATATTTTAAATGTTTTATAGTAGTATTTTGCGCAGTTGGAACCAAAGCGTACCAAATGCCAAACAAGCATGTGATATGTCTTTTATTCAACATAGGCTCATTGGAAATGTGTGCCGCCTTATACATTTCTGCAAAACTGAAAAAAACATACCTATATGTACGAATCACTGCAATTTTCACTACAAGAGGCAGTGATAACTTTTAGTCCTTTTTTTACACAAAGTACGATTTACAGGTAGAGTTTTGATGAATAAAGCTGAATTTTCACACAATTACTTGCAGAATATTATGTTATGTCTTCAAAACCATTTTAACATCCTGCGTGATTTGAAAACTGATATTTTTGAATGTTGTCATCACATATACAGCTTCATATGCATGAGTTTTCTAATTCGGTAGGTTTGTTCGGTAGCTCACGAGATACAGCGTTGCACTTGAGTGGTGAAGAGCTCCGGTACGAACCCTGTGAAACTACGGTTCAATAAAAAGCTCAAATCTGCATAAGGAAGTTAAAATAGCACGGCTGCATCAACAAATGCATTTTTTATATCTCTTTTGCATTTGTTAATAATATCGGGTAGGTTTAGGGTTGGGTTTGGTGTAGGGGATATTTCCAACACAATAGAGCATTAACCTTTAGCAACACTCCTCAGATATTTGAATTCTGAACAGCCGCAATACGTACCTCAACCAGCAGCATAATGAAAACGCAGCAATGTGTGCCTGTACCAAAGTAATAAAAATGTGCCAATTTCACTTTGAAATTGCAATGAAATGTGCAGTATGTAATTATAGTGTTGCAGAAATGTGTATATATAGAGGCACATATTTTCATGAGCTTGCTTTTATTTATTTATTTGCTTTGACATTAAATTTGTTTTATCTGTTGCAGAAACTTTACCTTGACATGTAAAACCTGCATTAAAAAGCACCTATACAATACAATGTAATATTCAGCTGCCTGTGAGACCTTTTTAAGTATTTGGCCAAGTTTGATCGATTAAATGGATGATGGATTAGCCACTGACACGTCTTGCCCTACTCTTCCCAAATTCCAGTATTATTTGATTTGATTAAGAATGTTCTTTGTGGGTTTTCACACAATGAATGTGTTGACAATGGTTCTGTGATGCAATTCAGTGTTCCCATTCACGTACCCTCAGTCGACCTACATAAGTCCTGCAGTCTCTGTGGTGGACGCTTTGTGCCTCACGACAGGAAGCTGCATAAGCTCCTTTTTTCTGCAGGTGCTTATCCCATTATTTCTTGAATTGGTTTTATTAATTTGTATGCTAATTTAATGGTGTTTCAGAACAGAATATTAAATGCTGGATTTATGGGATATTTCCTTTCCTTCTTTTATAGTGCTGACCAAGTAGAGCAAGTACATAATCACTGCCAAAAAAAAGCCCATCAGTTAAGCTCTGCCTTGATAACTGGAAACTTGCCCCATATTTAGCAGAGTTCTACTTACTCAAGTGCCTGATCCTGGTACCTCAGCACCAATACACTGTGCATTGGGCATTATTTGGTTTGCTATCTCTATGTTCTTCTACAATCAAAAATAATCCTTTAATAGTGAGTGTTACGTAGAACAGTGCCATTTTAAGTCAAGTGATTTTGGTGTATTTCTCAGATTGATCAATTATGATTAGAAGATTTCATCAAACTACATTCGAAATGGATTTTGTCACCTGTGTGTTAGTTTAAAAGGGCTTGCAGGTTATATTTCATGTAGGCTTGTGTATTTCTGCCCACATGTATCCGTTTTTCATTGTGACAAGCCTTTCAGCTGTAGTGTGTATATCATAGCAGCATAAGAAAATAAAAATGCTATTAGAAGGACTCTGCCTTCCTGCCTACTTTTGATAGACTTCTAGATTTCTTCATTGTTTTCTAAGTAGCATTCAATCCACTGTATGAATGAGCTTCCTCGAACACATTCAGCAAACAAAAAATCGATAGCTTGGGGTTTTTGATTTTATTTATTTTTGTTTCGTGTGAGTACTAAGGTGCAAAACAATGCTTTGCAGAAATGTTTGTTGTACCTTCAGGGATTTCTTGAGGAGTCATACCACTGAGAGTGGATATTATGATTGCTTTCCTGTCCATGGGGCCCGAGGTCTAACCGTATGTGAGTCTGTGGCTCTAGATCAATAGCAGATTCATTACAGGGGAAGGTTAGGAATGCTGCAGTGAGCTTTAAGCCATGCTGTTCGGGGACTAGATGGCACCCTCAATACAGTGAAGATCTATCAAACCAAAGTGTAACAAGAGAAAGTAGCTGTGTTTGTGATGCTGTCTTCAAAGAAAACACTGAATGGGTGCTCCATCTTAGCGTTAATATGTGACTGTGTTTAGCACTCAAGTGCTCTGTAATGATTTGCTGTTTTATTTTGTATGTAAACAAATGACCCAATAAGAATGTGTGTATTTATTTACAGTAATGTTGTAGTATTTATATATAGTAGTACTGTTTGTGAAACCCTGGAGGTTTATCAGTGTACCCTTGGCAAAATATAGATAGCACTGGATTTTGGATCCAATGCAATCAGATACACTGCCAGTTTTCTTTAATACTGTAAAACTATTTAAAAAAAGTCAATTAGCATTTCATGTACTAACCCAATGTTAATAACCCAATGTTATATTAAAAACTCATTAGCAAATATTAACTCCGATAAATCTGGAAGGTGATTATCTGGACACATTGGCAGGATATTAACTTAAATAAATCTAGGAGATGCTTGTCTGTAATCACTTGGGTTGTGAATTACTATGATTAAAACTAATTTCTTCTGGGTTGTTTCTCAGATGTAATGATGAAATGTTAATCTCTTTTAAAATTGTATAAATCATTTGTACTAATATTGTTTTAGCAATTTAAAGGAGTAATTCAACCTAAATGGAAAATTTACTTAAAATACCTAACCCGATCCAAGATGTACTGTAGATGAGTTTGTTTCTTCATCAGAACAGATTTGGAGAAATGTAGCATTACATCACTTGCTCACCAGTGGTTCCTTTGCAATGAATGGGTGCTGTCATAATGAGAGGCTAAAGAGCTGATAGAAACATCACAATAATCCACATGACTCCAGTCCATTGATTAATGTTTTGAAATGAAAAGATGCAGTTTGCCAAATATATGTTTGTGTGCTGTGTGTAATTTTTATGTATAAATGCAAACACATTCATGTATACATTTAAGAAATATTTACAAGTATATGTATTTATTATAATTTTTGTATAATTTATATTATATATAAATAAAAATATTTTGTACATAACATATTTCTCTTAAATATATATATTAATTTGTGTGTATTTATATATACATAATAGTTACACACGGTACACACACATTTATTAGGCAACTCAAACTTTTATTTTGTATACGATTAATCACGATTAATTGTTTGACAGCCCTACAAAAAAAAAAAAATTCATCATTCTGACGGCACCCATTCACTGCAGAGGATCAACTGGTGTACAAGTGATGTAAATTGCTCCAAGTTGGTTCAGATGAAAAAAGAAACTCCTCTACATTTTGGATGTCCTGTGAGTAAGTGCATTTTCAGTCGATTTTCAATTGTAATGATGAACTGTTGATCTCTTGTAAACTTGCATAAACAATTTGTACTAATATTGTTTTAGCAACTTAAAGGAGTAGTTCACCCTAAATAAAAATTTGCTAAAAAAGTACCTAACCCCTTAGGCAATCCAAGATGTACTGTAGATGAGTTTGTTTCTTCATCAGAACAGATTTGGAGAAAAGTAGTGTTATATCACTTGCTCACCAATGGATACTTTGCAGTGAATGGGTGCCGTCAGAATGAGTCTAAAGAGCTGATAGAAACATCACAATAATCCACAAGTAATCCACACGACTCCAGTCCATTAATTAATGTTTTGAAATGAAAAGATGCATATTTGTTCAAAAGAAAAACGACAAAACAAATCCATCATTCTGACAGCACCCATTCACTGCAGAGGATCAACTTGTGTACAAGTGATGTGATGTTAAATTGCTCCAAATTTGTTCAGATGAAGAAAGGTACTCTACATCTTAGATGGCCTGTGGGTGAGTGCATTTTCTTTTTTTTTTATCTAATAGACTTTAACCACAACATTCTGTGGTCAAATTACAACATTTAACTTTTATGCTACAACACTATAACCACAATGCAGATGGGTTACATTTTCTTAAGGAAACCTCAGCAAGTTTCCAAATGTCATCATGACCTAGTTCACCTCTGTGAGATGGATGTTATTTGAGCATCTCAGCATGGCTTATCCATCAGTCTCTGGCAGCATCAATGACGGATGCACTCTGTGCCCTTAAATGACATGCAGTGAACTGGTCCAAAGACACACACGTGCTTCACTCATCTTTTTGTTGGTTTTAACATGTGCTTTATGCTGCATGTTGAAGCTGCTCACTCTTTATACACCAGCCATGTGTTTATTGCCATTTGTAATGGATTTACCTTGACATCCACTTGCAGGTCATGAACCAGAAAATGTTTTTATTGATGAAAACATCTTTCATGTCGCTAAATTGACAAAAGATTTTGCAGTAAGTTTTACATTTAATGAGCTCACAGTGTGTGGTTGGCTTTTTTTATATCAAAAATATATCATCGATTTTTTTTTTTTTTATTATGTATTTTATTTTTATTTTTTTTATTATTTTTTTTTTTTTTCTGGCAGCCTATTACAATAAGCTAAGACTTCATGAAAGACTTGAGCCACAAAAACATATTTGAAATGAACTAATAAGAATAAAATATTGACCAAAGTCCCCATGTGTTCCCACATAATATTTATATCTTCCTTTTAACAACATGCCTGTCGTAATACCACCTGTGTTTTATTGATCCCAATTTGGCCGCTATGATGAAGGGCATGTAAAGTTGCCTTTTAAGAATAGGCTAATTGAAATAGTATTTTGTTAATCACAATTACTCCACCAGAGCTTTTTATAAACCACTTTTCCTGAGCTATTCATACAGGCTGGCAGAAGTGTTTTACTAAGTGGAGCTCACAGCACTTAGGACGCATTAGAGATTTATTACCATTTTTTTTTCCATGTGCTCTAGATTGTCATTTACAGAAGTGTTATCTCTGCCCAGCCATGTGTCCTCCCACTGAGATGTTTATTTTCTGGTGCTCTTTCACCACAGGGGTAATCTGTGCCAACCAAACACTACTTTCCTCCTAGATTGGTGTATTGAGCCTCCAGCATTTCTCTGACACGTCTTAGTAATAATTTATAAGCTCCTGTGGCTATTTGTTTCTATTTACAGTTTTGGTTACTGTAGCAGTCAAAAGTCTGGACACATCTGCTTGTGCTTTATAAGAATATTTTCCACATTTTAGTATAAGGATTAGATGATGACCAAAAATTTGACACAAATTAAAACTGTCCAATAGGGCTTTCACTAACGATTATTTTGGCAACTGAGTAATCGGTCGATTATTCTGACGATTAATCGAGTAATTATACTTGACAATTATAATTAATTTTTTAAGGTAATAAAAAAGACCTATGCAAATAATAGCATTTGAAATGACTTAAAATACATATATAATAGCAATGAAGCAATATCTGGTTCAAATAAAGTATCAAAAGCAAGTAATCATGGTTTTATTGAACAAAACTGAAAATACACAATATTATAAACAATAGAACTAAAGTACATTATGCATTAAAGGCCTGCAATTTACTGTGTGATCTAATCCTTGTTTTATACTGACCAAATAACATTTAATTCAGATGTCCACTTAATACTGAGAAAGATAATGATGTATTCTCTTTGTTGCGTAGGTTTATAACTGATTTACCTTATAAGTCTGATGAAATGGTGCTTGTTGTGTTCCCAGATGAACATTATAATAAACCCAAACTCACAGCAATATGCAGGGATAAAGTTTGAGGAGCTTCACACGTGTTAATGATAAATGTTTGTGTGGAGCAGAATTTACTATGAATGGAGCCATTCTAAGACACACGTAACCTACACATGTAATCGTAGCATTTGTTGATTCACAACAGTATTATGATTTATTATTTTTAAATCTGTTTAATATATCATGCAACCTTAGAAAATGGTCTAATAATGTGTTTCATTGATTCTTGTCCATGGAATGCGCCACTTCCAATATTTTGCCGGTTACTCGGCATGGGCAAAATGCAGTCGAGAATTTTTGTTAGAATTGAGTACTCAAATTAAATCAAAGAATTGTGACAGCCATACTGTCCAAACACACAGACTTGTCCATTCATACATATATACACCCACATTTTTGACTTGTATTAGTTTATTATTTATATTTAATAGTTTTAAATTTATTTTGATTTTTCTGTAAAGTAAATTTAAATATGTCCAGAAATGTGTGTATATATATAAATGTATACGTGTGTGTGTGTGTGTGTGTGTGTATATATATATATATATATATAAGACAAAATATATAGCATTGCTAACTTGACAGTACAGTTGGAACTTTTATCAAAATAAAATACAGTGAACCTTCAACGTGACGTTATACTCCTTTGTCGCGTTCAGAATCAGCACATGATCACGGTCTAGTGGTCTTTGTTTTCGAGTGCGCAGTTCCTGGCATTCGCTGTTCTTCTGCTGGCAATTATCAAACAGAGTTGCATTACTGCGGGTGCCCCCTTCTGGATTGAATTGCCTGTATTCGTTTAAGGCCTCATGCACATATGCACATATATGTACATATAATATAGGAAAACGGCCAATTTTATATATGTACATATATTTACATATAATATAGGAAAATGGCCAATTTTATATATGTCACATATATTAAAAACCTATATAAAAACCTATATTAAAACATATATGTTTATATAGGTTATTTCCGTGTGGGTATGTACACTGTCTGGCCACTAGTCACTGTATAGATTTAAATAAATACGTAAGATTTTATAACTGAATCATTATTGCAGTGATTAATATGTTTCTGGAATGTTGTACTGTATGTTTGGCAACAATTCTTATAATCTTCTCTGATGCAGTGCATAGCTTTTGATTTCTCAAAACAACAGATGATGCTTCCATGTTCATATTTCTGGATGGCAATACATAGATTCACCAGGCTCAGTTTGTGAGATTGGCCACCAAAGAGTCCTGACCTTAACCCCACTGAAAGTTTTTGGCATGTGCTGGCGTCGACTTTGCCGTCCAAAAAAAAAGGTTGCACACTCTAATATTTTGTTGGACCACCTTTAGGTTTATTGTACTGTGCATTCATTGTGGCATTGTTTTGACTAGTCACTAGCCAATCCTAAACTCTTCATTATTCGCTTATTTTAATCCAAATGGCAATGGAAGCAAGAACATCTGACCTTTTGTTCAAAGACGTTCACGTGATCAGCATTGCAAATCTAGGTCTTCTTTGACATGCATTGTTTCAAGAGGTACCTTTAACGTCCATGGAAAATTTCTGTTGCACAAAGGTGTTTTATAATGGTGAAAGATTCTTCAGAATAGTTTTATACTACAACATTGCTTCTTTTAAGAACTGTTCACTGAAAGGTTTGTTTTGGTTTGTTTTTTCTATAACATCACTAGCGATTAATTCCTTTTGGAACCTTTAGGAGTGTGTGTGTTGTTTTTTTTATTTGTCCTTTAATCAGAGATTTTCAGTGTGCTCTCACACATCTGGACTCTACTGTCTGTATTCTTTTTCTTTGACTGGTCTGCTATTGCTTTGCCACATGCACAACTAGTGGTAAAAATTACATTTTTGTCTGCACAAAAATAGCATTTGCCTCCATCCTAATGATGGGAGCACTAATATCCCTGTCTCTTCACTCATTATCTATTATTACCATCACACCACTAAGGCATCCTGTCATTACATATACTAATTTATGTGAAGGAATGTGACCCTCTACCTTAGCCTGTGTTTGCTTGTTCTTTTGGCCATTAGCCACATGTGCCATCTGTTCAAAACAACATAAACACTTCTAGATTAAACCCCCTGCTTTTTCTTCCTGCACCACACAGCCATGTTGTCCTTGTTGGCTTGCACTACCTTTACTGCCATCATTTCCCTCTGATGACATTCAGGTGTAATATGTATGTTGGATGAAGACACAGTTAGGCAGCACCCATGCTGTGTCCCTTCTGACTTTTGTGCCTGTCCAGACACACTAGACTAGTGTTGCATTCACTTTAATAATATAATATAATATAATATAATATAATACAATATAATATAATACAATATAATACAATATAATTTCATATAATGTAATATAATATAATATTTGACTCTGGACTGCAGAAGCAATCATAAGTAGCAAGCGTTCATTTGTAGCAATAGCCAAAAACACATTGTTGCATTCGCTTATAATATAATATAACACAATAATATAATATAATATAATATAATATGTGACTCTGGACTGCAAAAGCAGTCATAAGTAGCATGGGTATATTTGTAGCAATAGCCAAAAACACATTGTATGGGTCAAAATTATTGTAAATATACCCAAACTTAATTTTTGATTAGTAATATGCATTGCTAAAAACATAAGTTGGGCAACTTTACAGGTAATTTTCTCAATATTTTGATTTTTTTTTTTTTTTTTGGCGCACCCCAAAAAACGCAGATTCTAGATTTTCAAATAGTTGTATCTCACCCAAATATTGTCCCATCCCAGCAAATACATGCATACATCAGTGGAAAGCTTATACCTTTCAGATGATGTATAAATTTCTATTTTGAAAAATATTTTGTGGTCCAGGGTCATATAATATAATATAATATAATATAATATATGTGACTCTGGACCACAAAATCCATCTTAAGTAGCATTGGGTATATTTGTAGCAATAGCCAAAAATGCATTGTATGGGTCAAAATTATCTATTTTTTTTTTATGCCAAAAATCATTAGGATATTAAGTAAAGATCATGTTCCATGAAGATATTTTGTAAATTTCCTACCATAAATATATCTTTTTTCTTTTTTTTTTTTTGATTTAGCTAAGAACTTCATTTGGACAACTTTACCTTCAAACTTTACTGATTTTCTCAATATTTTGATTTTTTGAATCAGTTTTCCAGTTTTTCAAATAATTGTATCTCAGCCAAATGTTGTGATACCCTAACAAACCATACATCAATGGTAAGCTTTAGTCAGCTTTTAAAAAATTGAATTGTGTCAATGACTTGACTTATAACTTGTTTTGTGGCCCAGGGTCACATATAATTATATATTATTCTGTATTGTACATAATTTAAAAAATTCTGAATATTTTAAAATATAAGTTTATTTAAAAAAGTAACTCTAGAGCATCATACCTTCTTCCTCATATTTATTAGAAAGTCCAAATAGATTTTTAATATGCATTCTCAGACACATACATTATTAAAACACATTTTTTTCATGTGAATCAGTTAACGTCATAATGAATTAAATCTCAAATGCCTCAAAACCAATCCTTTCTTTTAAAAGTAGACGTCCTCATCTGAAATTCTTGGACAGAGGTCAGGCTATCTTCATTTTATTATTTGTATGACTATTTAAAAGACACATGACACCAGTAAATGACTTCTATTAAAATCCGTATCCTGGTTTAATTGGTTCTGAAAATCTGATTTTGCAACAAGAGGTTCAGATTTTTTTCTGAGAACAGACAATTCTAAGAACATAGTGACAAGAACATAGTTAAAGGAGAAGTCCACTTCCAAAACAAAGATTCACATATAATGTACTCACCCCCTTGTCATCCAAGATGTTAATGTCTTTCTTTCTTCAGTTGTAAAGAAATTGTATTTTTTAAGGGAAACATTTCAGCATTTTTCTCCATATAATGGACTGATATGGTGCCCCGATTTTGAACTTGACATGAGTTTGACAATTTGACAATTTCAGTTTTCAGCCAGCATCTGATGCAAAACAAATGCATTCATTTTTCAACTTGCACATTGTCTTATTTTGATAGAAAATCATATTTTTTTTGACTGTGACAATTTCATAAGATTATTTTCTATCATATCTTGTTTAAATCTGTCTCTCTTGGATAAACAAACGAACCAATGTACTTTGTGATGCAGTAACATTTTTTTATGACATTAATTCTGCTGTTGCTGATTTAAATCAGCTTTAAGTGTCTATTTTAGCGGGGGAGACATTCAAATTCTAGTTATTTTTGCATAATTGTGTCATTGTGTTTACATTTACCTTGGCTCCTGCCTTAATTCTTTATCACGTGTTGATTAGGCATCTGGCAGCCCTCATTTATGGTTTTGTGCAGATGCTAAAATGAAATTTTGCATAAAATGAACCCTCGCTGGCCTGGAGAACATGCGTAAGATCAAAAAGACCATAATGGAGGATGCATGTGCACTCTTTTGTTTTCTCAAGCTCTTGTTTCATTAATGGAGTTTCTTTCATGTGCTTTCCCATTCACTGAATTTTTTCCCCCTCTCAGACGGTTGAGAGCTTCCTGTGTGTTGATTTCCTGTAGAGGCTGAGGAGCTTTAATATTCTAGAATTTAAGCCAAAGTGTGAGTGCCCATTAGATTTATTTTAAGGAACAGTGCGAGCGCAAAAGGAAGGAAAAATAATTTGTCATTCCCAATCTGTATGACTTTCTATCTACCGTTAGACACAATGAGAAATTTCGAAGAATTGTGGACTTATTACTGGTCTTTTTTCCTCATGCATTTTTAAAGAATGAGAACTGAGGCTTTCAAGCTTCAAGAATTGTGCAAAAGCACCATAAAAGTATCATAAAAGTCGTCCATAGTCATTATAATCTGACTCTTCTGAAGTCTTACAATAGCTTTCTGTGAGGAATGATTTTTATCAATTCAATTTAATTAGTTCTCAAGTTCTGATGCAATGATCAGCAGTTAAAAGCACATAAAGAGAAGATTATTACCAAGTACACTAAAAAATGATTTTTCAAAGTTATAGTTTTTGGAATAGATACATCTTACATGAAAATACTATTTCAATCTTTCTACGTCAGAATGTCATGATTAATTCAATGTATTACTTGCAATTTCTTTGTAATTATTAGTGTTTATTAGCAATTTCTGCATGAAGATTGTTTCTACACCATTTGTTTTCAGTTTAATGTCTTAAATTTTGACTTGTTCCTCTCATAAATCTATGTTTGACTTCAGAAGACTTTGAGAAACTCTCCAGATTCATTGTGGTTGCATGGAAAGAAAAAAAACAAGCAGTACATTTCTCTATGTGTTGTAGAGAAGAAAGTCATATGTTTTGGAACAACATCTATTTTGTTAAATGAGGAAGTGCATCTATTTCCTTTGCACTGATGAAAGGCTTTCCATTGACGACATGAGTAAATTTAGACTGCATCAAGACTATCTGTGTGATTCAGCATGTCACGCCAACTCTCACCCTCTCCCACCACCTCCTCCTCAAACAGGCGGTCAGTCTGTCTTCACATTTACAGTGTGCGTGAGGGGGAGAGTGGGACTGCTATTCAAGGTGTCCACGGAGTATTATGTTCTTTAATCTACCTCTGTACCTCAGGGGAGTTATCTCCGAGGAGGCAGTGGCACCTCAAAGAAATTCGGAAACGAGGATAATCAACAGTACAAAAATGAGACAAAACAAATATTATGTAACGTGAAATGAAATGTCTCAAACATTTTTTATAAAGTAACTCTGTCCTACAGCAACAGTGGATGCAGGTTCAGAGGGTGGCAGTATCTTTTTTTGCCTCCCTCAAGTCCTCTGTGGCAATATTTAAAGAAGTTCACTTCCAGAACAAAATTGACAGATAATTTACTTACCCCTTTTTCATCCAAGATGTTCATGTCTTTCTTTCCTCAGTAGTAAAGAAATTGTTTCCTGATGAAAACATTTCAGAAATTATCTCCATATAGTGGAAGTCAATGGTGCCCCCAAGTTTGAACTTTCAAAATGCCGTTTAAATGCAGCTTCAAAGGGCTCTCAGAAGGGTCTTATCTAGTGAAACAATTGATTATTTTCTAAACTAATTGACAATTTATGTACTTTTTAACCTCGAATGTTCGTCCTGCCTAGCTCTGTGATGAGCATGTGAACTTTGTGTAATCCGGATCAATACAGTTAGGGTATGTTTAAAAACGCTCATCTCGTTTTCTTCTCCAACTTCAAAATCAATCTACATCACTGTTGTACTTTTTTTTGTAAAGGGCGTTTGATCTTCTTTGCATGTTCACTTTGTAAACACTGGGTTGGTACTTCTGCAGCAATGTAGGACAATTTTGAAGCTGGAGGAGAAACTGAGATGGGGTTTTTCGACATACCCTAACTGTATTGACCTGGATTACACAGAGTTTGCATGCACATTGCAGAGAATAGACAAGACAATCACGTTTGAGGTTGAAAAGTATAGAAATTGGCAATTTGTTTAGAAAATGACAGATCGTTTCGCTAGATAAGACCCTTCTTCCTCAGCTTGGATTGTTTAGAGCCATTTGAAGCTCCATTTAAACTACATTTTGGACATTCAAATTTGGGGGCACCATTGAAGTCCATTATATGGAGATGATTCCTGAAACGTTTTCCTCAAAAAACATATTTTCTTATCAACTGAAGTAAGAAAGACATGAACATCTTGGATGACAAGTGGGTAAGTAAATTACCTGTAAATTTTTGTTCTGTAAGTAAACTTTCTTTTAATTGCTGTGTATAGTAAGTATGTTTTGCTTGTTTTTAGATGCTCTTTTGAATAATATAGGTTAGTCTTATTATAAACCTTGTTTTTTAAAGGGGTCATCGTATGCCCATATTCCACAAGTTGATATGATTCTTTAGGGTCTTAATGAAAAGTCTATAATATACTTTTGTTAAAAATTCTCAGTGGTTGCTCTTCTCTCTGTGGATTGACGAGCACTAGCACGTTATTAGAGGAAAGGTGATTGCAGAGATTCATTAAAAAAAACCCTTATACTCACTTCTGCTGTCGGTGAAGCTGGATCACGAATGATTTGCGCAAACACAGATGCATTTATGTAGATCGGGAGGCGCATTCCCTTCACAAACAAACGTAATCTACTGCATCTTCAGCGGCTCAGATGTCGGGAGTAAATGACGACCGCTACATTCATTATTACATCTAGCAACACAACACCTCAATTGCTCAATCTGAGATATTCTTGTCTAACTTACATCCCTGGCAACAGGCCTTGTCCAGTTTACACAGTAACCATCATTGCAATCATGATCTAAAACAAAAAAAGCTCGTAGACGGACACACTGAATATAACTTTAAAAAATAAAATTAATAATAATAATAATAATAATAATAATAATAATTGCATTTTATTTATTTTTTAAATAAAATAATAAAACAATAAAGTGATACAATTGTATTTTAATATAAAAAATGAGTATTTCATAAAAATACATTTATTTAATAGTACACCTAAAAATACAGTGCTAATATTTACATTTTCATTTTTTTCTTTTTTATTTGAATTTTCATTATTTTCAAACCTAAATTCAGCAAGCTTTTATTTTGGCGAGTTGCCAGCACGCAAGTACCACTTTTCCTTTGCAGATGATCCTGGTTGGAGTATGCAGCTGAGCACACACACCGCTGACTGGACTGGGAGACAAGGACGACAGGACTAAAACACAAGAGGTACAGGTAAGTAACAGCAGGTAAGTATTTGGTAGTGAACTCGGAGAGAGAAGCACTATGTGTCCGCATCGTAAGGACGAGCCCGGACAATGACTGTGGTGTGGTGTGTGCATATAAAGGGTGCTGGTAATGAGGTACTCCGATGATGAGAGTAGGATCTAGGATGTCATCACGTGGAACCCATGACCTTTCCTCTGGTCCATAACCCTCCCAGTCGACCAAGTACTCGAGACGACCACCACGACGCCGGGATTGCAGAATCTCTTTGACGGAGTATATGGACCGTTCCTCTAGCACCAACGGAGGGGGGATTTCCTCTTCCTGGCCAGGCTCTGTGGAGGGAAGCAGAGGTTCGTGACAGGATTTTAAAAGAGAAACATGGAAAGTGGGATGGATCCTATATTGAGGTGGAAGTTGTAGTTTGTAGGTGACGGGATTGACCTGTTCCAGGATGGTAAAGGGACCAATGAATCTGGGACTTAGCTTCTTAGAGGGCAGGCGTAAACGGATGTCTCGAGTGGAGAGCCAAACCTTCTGACCAGACTCTCTCGCTCTCCCAGAACCAGTGATCCACTGCGGGGACATCCGATGGTTTGCCGTTCCACGGGAAGAGAGGTGGCTGGAAACCTAAAACACATTGGAATGGTGTGAGTCCCGTGGAAGGTTGCCGCAGTGAATTTTGGGCATATTCCGCCCAACCCAAGAACTGGTTCCAGGAGTTCTGGTGACCATGACAGAATGTCTGAAGGAACCGTCCCACCTCTTGAATCTTCCTCTCAGTCTGTCCGTTGGTCTGAGGATGGTATCCAGACGAGAGGCTAACGGTCACACCTAGGAGTTTAAAAAACAACTTCCAGACTCGGGATATGAATTGAGGCCCTCTATCTGATACGATGTATTCTGGGATTCCGTAATAACGGAAGACATGATTGAAGAGGTACTCCGCTGTCTCCAGGGCTGTGGGTAATTTCTTGAGTGGTATCAGACGACAGAACTTAGAGAAACGATCGACTATGACCAGTATGCAGGTATTCTCATTAGACACAGGGAGATCCGTCATAAAGTCTACTCCTAGGTGTGACCAGGGACAGTTCGGTACTGGCAAGGGATGGAGTTTACCTGCTGGAAGGTGACGTGGACTCTTGGACATGGCACACTGCTTACATCCTTGGACATACCTCCTCACATCCCTTGCCATGTCAGGCCACCAGAAGCGGTCGGATAGCAACGAGAGAGTATAATTGGCCCCTGGATGCCCCGTGCCCAAGGATATATGAGTGGTATGGATTAGGTTTACCCGTTGAGATGGAGGAATGAACTGGCGTCCTGGAGGACAGCCCGGCGGAGCTCTGGGTTCAGGAGTGAATGAGTGGTTGGCCCCCTCCAACCAATGTCGCCACTCCTCTAAGGCGAGTTTAATGGTCAGTAACTCTCTGTTTCCAATATCATAGTTCATCTCCGCCGGGCTAAGCTTCCTGGAGAAGTAGGCGCATGGATGGAGGCATGGAGGAGTTCCGTGATGCTGGGAGAGGACGGCGCCGACACCAGTGGTGGATGCGTCCACTTCAACCACGAAAGGGAGATCAGGGTCAGGATGAGTCAGGAGTGGAGCTTGGGTAAAGGCTTTCTTTAGCGTTTCAAACGCGGTATTGGCATCAGTTGTCCAGTTGAGGGTTTTGGGATGTCCTTTAAGGAGGTTGGTGAGTGAACTTGTGATGAGACTGAAGCCTTCTACAAACGGACGGTAGAAATTAGCAAATCCCAGGAATCTTTGAAGTTCATTAATAGTATTAGGTTTGGACCAGGAAACAATTGCATCTACCTTCCCCTCGTCCATGCGAACCCCATGGTGATCAATGACGTATCCCAGGAACTGAAATGACGTTTGATGAAATGAGCATTTTTCGGCCTTCAAATATAACTGGTGCTCTCGTAACTTCTGCAGGACCTCTGCAACGTGATGGCGATGTTCGGCCTCACTCTTTGAGTATATCAAAATATCATCAATATAGACGACGACGAAGTGATAAAGGAATTCTCGGAGGACCTCATGAATGAAGTTTTGAAATACAGAGGGGGCGTTTACTAAACCATATGGCATAACGCAATACTCATAATGGCCAGTAGGGGTCACGAAGGCAGTCTTCCATTCATCCCCTTCGCGTATTCTGATCAGGTTGTATGCGCTGCGGAGGTCCAATTTGGTGAAAATCTGTGCAGAACGGAGTTGTTCCAGGGCCGCTGGGACGAGAGGTAAGGGATAACGAAACTTGATGGTTTGATGATTAAGTACACGGTAGTCTATACACGGATGCAGCCCTCCATCCTTCTTAGAGACGAAGAAGAAACTGGAAGCTGCTGGAGATGTGGATGGACTCAGAGCCTCTTGGATGTACTCCTCCATGGCCTTGTTCTCAGGAAGCGACAACGGGTAAATCCTCCCTTTGGGCAACGAGGCATTTGGAACGAGGTCAATCGCGCAGTCCCATGGCCGATGAGGTGGTAGCTGGGAAGCTCTCTTGGGGCAAAATACGTCTTTGAAGTCAGAATATATGGCTGGAATCTTGACAGACTGATTACTCACAGGACTTTCGATAGACGTGACATAGACAGGAAAGGTCTTCTTGACAGGTTGAGGGAGGTCTGGGAAACAAGTTGTGGAGCAATCCTTTCCCCATTTCAATATTTCTCCTGAGCCCCAAGAGATGATGGGATCATGCTTCGCCAGCCATGGACGCCCTAGGATGATGTCAACAGTAGCGCCCTCCAGAACCAGCAGTTGAATTGTTTCCTTGTGAAGTAATCCGAGTTGGAGTTGAATGACGTTACATTGGCGTTGTACTTGCTTCCGAGATAGTAGTTCTCCTGTTATTGAGTGAATCTGGTACTTGGTTGCCGTGGCAGAGGTGCGGAGCTGGAGCTGGCGGCAAAGGGTTCCCGAGATGAAGTTGCCAGCTGACCCGGAGTCGACAAGGGCTGTGACTGAAACAGAAATTGTAGCAGTAGTCACCATTACATTAGTGGTCAGTGGGGTTAATTTTTCGGTGTCTGACTGAATGACACTCACCCAAGATCTCTTTGGTCGTGATGGACAGTTCAGTCTCATATGTCCACTTGCTCCACAGTACAAGCAGAGACCCGGGTCAGCCTCCTTTGCCGCTCAGTAGCTGATAGTTTACCAGAGTCGAGAATCATAGGTTCGATGGCTGGTTCTGGAGGGGAGACTTGTTCTGGCGGACGGAGGAGTGTAACATCTTCGGAGAGATAGGATGACATGCGATCTGAGCATCGGATGGAATGCTGGATGAATCTCTCTTGATTATCGTCATGTGCAGCCAGTTGCAAACGAAGTTTGGGCTCCAAGCCTAGCCGGTATGTTGTTAATAATGATCGCTCATTCCATCCACTCGCAGCGCCAAGGTTCTGAATTTCAGAGAATATTCGTGAATTGACATGGTACCTTGTTTAAGATGGTACAGTTGTTCTCCCGCTGAAATGGCCGTATCCGACTGACCGAAGACCTCTTTAAAATGAGCGATGAAAGTCTGGATGGATCGAGTAGCCGGCCCGGCTTGGAGCCAGATAGTTTCTGCCCATCGCAACGCTGGACCTGTGAGTAGAGAAATGATGAAGGCAATTTTAGATTGATCGGTGGGATATTGCATTGGCTGCATGGTGAAGATTAGAGAGCATTGTAACAGGAATCCGTTGCACTCCTCCGCCCGGCCAGAGTAGGGCGCTGGTCGGGCCATGTGACTAGACGGTACTGTAGGTGAAGGAGCGCTAGGTGAGGGCGATGATTCGCCGACTGTCGGAGGTGATGTGATGGCGGTGGGACGTAGAAGAACCCGTCGAAGAGAATCAACCAGTTCTTGAAACAGATCATCTGTTCTCATGCTGCAATATATCTGTTATGGTCCGGGCTTCTGTCACAGAAGCAGACGGACAACCAGGTAAGTAAATGTTAACACAGTTTATTGAATTTGACAGATGAAATATGCAGACGGAGGAGACTTGACAGGTGAGTGATCTGACGATGAGATGATCTGAATGGTTTGGATACAGCGTTGATGATGAACGATCTTTTCCTTTGCAGATGATCCTGGTTGGAGTATGCAGCTGAGCACACACACACAACGCTGACTGGACTGGGAGACAAGGACGACAGGACTAAAACATAAGAGTAAGTAACAGCAGGTAAGGTAAGTAACAGCAGGTAAGTATTTGGTAGTGAACTCGGAGAGAGAAGCACTATGTGTCCGCATCGTAAGGACGAGCCCGGACAATGACTGTGGTGTGGTGTGTGCATATAAAGGGTGCTGGTAATGAGGTGCAGGTGAGACATGATTAGTACTCCGGTGATTGTGATCGCTGGGTGTGACTGAGGTTAGAGCCTGGCCAATCCGTGACAATATGCCTAGATTTATGGTTTCAGTTTGAATTGAAATTTTATACAATATTAAAATTTGTCAAATTAAAACCGAACGTATTTACACAGTGCATTTTTTATTTTGGTTGCGCATCGCACATGCATACCACTTACTGTATGTGCATCCCTGATTATATAATAATATCATGTATACATAATAATTATATAATAATTGCAATTGGAAAAATGCACTGAAATTTTATAGAGAGCACTTTGCAAACTTATTTCAGAAGGTACCACAAAGGTACCTTAAACATTCATCACACTACCTCAGGAAGGTACACAGAAACATTTTAAATTCAATCTGTTTTATTGATTTGTTTTGAGTAATAAAAGAACATATTGCTTATTCTTCAAGGGTTGCGTATGTGATTTGATGCATGCATTTTGAACCCTAAACTCTCATGCATGTAAAGAGGATTTAAACCATTTGTATTTTAGGATTTGATGGGAGGCTCTGTTTGTGTAGATTTGAGGGACCGGGAAAGTGAATTATTAAACAATGCTATTAATTAACAGTGAATCTATTTTGTGCCTAACCTGGCAGGGAAAGCTTCGTCTGGGGAGATTAATGACATGCTGTAAGCATTGTGAATGTGTTACACCTCCTTGGCTGTAGATTTCAGAAGCACAGAAATAAATCAATACTGTCCACCCAAAACACTCAGTTTGAAAATGCCCTCTGTCAGACTGGCCTCATCTAATGTTCTGCTTACTGCCTTCCATCCAATAACGAGACTAATGCACTTTGAACAGAAGAGGGACTTGCTTTGGTGTAGTGCCAACGTATTAGCGATAAAATCAGCTTTACAGTGCCTTGTCACTCTGAGAACTGTGTGTCGCAGGGCTCTGCTCTTAGCCGAATGTGATTACAGTATGAAACTTGGATGCATGATCTTATTTACATTTTTTTGATAACGAAAGTGAAATCTCCAGTTGTTGTGCCCCATCTGATTATGACAAGCTACTTTTTCTTATTTCCCTCTGGCTCAATACCAGCACTTTGCTTACAGTATATAGAAGACAAATTTCTTAATTAAGGAAATGCTCAGGGTGTAAATGGGTATTTTCTGCAGTTATTCCCTGCTGGTAGATGGCATAACTACACTTTTATAGGGGAAATGCATTTTTTTTCATGGAAAGAAATACAGAAGGCAGCATACATTGAAAAAATATATTTATGTCTATTATACAATTTTTAAGAGCCCTCATATACAAAAATGCGATTAAACAATTATGATCTATATGTAGCTTGCAAATAATTTTATTTCATTTGAATACTTAGCTGTTTCTGAAACACAGTCATTGGAGATTTTTACAACATCAATCAGCAGGAGCTAACTGGACAATGTTAATCACTTGATTCTCATTGAATAGCACATGATATTTTTGTAAAAACTTAATTATGTTGTAGTACGTTTCACCAATTTGTTTTGGAGTGCTCTTAGCAGCATGAAACAGGCTATTCTCTTCTTTCTGCAAAAGTAGTTAAAGCTGAAATTTAGACAGATTAATCACATTGCATTTACTGCTCAGGCGATTGGCTCAAAAAATGTTCATGGAGTGCCCATTAAGCAAAAATGGCAGTATTCAGGCTATATGCCAGTTGAGCCATTGCCAGTGAGATAATTGGGCAAGGCAATGGTGGCTCACACCAAACTGGATTTGTACATTCAAAGACAACATAGTGGTGCATATTCTTGTTAATTTCTCTCAGATTCTGTGTTTATAAACTGAAATTGCATTTCTGAAATCCCACTGGAACAACGTTATTAATTGTTTTTTAATCACCAAAGGCTCCAGTATACTCATGATGAAAGTACTCTTATGTTCTTTGCTTAGAGGTCAAATAAAACTTGATATACAGAAACAGTGCTTAGATAAGTAAAATATATGTAGATACAGTAGGTATTTACCAGCTGGAGCAAACATTTCTCACAACTCCAAAAACAAATTCCAAAATATTTTTAAAAATATTTTTAAAATGTGTTTTAAGTTTTTTAAGCACACATGAAAAAAGGCATTACATATTATTTAGCAAGCCTGTAACCACCTAAATCAGTGATTTTAAAAATAATTTTTGGCAAATTCCAGTCATTTACCATAGAAATAAGATGGGTTTTTTTTTATGACTGTTTTAATGCCAGTTGTGGTCCGATCCCCTTAAAACTTA